>CM035155.1:100636586-100928895 GCA_020205615.1 Panax quinquefolius
TAATGAGAACTTATTCGAGAGTGGATATTATCTGAAGATAATATTTGTATTCAAACTCACATCTCTTGTTGTATATTTAAGATTGTATTTATATTCTGTACCATGTATTTGGCGACTCAAGATGGGTGATGTATACCTATTTTGGGGCGTCACAGTATCAACACTTAAATAAGTCCTCATTACAATTATTCATACACTATTTTACAGAAATAGTGAGGACTACTAAAATATCTTTCTAGAACCATCACTCCATACCCCGACTAGATCCTACTATGTTCTCACCTCCTGAGAAGAAAAATAAAATAAAAAGGAAAATGTTGAGCTTAACTAGCCCAGTAAAGAATATTATGACTAAGATAATATACAACAAATTATCATTAGTCTTCAACAGGGAAAAATCTGATAGAATATAATGACAACAAGTTTTAGATCAACAAATGCAATGGAAACAATAATCCATTAGAAGAGTCACGTGAGAGAATGAATTCTACTATCTTCTAAGATTTAAAAGTCCATCATCAATATTTTATCCTCAGAACATCAATCAATATACATCTTTAATCAAATATTCATCTTTGCACTACAGTGCCAAAGATATTCATTTATATCACCAATCCAATTCATGTTCATCTCAACACTGCTCATCTTTTGCACTACGGGCCAAAGATATTCATCGATTAATCATTCATCTTTGCACTACTGTGCCAAAGATATTCAATAATATCATCATTTAAGACCGAGGATGATGAAAATATTTTAAAGAAAACGAATCCAAAGTGAGACGGAAGGACAATATTAGGGATTCATATAACAGTTTATCCAAGATCAATAATACTTCATAATAACCAATTGTGAAGCAGAATTCAAAAATAAAGATCAAAACATGGATACAATCAAAGATAGTAACTATAATAGACATCTTGGACAAAAAGAAAAAATTTTATTTTTCGGTAAATAGTGCCGTATACGTGAATAGTAACCCCAACACAAAAAGTTCCAAATTTGATTAAAAGGTTCAAACCAATATTTCGGCATAATGATATTGAAGAAAAATAATATCATTTAAGAAGAAAATAACATCCCTTACCTCAAAGAAACAGTACTTCGGAATGAAAGGTCGAAAGTGATGTTGAATGAAACTTGTACTGAATAGCAACTCTCAAAGTATCTAAATACTCACAAAATACGCTCGATAATATAGAGAGAGAAAGAGAGAAAGCTTATTTTTCTGATGTGATTTTCAATTCTAACTTAGCCCTCTATTTTTAGGAAAATGTTAAAGACGTAGGAAGAGCGCACTTCGCCTACTACCACGATGGCTTTACCTGCTACTATTGCCACCCACCACATTTGAAATAAAATTCAGCACATTTTTTCATCAACCACAATTATTGTAATTACTGTAACAATTATTGAGTAGTGCCTTCTTACGTACGAATCAATAATTCAACAATATTGTGCAATACTGGTGTACTCTTGTGTGCAACCACACATATTACATCGTATTTTAACCACCGGGTATTCCAACAATGTTAAATCTTGAATAACAACTACGCCGTTATTTATAAAAACTCAAACTTATCGCTTTTCTTCATCCGACGGTTATTCCGTTATAGGGGCCCATAAATGGCTTCACCGTCAGATAAATATTCCCAACAAAGAAGAATATTCCACGACCAAACGAATATTCTCCTATGTAAAATGAATATTTTACAACCACTTGCTTATTTTGTAAAATTTACAAATTTCACCCATAACCAAAACATTATATCAAATTAAATCCTTATTATTTCAAGATAATGAATAGAGAAAATTCAATTTTATTTAAAATAAGTTGGGGTCTTACAACCTCCCCTCCTTATAAAATTTTGTCCTCGAAATTAACATACGTACCTGGTCATGTTTCAAAAAGTTGAGGGTACCTCGCTTTCATTTCCGATTCCAACTCCCATGTCATTTCCTCAATTGCATGGTTCCTCTACAAAACCTTAACTTGTGGTATAACCTTTGTTCGTAGGACATGCTCTTTCCTATCCAATATCTTGACAGGTACCTCCTCGTACGTTAAATCTTTGGCTATCTCGTCCGGTTCTAACTCAATGATGTGGTTCGGGTCGTCCACATATTTATGTAACATCGATACATGAAAAAAGTTATGAACACGCGACATACTTAGCGTTACGGCGAGTCTATAGGCCACAGTTCCTACTCGATCGAGGATTTCAAATAAATCGAAGGTTTGAGCTTTCTTTTCTTCATCGACTCTTACTTCTAGAATAACGCCTTCTTGTACTTTCTTTTTATATTCATCGACTCCAAGTCTCGTAGCTTGAGCGGCTTTTAACGTTATCGATTAAAGTCGATTCTACTCGTATATCATCACGTGGGTCCCTAGAGTCTTTAACTCTATCTCTATCTTTTGTAAATTATACAAAATAGGTCTTTGTGTTCAACAATATCGCACTCGTACTTGCGTACGATCTTTTACTCAACGCGTCAGCTACCACGTTCTTTTCCAGGATGGTATGGTCAGAACAAGTGCCGAAATGAGTCGCCTCTTGAACTCTTGGAAAATCTTCTCGCATTCCTCGCTCCATACGAATTTTTTATCTTTCCGAGTCAGCTAAGTTAATGGAGTAGCGATTCGAGAAAGTCCTTCCACGAATCTCCGATAGTAACCAATTAAGCCTAGAAAGCTAGATATTTCGATTACTGACTTAAGTTGCTCTCATATGTGATTCATATCCCAATCTTGGATTGCGTCACAATGGCACCTATCGTTTTACCACCACAAAAATATAGAGTTCCCTACGGAGAGTTTGGCTTTGGTGCATTCCACAAAGGAAGTCACCAGATAGAGGCTCGGGTACCAACTCCTCAGAGTTGGGTTTTTAACTCTGAAGTTCAATAGAGCCATTTGATATGAGATTTTAGAAATGGGTTTTGTCTGGGGTTCAAAGTCGATACAAAATTAAATATCACACCACAGGGGTAGGCAGTGAAATTCTTCTTGAAAATACGTCAGGAAATTCACTAACAACAGAAATTTTATTCTAATCTGACGTGTCTTTATTCAAATCCATAACATGGGCTAAGAAAGTCGTACATCCATTTTTCAATAAACGAATGGCTTTATGGCTTGATATGAAAGTGTTTGACTTCAATGGTTTGGTTGCTTGAGTTCGCATAACAGGTTGGTTTGGAATATGAAAACTAACAACCTTACGAAAATAATCAATTTTGGCATGATGAGTGGTTAACCAATCAATTCCTAAAATCACATTAAATGCAAGTATCTTTAAAGAGATAAGATCAACACGTAATGTCATTGTGCCAACTTGGATTAAGAAAGATTTATAAACAGTGGATATGATAAAAGTTTCTCCTAACGGAGTCTCCACAGATAAGTCAAAGTCTAATTTCTCCGGAGTCAAGTTTAAACGTTGAGCACAAGCAGGAAAGATAAAAGAATGGGTAGAACCGGTATCTAGTGAGGTATAAACTTCGTAAAAATTTATGATTAACTAACCCGTGATAACTTCATTTGGGTTCCTCACTTGTTGGGAAGTCATGACAACCGCTCTCCCTTGAACTACCCGGCTTTGACTTGTCTGGGCAGCATTTGGTGTCATCACTACCGTTGAAATTAAATTTTCTATAGGGCATATTCCACCCTCAATTGCTTCATCGTACTCCTGTTTCATGATCTGAATCATTAATCTTCGATCCATATCGAATTGGGGTTGAATGCAATGTACAGGGTAATTGAAAAAATACTCGATCTTTGGTTCTCTCAATTGTTGTCCAAAAGAATCATATCATTATTTCACTTCTTAGATCTCGACATCTCTTTCCACAATATCAACGTCGTGCGGCTTTTACCCATGCATCACTCATTCTCACTCGTTGATTGTTTCTTCTTTCATTTCGATTCCAGACTTTATCGCTTTATATACTCGCCAAAGAGTGCTTCTTGTTAGTTCACGAAAGTAGTATGCACACAAGCCAATCATGGTTGATGATAAAGCATATACTTTGTAACAATCTTATTCATTTATTAATAAAAAGTATTAATTTATTAAAGGCTTTTATTATCTACATGATCTTTGTTTTATAATATGTGATAAACCCATAGTTTTAAGCAATGCTTTTAGAATAATGATGATGATCATTCTAATGAGATCTAAATTCTTAGAAAGCTTAAAACTAAAATAGTTCCCAATCATTGGATTACTAAATTGGGGATTAGTAAATCCGGATAGATTGGTACATACGTTCTTGCTCATTGGATGAGGATGATTGATCTCATGATCTTTTGTGTGGAGACACTAAAGCAAGTATGTAGGTGCTTATTAGAGAATAAGTTCATTTGACGTTGGCTCGCTAAGGAATACCTAATGGAGTTTTATTTGCTGTCAATAGGAATTCTGTAGTGATAGTAGTCTGAAGTAATCCTTGGACTTGAGATCATCATAGTATCTTGTGTATGATGAGTTATACTTTGACTTATTCCTTAAGACCCTTAGGGTATATCAAAGGGTATGCTTGGGTATAATAAGTTGTACATGGAGATAATGTATGATCAATAAAGAATCTACCACTTAATAAAGAAGAGAAATGTCCTGTGATTTGATAAATGACAACCCGGTAGTCCTTGGCCAGAAGCGAAATGAAATTAGAAAGGAGTTTCTAATTTGCATTATTTGAGTTGTGCATTTAAGGATCGAAATACATATAATTAAATAAAATAAGACTTGACAAAGAATTCCATGTCTTATATTTAATTGGGACATTGTATGGTGGAAGGATTGAATTGTCTGATAACTATTTACTCAAAGGTTCTTTAATGATTAATGTTAAAATCTATATTATCTGGAAAGTCGTTGATCGCTAGGAGGCTTATCCTATTGTAGAATAAATATTATTTATTTAAATAAATTAATTGTTTAATTTATTTATTTAAATAAGATTAGAATTGTTCTAATTGATTTATTCACAACCTTTAATATGGAGAACCTAAAGGTCACACCATAAAAGGAAGAATAATTATTTAAGAAGTTAATGGCATAATCGTAATAATATGTTAAGTATATTTAATTTAATCTATGGTGATAGAATAAATTAAATAGCTTAATATTATTATTTAATATTTTAGAAATATTAAATATAAATTAATAAGAGGAGTCTTATTAATATTATTATAATTATTATTATTTTAATTTCTAAAAGAGTTTAGGAATTAATTTAATATAAGTACTCTCATTTATTCCTAATAGGATTAGGAAGGAAAATTAGTTAAAAGAGTTTAATTAATTATCCCTAATAAGATTAGGGAGCTTAATTAATTAAAAGAATTTAATTAATTAAATAAAACTCAATTCCTTAATTGTTAAGGTGGGTTGCCCACATCTATTAATAAGATGAGTCTTATTATGGGTGAAGGGGTTGTTGACTTTTACAACGTAATAATTCCAATTTGTTGGGAGAGTACACCCTTTCTATAGAGATAGAAAAACTAGGGTTTAGCCAACCACCCTTCTTCTTGAATTTTCTTCTTCCTTGGTGGATCACCTCAGAGGCCAAACATTTGGGTGGCTAACGTTGATCGAAGGAAGGAACCAAACCCGTGGATTCAAGATTGAACGCGAAAAGGATTTGGAGGTGAACTTGTACTGAGAGGAAGCTCGATCTTGAGGGTATGATTTATTCTTTATCTTTTCGTTTAATTAATAATTATGCATAAAGGGTGATCCGGGTATATGGTTTGTAAATTTTTAAACTCGATTTTTACACGCTTAGCATTATTTTGCAATTTGATTGCGTTATGAATATTACAAAAACCTAACAAAGGCATCGAGCCAAACCTTTATGCAAATTATTAATTGTTCGATTTAATTTGTATATTGATATGTGTTTAGAACAATTTAATTGGGCATAATTTTATTGTATAAAACTTATTAAAAAAAAAAAAAAAATAAAAAATCAAAAGTTAGAACGTGATATCGCCATTTTTTTTTGCGGAAATCTACAAAATGTTTACAAAATGGTTGGTTTACATTGGAAATCAAGGGAAGCTACAAAGTTTTTGGCGTGAAGTGATTCATCAAACAACGAGGATATCAAGTTGCCTAAAAAGGCACGGTTTCTTCTTTTTTTATTTTATATATTGACGTGCTTAATAAAAAAAAAAAAAATGCAAGGAAAAAAACCTACTACTTGGGATTCTATATCATGATTGAAATTAAGTTGCCTTATATATATATATATATATATATATATATATTATATATATTAATATAATATATATATATTAATTATTTTATAATTAAAATAAAAGTTTATTTTAATTTTAAAATAAAAGGTTTATTTTAATATTAAAATAAAAAGGTTTATTTTAATTTTAAAATTAGAATTTCATGCTAACTAATTAGAGTTGGAATTGGATTCCATGATAACTAATTAGAGTTGAAAATGGATTTTATTTTTCCTTAAATAAAGGAGTTTATTTAGATATGAAATAGGATTTCATATTATTCAAAATAAAAGAGTTTATTTGTGAATAGGAAAGAAAATCCATGTTTCCTTAAATAAAGGAGTTTGTTTAGATATGAAATAAGATTTCATATTATTCAAAATAAAAAGAGTTTATTTGTGAATAGGAAAGAGAATCCATGCTTCCTTAAATAAAGGAGTTTATTTAAATATGAAATAAGATTTCATATTATTCAAAATAAAGGAGTTTATTTGTGAATAGGAAAAAGAATATCCGTGTTTCCTTTAATTAAAGATTTTTTTTATATATATATATGGAATTGGATTCCATAATTAATTAAAATAAAGGAGTTTATTTTGATTAAAATTTTGATTAAAATAAAATAGTTTATTTTATTCAAAATTGGATAAATTAAAATAAAATAGTTTTATTTTGATTTAAATTTGGATTAAAATAAAGGAGTTTATTTTGATTCAAAATAGATTTTATACTAATTAAATTTGCCCATTAAATGATATCAATATATATATTAAATGTTTATTATTCATAAGATGAATGTTATTTATTGATGCATATGGTGATGTGTATGATAATAAATGGGATTGATTATGGACTATTGACCAATGCGATTGGATTTTATTTTAGTTGGATGCATGAATGTATGGGTTTTATTAAATAGGGTTCTGCGTACCTCGTCTTCTCTAATTTTTCTTAATGTAAATTCTATCTCCTCTCTATGTACTTCCCTCGATCACGATCAAGGTTTCTATTTATTTTAAATAGTATTGTAATAGGAATAGTTAGAATTAATTTTAGAAGAATTAGAGATCAAGGAGCAAGGAGCACTTGAAGACCTGTTTGTAATGGAGCCCGAGTTTAAATGTAATAGTTATATTTAAATATTATTTCTTGCACCCCTAGGGTTTGACCTTTTGGTTCACTTGGTGGCTCTAGTGAACCAAACTAGAATAAAAGTCCATAATCAATCCGGGTAGAATATAGTATTCTATATGTGCATGCTTATATTATATATATTATATATTATGCAAACATGCTTCGCATGTTCATTAATATACGCGTATTTTATATATATATGCAAATATGCCGCTAAACAAGATGAGACAAACTAATAACAAACCCCTCAATTTTTTATATTAAGTCTAAGCGTTCAAAGATATTTGGAATATCGAGCGTCGCCTTCTAGCATGATAAAATTAATAGAGTATTAAATATTTAATATGAGTTTGTTGTGTCACCACAAGGCAAGTATTAAGTATTTAAGATGTTAATTTATCACATTTGATGCTTATAAAGAAAATTGAACAATATTGTTTTGTTGTGTCACCACAAGGATGATATTTTTCTTTTTGAATATATGGAGTGCTAGGTCGGACTTAACTTGGATAATTTTGATTCGGATGTGCCACCACTTGATCAAAATAATCTAAGAGGCAAAATACAAGGAGTTGCGTAGTTGATGTAATTGACAAAAGTTGTCTACCTATTTATTTATATATAGTTTGTTGTGTCACCACAAGGCTATATACATTTGAAATGGGATCCTTATACTCACTAGCAAATCTTTAATTAGATTTTGCGAACTATATAAGTGAGGTAATATAGTTTGAAGAAAATAGTGGGAGATACCAATTTAAAACAAGACCTAAATTATTTTGGTAATTAATAAAAGAATGTATGTTAAAATGTTGTTAATTACAAATTCATTTACGTAATTTTACAATGTCTAAATTACTATCATCTGCGAAGCATATTAGATGCTAAGTTAATCGGGATCAATTAAACGGATTGGTTAAGGAAATTGAGAAAAGTTCTCATGGTGAAAAGCTATCTTATGTCCTTAATCGCTTATCCTGCAATGGTTGCGAATAATGCCTCTGAGGAAGAGATTGCTACTTTTAGAAAGTGGAAAGATGATGCAAAGTTGGCTCAATGCATCATGTACCAGCATCTATGTAACGAGCTTCAAACGTCGGCGTGAACTATGGATGCTTCTACTATATTCCCGCACATCAAGTAGTTGATGGTGAGGAAAGTGGGATCGATAGATATCGAGATATCTAAGGAGCTCTTCCGATCTAGAATGGCCAATGACACTATAAATGCAGACAAAAAGTTCTTAATATAATCAATTTGATTGATCGATTAGAGACCGGTTTTTCATGGATGGAGAGTTGAGCGAGATTTGATCTTGCACTCACTCCGGACTCCTTTCACAATTGTTGTGAATTTTTCATATGAACAAGCTAGATATCGGCCTCATTGATTTGCTTAACATATTGAAAAATGTTGAGAGTCACTTTCCAACCAAGAAAGATCAAGTCTTCTTGGTAGGGGCCAAAGGATCTTCCGAAAAGAAGAACGATTCTAAGAAGGTAAATAGAAAGGCAAAAACAAAGGATAATAAGAACAAAAGCGATATGGATAGCAAAGGAGTTTGCTTCCACCGCTATAAGCTTTGGACCTTTGGAAAGAAAGCGCAAAAAGCATCTTGCGAGCCTAACCAAAGAAGCTTAGTGAAGTTTGGTTCTGTCTGATTTTTTTCATGATTGAAATAAATTTTTCTTTAAGTCGAGGTTCTACTTGGGTATTGGATACTGACTTTGGTTATCATAAATATAGATTTATAAAAGGACCAAATGCAGTAGAAAGCTAAACAAATATAAGTAATCCTATGTGTGAAAAATGAAGCAAAGGTTGCAACATTAGCCATAGAAACTTATAGTTTAGCAATGCCTCTGGAAAATCTATTAAGTCGATAAGTTGTTATTGTATTCCAGTTCTTGTTAAAAATATTATTTCCATTTTATTGTTGGACAATGAAATATTTGGTATTATAATTAAGAACAATTGTTGTTCTATTTATAATAATAATGTTTTGTATAGAACTGGAATATTACTTAATAAATTTTGTATACTTGACTTACATGAAAATAATTTTTGCATATTGAACAAATTAGTATTAGAAAAGGAGATGATCATTCAAAGAGTTGAATGTGTGTATTTACTGAAATACAAGTATGAATTATTTGAAAGGTTCAAAGAATTCAGAAGTGAAACAAATTGACAAAGTATTAAGATTCTTTGATTAGATCAAGGAATAAATACTTGTGCAATAAGTTTCTAGATCATCTCAAATGGTTTTCTCATAATGGACACATCTGATACGCAATAATTGATTGATGTATCTGAATGAAAATCGTACCTTGTTGGACATGGTGCGGTCCATAATGATTTTCTGAGCATTCCAATATCCTTACGGGGTAATGTCCTAGAAATGGTACGCATATCTACGAAAAGGTAACCTCGAAATCCATTTCAAGACTCCATAAAAGTTATGGATAGGGAGGATTCTAATCTTAAGTATGTTAAGATAAGGGGTTGTCCAAGTTATGTGAAAAGGTTTCAAAAGATAAGCTTGGGACAAAATTTGACAAAGTCTGATTTATGGGACATCCTAAAGTAAGTTTAGGGTATATGTTCTATAATCCCACTTAGCAAAAAGTGTTTTTTGCAAAACACGCTTGCCTATCTAAGATAAAGATGTTTATCATTAAAAGGGCTAGTGGGAGGATAATAGATCTTGAAGAGTTCAAGAACCACAAAACACTATAAGTCAAATAAGAGGAACACAGAGATAGACCTATTGTACCACAACCCGAATCGTAAATCAAAATAGTCTTGAAGATACCTAGGAGGTATGGATTCATCATGGATGATGATGATGAGGTACACATCATAGAAGATGATGATCCGTAGTTACATACGATGAGGTAAGAGTTCTAGTGTGTGTACAAAAGGGGCGATGGGGGCGCGCGTGACATTCCTAATATTATATGTTGATATACTACGGATAAGGAATGACATACTAATGCTACAATCAGTAATGATAAAGTTGTCTAAACATTCCTCCATGAATGGTTTGGGAAGAGTATCTTAATTGGGGATAAAATCTATATAGATAGATTCAAGAGGATGCTCGACTTAACCCAAGGAACGTATATTCATTTGATACTAAAGTTGTTTAGCATGGCAAACTCGAAGAGATGTCTCATGTCGATGAGCTATGGAGTGTATCTCTCTTAATAGTCCCCACAGACTCCTGAAAAGAGAGGTCGCATGAGTGACAATCATGTATGCAATGAAATGTACGAGACCTGATGTTGATCAGTCATATTATGGAGAAGTTCACTATGAGTCAGTGAAAAACATCTTAAAGTGCTTAACCGGCACTAAGGATGTGATCATATTCATGGTGGGTCTAAATTAAAACTAGAGGGCTTAACAGACTCAAGTTTTTCGCACGCACCAAGATTTACGAAAATCCACTTTAAGGTAAAGTGTTACCTTGAGCGGTGGTGCGATGAATTGGAAAGGATCCAAACAATGAAAGAGTTCTTTGGTTTAGTGATAAAGACAAAGTAAATAGCTATAAATGAAGTCTGCAAGTTGATTGTTTGGATTAAAAGTTCATTACGTAACTAGGAATAGTTCCTAAGTCTCATCTTGGATCTAAACATGTGTTGTGGCACTTTCATTTGATTATTAGAATCATTGAAGATGGGAAATCACTATAGAGATAGTGGACTCTCAAGAACAACATTACATATCCATTAACTAAAGCTTATCCAACAAAGCGGGATAATCGTCACTTAGAGAAGAAGAGTATGAGTTACCATGGCGATTGGCTTTTAGTGCAGTGGGAGATTGAAAGTAGTATGCACACAAGCCAATCATGGTTGATGATAAAGCATATACTTTGTAACAATCTTATTCATTTATTAATAAAAAGTATTAATTTATTAAAGGCTTTTAATTATCTACATGATCTTTGTTTTATAATATGTGATAAACCCATAGTTTTAAGCAATGCTTTTAGAATAATGATGATGATCATTCTAATGAGATCTAAATTCTTAGAAAGCTTAAAACTAAAATAGTTCCCAATCATTGGATTACTAAATTGGGGATTAGTAAATCCGGATAGATTGGTACATCGTTAACTTGCTCATTGGATGAGGATGATTGATCTCATGATCTTTTGTGTGGAACACTAAAAGCAAGTATATGTAGGTGCTTATTAGAGAATAAGTTCACCTGAGCGTGGCTCGCTAAGGAATACCTAATAGAGTTTTATTTGCTGTCGATATAGAAATTCTTGTAGTGATAGTAGTCTGAGTAATCCTTGGACTTGAGATCATCATAGTATCTTGTGTATGATGAGTTATACTTGGACTTATTCCTTAAGACCCTTAGGGTATATCAAAGGGTATGCTTGGGTATAATAAGTTGTATAAGGAGATAATGTATGATCGATAAAGAATCTACCACTTCTAATAAAAGAAGAGAAATGTCCTATGTGATTTGATAAATGACAACCCAGTAGTCCTTGGCCAAGGCAGAATGAAATTAGAAAGGAGTTTCTAATTTGCATTATTTGGAGTTGTGCATTTAAGGATCGAAATACATATAATTAAATAAAATAAGACTTGAGAGTAATTCCATGTCTTATATTTAATTGGGACATTGTATGGTGGAAGGATTGAATTGTACGGTAACTATTTACTCAAAGGTTCTTTAATGATTAATGTTGAAATCTATATTATCTGGAAAGTCGTTGATCGCTAGGGAGGCTTATCCCTATTGTAGAATAAATATTATTTATTTAAATAAATTAATTGTTTAATTTATTTATTTAAATAAGATTAGAATTATTCTAATTGATTTATTCACAACTGGTTTAATATGGAGAACCTAAAGGGTCACACCATAAAAGGAAGAATAATTATTTAAGAAGTTAATGGCATAATCGTAATAATATATTAAGTATATTTAATTTAATCTATGGTGATAGAATAAATTAAATAGCTTAATATTATTATTTAATATTTTAGAAATATTAAATATAAATTAATAAGAGAGTCTTATTAATATTATTACAATTATTATTATTTTAATTTCTAAAAGAGTTTAGGAATTAATTTAATATAAGTACTCTCATTTATTCCTAATAGGATTAGGAAGGAAAATTAGTTAAAAGAGTTTAATTAATTATCCCTAATAAGATTAGGGAGCTTAATTAATTAAAAGAGCTTAATTAATTAAATAAAACTCAATTCCTTAATTGTTAAGGTAGGTTGCCCACATCTATTAATAAGAGGAGTCTTATTATGGGTGAAGGGGTTGTTGACTTTTACAACGTAATAATTCCAATTTGTTGGGAGAGTACACCCTTTCTATAGAGATAGAAAAACTAGGGTTTAGCCAACCACTCTTCTTCTTGAATTTTCTTCTTCCTTGGTGGATCACCTCTAGAGGCCAAACATTTGGGTGGCTAACGTTGATCAAAGGAAGGAACCAAACCGGTGGATTCAAGATTGAACGCTTGAAGGATTTGGAGGTGAACTTGTACCTGAGGAAGCTCGATCTTCAAGGGTATGATTTATTCTTTATCTTTTCGTTTAATTAATAATTATGCATAAAGGGTGATCCGGGTATATGGTTTGTAAATTTTTTAAACTCTGATTTTTTACACGCTTCCGCATTATTTTGCAATTTGATTGCGTTATGAATATTACAAAACCTAACAGTTCCCAGTAGGCACAATATAGATCTAGAAGGGGGGTTGAATAGATTCTTAGAATTTCAACATACTTTTACTCTATTAAGTTGTATTGCTCATTAAGTAGCTCATGACAAACTTAAGAATCTTTTCAAGCACAGCGGAATAAGTAAAAGATACCCTTCATTGATATATTCATAATCACACATACATTATTCGTAGAGTTAGTTTAGTAGTAAGCAGTTAAAACATACATAGCAGTTATAGTAGTTAATGTACATAATGTAAATGACGTAAAGTAAAAGACACAAGGGGTTTGAAGTGGTTCAGAGACTCAAGCTCCTAATCCACTCTTCTGCTTTCAACTAGCAGGATTTCCACTAAGGAAGGGCAACACCCTGAATCACTAAAATTCCTTCAAGGCCGCTGACCTTGGGACTTCAGATTCACTAAGAACTCTTCAGGGCCAGCCAGACCTTGGAACTCCTCTAGTTCCTAGGAACTCTTCAAGCCAATGAGCTTGGAACTTCGCTTAGTCCCTCCTGATGAGGACCCTCGAGCCTGGCTTCTTGTTGAGTTGTTTATTTGTTGGAATTGGTGTTTGAATCGCTAAGATGTCTTTAAGCTCTGAACATCTTCTTTACTTAGCAGCTTGGCGTGATCATCTTTGAAGTGCAGTTGAGTGTTGCATGATGCTCAGCTTCTTCAGTTACTCAACCACTTCGATGATCCTTGATGAACTACCTTGAAGATCATTCTTCTTGATACTTGATGGCTGCACATGATGGGTTTCTAAGATGACTGTAGGCTCTTCTGCTAGGTACTTAGAAACTTTTTCATGCTTGACACCATGATGGCGTTGGTGATCTTCCTTCATGATACTTGATACCTTCTAACGATGGACTTGCTAAGATGACTGTAAGCTCTTCTCTTTGGTACTTAGAGTCTTCCCATGATGGACATCAAGATGACATTGATGCTCTTCTTTCTCTCGGCAGTTCAGAACACTCTTCTTGTAGTAGAACTCTCACTTCTACATTGTAGAACTCTCACTTCTACTTCTTTCTTTGTCTGTCTCTAAGTGTTCTTGGTGGATCGTAGAGTGAGCCTTCGGACCTTCATTGGTCACTCACTATTTTACGTTGGCTAGATTAGACCACCATCTCTCCAAACTCAGCAACTCCAGCAACTCACGATCTTTGAAGCTCTTGCTGATTTATACTCCTTCCCAATCCTTCCGTTGGAGAGTAGCCGTTGAAGGCTATTCAAATATCTTCACAGATCTCGAGTTGACTAAGGTAGACTGCAGATGTGACAAGTCATACTTTTCTGACACTGCAGTCTACTGTTTCACCTACCCTGTCAGAGATGTCACTTTAATGTCTTGGGCAGGTCGAAGACTTTATTTTCTCCTTCTGATTTCTCGATCAGAGGTTGTCCTTTTGCATCGATGCTCTCAATAAGCTCTTGTCCGAATATTACCTTTCAGATTGAACCGTTGCCAATGCTTCAGTCTTCAGCTATTCAAACTCTTCGATTCTGATGCATGTCTTCATGAACTTGATCGTAGTGTCTTGTTGACTTGTAGACACAACACTACGTTCTAGAGGAGTGTTCACTTGTTCTTTAGGGTAGAACACATCTTCCTCTTTTTGTGCAGTGCCTCCTCACTTCTGTTTGCCTCGACTGTTCTCAGATACTGATGGCTCGATTCCTTGCTCTGGCCTCTTCTGAATAACAAGACACTTCAGATTTGTGGCATGTCCAGCTCGCTTTCACCTTGTGATCTCCCGTTCACTTATCATCAATGGACTGACCCAATGCTTAATCACTTTAGCCTTGTTCTTCAGAAGCTGTCCAGTATCTCTGTATGCACTCCATCAGTTCTTCCTTTGTTTGGCAAACACTACGATCCTGGTAACTTCCAAGATCGTTGTCTTCTGTCTGCTTGACAGCTACTGCACTTGCTGACTTTTCTTGGTCAGTTATAGAAGTCTTCTTCGGATCTCCTTATGGAAGACTTCATCTCAAATGGCTTCATAACTCAATTTTGATGCTGATTGAGTTGGTGCTTAGATCTGCTGTTAGCTTGCATGCCATTCGTTGAGTGCTCTCTGGTTTCCTTCAGGTAGGACGTATCTATGCAGTGTCAACCAGAGGCTTCATTCCTTTGGATATTCTGGGAGTGCTCATTCATTGAGACTCGTATTTGCTCTACGATTCTGCCTTGGCATTGTGATTACATCTGTTAAGGTCTTAGTTATGCACTCTACGATTCAGCTTTGGTTGTGCAGACACTACGACTCTGAGATCAGATCTTGACACTCTACGATTTCTGTCGTTGTGCTTGTTGTCTTCATCTGATCTTGCTCGACTATGATCTTTGCCTCTGGTATGATTAGTAGACTCTACGACTCTAAGTGTAATCTACGATTCTTGACTTAGATTTGACAGATACTCGGTCGGCTCGTAGGCAGGCTGTCTCTACGATTCTGAACATGACTTCCTCAGCAGACTACGATCCTGAGGAAGTTCTCCTCGACACACTACGATCCTTTCTCGTCTCTCCTAGAAGTCTACGAACTCCGAGATCTACTATCTTGCAGACTACGATTCTGCCTCGATATCTCTCGAGTTTTCCTTGACTCTCTGGCGGACTCACGATTTACAGTGCGAAGGCTTTCGACGATCGATGTGCTTTATCTATTACATCATAAGATCAACCTAACATGCTTGATCTTTCTATATTTATAGTCCTTATACATCATTTCTTTTTAAGGACTTTACAAAGTCATTTTTGCTTATGTAGGATCAACCTAAAACATTTGATCAATTCATTACAAGTCCTTGTACATATGTTTCTATTATCTATCAAAGGACTTTACAGCTTTTCTTAATGCAAGCATACTTGCATATTCATTCATATATATATATATATATATCATAATCAAATCATATATCAATAGGAATACCATTCACGTGTTTATTCCTGACAATCTCCCCCTATTTGATTATAACAAAAATAATAAGTGCATATGCATGTTATGAATGAATCTTATATACAGTGAGTAGTCGTATTTCTAAAACAGATAATCATGAATGTCATTTATAATGATGTGGAATTTAATACACTGACATTTTACATCCTGGATCCAGAACATACCTAACTAGTTAGAGATGTACCTCTTTGATTCCATGTATGCTTCCAGTATGTCTTTTGATCAGCTATTCATCTGTTTGATTCATTTTCTCCCCATGGGATGTGGAGCTATTCCTTTTTTCTTTTCCTAGTTCAGCCTTAGGCTCCCCCTCACCTGATGAACCATCTCTTTCTTCAGCTTTCTTCTTCTTTGTCTTCTTGACTTGTTTGTTCCTGCTCTCTTTGCTCTTTCTAGAGTGCCTCTTTTTCTCCCCTTTTTTGTCATTAATCATTTGAGAGAGCTGCTCCATTATGTAGGAGGAGTTACCAACTTCAATCTTGAGTTCTTGTTGGCTTAACTCAAGTTGCATGGAGAGGGACTGATTCATGTAGTCAATCTTGTCGGAGAGGACTTTGAGTTGCTCTTCATTTGCCTTTTGTGCTAGTATAGCTTCAGCCTTTTGATCATGTAGAGCCTTGAGATATATGTGATCTCTTTCTCTGATTTTGAGGGATACATCAGCCATAGTTGCTTGGAGTCTATCTTGAATTAAATTATCTTCTGTTGTCGTCAGCTTCTTTGACTCTTCAGCGAATAGAGATATTTTCTCAATTAGTTCATCAGAATTTCTCATCAGCTCCTTCTCCACAGATTTATGATCATCTGGTTGGGCAGCTCCTTGTTGAGTATCAGATTGTACTCTACGATCTGCTTCCTTGGACAGATTTTTGAAGGTGTTGAGAATCTGAAGAATTGTTGAGTTCTAATCACTGGTTGAGGATGAAGGAATGTTAGATAGCTGTGCTTGGGCAGATGGAGGTATCTGATTCTAGACTTGATCATCGGTGGTAGATTGAACAGACTCTACGATCAGTATCTCGACCATATTCCTTTTTCCATTAGAGTCCACTCTACGATCATAAGGAATATAATTATTTTCAGCATGTCGGTAGATTTTGTAGTGGGGCTTATCATTGATCATCATGGTGGCAAACTTCTTTACCCTAGGGAAGTTCTGTGACACCAGCTCTAGATTTGGAAACTAAGAATAGCACCAACTGAAGTAGCTCTCATCAGCATTAGTATGTGCCTTCAACCATGGCATCCATGGGAAGAACCATCTCATCAGAAGGTCTTCAGAGTCATACAGTATTGTTGTGCAGTCTAATTCCATGTTTTTGCCAGTTGTGAAGTACTTCATCTGTGGTCATTCTTACAACTCGAAGTTGTTCATTTCCTTGATTTATCCATCTTGTTGGTGGTTCTACTGGTGGCTTATCAAAGACTTCCACTACAATTCTTCTGCTAATTCTGGCTGGAGAGAGAACAGGATAATATTCTAGTTCCTCAAATTCATCAATAGATTCTTCTTGCTGAACTTTATCTTCAGAATCCTCTTCAGCAATGGCTTCCTTGGAATCATCTCCTTCAATGCTGGTCTTATCTTCAGCATTCTCTCCCCCTGATGCGGATTCATCATTACTTAGTTCAATGATTTCAGTCAGTCATATTCATGCATATACTTCATTTAGAAAATATATTATAAGATGCATGGTGGTGAGTGTGAGAGAAATCTGATTTTTTAATAAAACACTCTTTTCCTCGATGGTTTCATCTTTTGCTAAGTTATGTTCACATGGTTTAAATGTTCACAGAGTGAGAATCAACTCTACGATTTATTAGTATCTGGTTGATTCATGGAGGTGATCAGTTTCTATAAATCATCAAGATACTCTTGTAGAGCTGTTCATACTCTGTGAGTTATAAAACACTTAGAACATAGGTTTGTACATACATACTAACCCATCAGCAAGGATTACTTCTCATAAAATTAATTTAACTTGTGATGCTCTTATGACCCTTTTTCAGATTTCCTTCCTTCAAGATGTCATCTTCAACCTAAAACTTGGATGGAGAGAAAATTTATAAGCATTTGAGTTTCCAACCTCAGTGTACTTTCTCCCTTCACCTTTTTAGGTAGATTATGATTTCTTGACAGGATACTGTTATAGTGCATAAGGAGGTGTAACATGATGTATACAATTATATTAATGAGGAATCGTACCTTTGTACTGTCATCTTCTTAACAGTCATTTATCTTTATGCTTCAGATAATTCTTGAAGTCTTTCCATGATGGTGGAAGCTTCTCAATCATTGCTGCAACTTGGAATGAATAACTTAATGACATTCCTTCAAAATGAATATCATGTAGAATTACTTGTAATTCTTGAACCTGAGTGATAACTGCTTTAGAATCTATCATTTTATAATCAAGAAATCTACCGACTATGAATTTTTTCATGCCAGCATCTTCAGTTTTATATTTTTTATCTAAAGATTCCCAAAGTTCCTTTGCAGTTTGAATTGTACAATATACATTATATAATGTATTATCTAAACCATTCATCACATAGTTCCTGCAAAGGAAGTCTGCATGTTTCCATGCATCAACAGCAGCCACTTTTTCCTTGTCAGTTTCCCCTTCAACAAGAGTAGGACAGTTCTCTTGTAGAAACCTTGCCAAGTTCAGTGTTGTGAGATAGAAGAGCATCTTCTGTTGCCAACGCTTGAAATCAGTTCCATTGAACCTTTCAGACTTTTCTCCATGAGACATACTCACGGCAGGAATGGTACTAGTAGTTGCCATTTCTGTTATACAAAGAAGACAATTGTCAATGAACAGAAACAAATTTCTGTTGTACAAAATTTAATAGAATTCAAACAACAAATTTTGTTTACAAATTTATGTTGTAGAGAATTTATTCACAAATTTTTGTTTTTTCAAATTTGTTAGCATTAATTCAAATTTTGTTTACAAATTCAATTTATAAATTTGTGTTTAACATATTTGCATTCTTTAGTTGGATAGGTTTTGTTAAATTTCAACACAATGATTATTACACAATAATAACTTAAGATAATAACAGGATTAAACAATTAACATGTAATATGTATATTCACATATTACACAAAAATCGAACAACAGAAATGTGCAGAAAATTTTAACAAACTCTGTTTACAACTTCTTTATAAATTTAAACAACAACTAAATTTCAGAATATATGATATATGCAACAAATATTTTGACCGAACGGAACATTAAAACATGAAACATATTTTTCAAACAAGAAAATATGTTACCCAATATTAATAACTAGTGTCTACGTGATATTCTTGCAGGAGAAAATGATAATATATAACAAATGAACAAATGATTGACACTTTCAATTCAATTCTTAAAAGAAATCAAACTTAATAAGAATTTGAAATCAAACTGCAAAGGAATAATATACTAACATGCAATCATTACTAAAACTTACTGCATAATTAAAATATTGCATGCACTATGCATCATGCATATAATTTATTGTTTGAAAATACTTACTGCACCATGTATATAATTTATTGTTTGAAAATACTTACTGCACCATGCATATTAAACTTACTATTTATTGATTGAAAACTGAGATGAAAGAGAAAAACACAACTTACTGCACTAACAGTACTATTTGTTCGGTTAATATAATATATTATATATATTATTATTATACCGATATATATATATAACAGTACGAATATAAAGCAGGAAACAGAACGTGATATGCAAAGTAAATTTGAAACAAATCAGTTTAATAAACTTGTTTTATAAATCAATCAACAATTGTTTTTATAAAACGATTTTCTGTTGAAATACCTAAACTGTAATTTTGGTTTTAAAAATTTAATATAGAAACAAATTACAGAATTATATTAAATAAAACTATAATTACAGAACAAGTAAATTTGCTTTAAGATTGTATTCATAATATATAGTATTATTTAATAATGCATATAAATATAATAATAATAAATTATGCAAAATAGAAACAACTTTTAAAATGAAAAATATAAATCCGAGTCCTTTGAATTCACAAAGTCTCCTTAAAAAGAAATTTATTCCTCACAAGGTCTTTGAGGATTAATTGAATAATTGCTTCCCAAGATAAAAGCAGATTTCCAGTTCTTAATTAGAAGCACTTCAAAATTAAGAATACATTGAACCAATTTCAATGTTATGTACTGAACTTTATGAATAATACATGAAAATGATGCATGAATATACTTACAACCAGAAACGGGAAATATTTGCGGAACGGTGGGAAGGAACAGGAAAAGTATATTGCAGAATGGGGACTGCAGATTGTAACAGAACTCTGTTTTACAGAAACGGGAAGGAACAGAACGGGATTTTCTGAAGGGAAGGAACGGGAAAAAAATATGTATCTGTAATATGCGCCCAGATGGTCTAATTTATAGATAATCAGGCGATTTATTACCGTTGGAGGGTAGTCAAAACTACGTAGTATTGATATATATCTTAAAACAAAATCTGTTAATAAATTTTGTCCAAAAAGTTATATATCACATGACCCGAACCCGAACCCGCCCCGACCGAACCGAGTCAAGCCGAGCTAGACGGTGGCGGCACACGTGTGGGTTTGAACCATGCCTTGGCTAGGTTCTCTCCCTTCCACAAAAGTGGGATGCCCCTTTTGGCCCTTCTCATTGAGCAAATATCCCATATATAAAGATTTCAATTTTCCCTACCTACGTAGGACTTTGCAGTTTTCAACATATCAAGTAGGTGACTTTGGAGTCAATTTTCTCATTCAATTCTTAATGGATTTGAACATATAAATATACCAAGTTATACTCCTCATTAAGGAGAACACATTGGTGCAAAGACCCGACATTTTCGGAATGTGGGTCCCTCATTTAATTGAGCCTCAAAATACTTTAATATTTAATATTTCAAATCTCATTTCCAACAATATCCTCCTTCTAGAGCCAAATGGGATGTACTCGAAATTACTCCCTTTCTAATCAACCAAACTATCAAGAACTCTCTCTGGCTTAAAGCGTTCAGCATCAGTCCAATACTTGGGATCTCTTCCAATCGCCCACGCGTTCACAATGACTTTAGTTTTCTCTGGTATATGATATCCATGAATTTCACAACTCTTCCTGCACTCTCTTGGAAGTAGTAGAGGAGCTGATGGGTGCAATCTTAAAGTCTCTTTGATAACTAACTTCAAGTATTTCAATTTGTGAATATATGCTTCATCAACATTTCCTTTGATGTTGAAAACCCGTCTCACTTCATCTTGTGCCTTTTTCATAATGCTCGGGTTTTTAAGCATTTCTGACATTGCCCAATCAACAGTAGTTGCCGATGTTTCACTCCCAGCACTGAAAATATCCTGAAACAGGATGAAGAATTATGAGGTACTCTCTGAACAACATAACAGAAATCAAAGAGATTATTAGGACATAAAGTGTGGGACTGGAGTTTTAAAACAGTGATAACAATTGAACTTCAATTTTGTTTAGCTTAGATTCGTTCATTTGATAAATAAGGTATACAAGCTTGATAACCCTAACAAAGCACGGGTTTACATGTATTAATTTCTTGAATAAAAGAATTTTAAAAACTTATGCACTCGAGCCACTTGAATGGATTCGTTTGGTTTACATTGAAAAAAAGAGAGCATGTGTATGCATCTTGAATATAGCCTGTTCGGTTGGCAAAAATAGAGTAAGGAGGAACTAAACAGATACACAGAAGTAAGAATAAGAAGAAAACAAAAAGATACAATGCATTTGGTGTATGAGTTTGAGCAGCCATTGGAAATGAATCTATTACACACAAAAATAGAAAAATAAAAGAACCCTCGACTTGCTGAGTCACAAAAAAATAATTCTTATACAACCGAATGACTGAGAACCAACGAAAATGAATAGGTAGTTGTCTTGTTATATTTTTGGTATTGATATTCGTTGAACTAATTAGACTAAAATGCCTATATACTTTACTGAAGCAGATAAATATACTAACCAAGAGAACTGCTTTGATGTTGTCAGTCGTTAATTGGAATTCAGCGCTTCCATCCTGAAATTTCAAAAGAACATCCACTAGATCTTCATGTTCTTCACTTTCGTAGTTTGTTTTAGTCTTGCCTTCTTTATGATCATTGATGATGTTTCCTACTATTCTGTCTGTTTGTTGTTGCAGTCTCTCAAGTTTCGGCCTCACCCCACTAATCCATTCAAAAAGCTTAATGGAAGGATACAAATCCGCCAGATTAAAGCCTGCAGCAGCTTTTGTCAATTCCTTGACTATTAATATGAATCTCTGCTGGTCCATAGTTTCCTTACCAACGTGCAAATTTTTCGCAGTTGTCTCCAATAGTCACCATATGGAGCAAAAGCAATGTTTGTAGAATCATATGATATGATATTTGTTGCAAGAATTAGAGGCCTTGATGCGAAGTTGATATCATACGTTTTCATCACATCTTTTGCAGTTTCCGGTGAAGAAACTACAACTGCAGAAACTTCTCTGAGTTTGAGGTGCATTATAGGTCCATGCTTCTTGGCCAGCTCTCTTAAGGCACGGGGTAAATTTGAAGTTTTGGATTTATTTCGAAACTTGACTAGCAAAAACACAAAGAAGAGGGAGGTTAGCAAGATTGAGTAGGAGAGGAATGGAAGCTCCATCAAGGAAATAGAATGAGTGTAGCAGAAGGTATTTTGTGATGAATATGCAACTCATGCAGTTTTAACCAAGTCAAGAGTTGGCTTTATGCAAATGCAAGATTCTCTTGTGAATTTGGGTATCTAGATGCATAGTAAATATATTTAGCTGTTTCAAACAGAAACATAATAAAACAACCGTCTATCACTATGAGGATCAATAAATACTGAAAGAAGCATTTCAAGAGTTTATCCGACAGAATAAATGGACGGCATTTGTCTTGTATTCTTACAGAAATTTTCTACATCCAGAATTTTTCTCTCTTAAAATATACTTAGAAGCATTCCAGTAGTACTTTTATTTTGGGTTGGATGTCTAGTGAGAAATCACAGTTGAATTTAAAATTGATATTTTTAAATTTGAGCGAATTTGGAGGTGCATCAGGGATCCTTATTTCTAGGCTAAATCTCTTATAGGGTGAGGTAGAGAACCTGCAAAATTGTGAATGTTTCCTGTGAAAGGTAACTTCCATGGCCCAGGGGGTAATTGTGATTTCGGGTGATTACTATTGGATTTATTTGGTAACTTCAGTAGCATAAGCACACAGAGGAAGAAGGTAAAAAGGATATGAAGGATGGGAAATGGAGGTCCATCAAGATAAAAATAAGTTAAGTCTGGTGGATATTACAAGAGTAAATAATACAAAACAAAATTATTAAAGTATGTTATTCAGTATTTTCTTGGTGGATATCTAACTAAATACGATTGAAGTCAAAAAAAGACCAACTTGGTTTGTTCGCCATCTTATATGTCTTTTAATACTAATTGTTTCTCAGATATATACGACTTAAACACTCGCTAGGTAACTGGCAGTTTTATTTTTCCAGTATGTAAGAGGCAGTTATATACTCCTGATTTGACCCTTTAAATAATGGATATTGTCCATGTTACATGACATTATCAATACATAATGCAGAACAGTGTTACTAAATATAGACTTCAAAAAACAACGCTATGAGTTTTACATTTTTAACAAAAATAGTCTCTCCCTTCCATCAACAAATGTAGACACTAACAATCAACATTTGCTTCATTCAAAGGAAGATAAAGCAAAGGCTGACCAATGAAAGAACTTCACAATATTGAGGCAGATAACATCACATAAGTTTGACTCGTGTTTATGCTGTAACCATCCATGTTTTAAATCTACTTTGTGGTCACAAACACTCACATCCTTATAGCCACATAACAACATTTGCAAGCAAATTCTTGAACAGAAATCTATAGTCCTCATTTCAAAATTTTGCTTAACAAAATCGTATGTATTGCAGATGTAGATATAGTTAAACAGAGGTGGAATGATTGAGAAAGCATACCTTCTAGTGGAAGAAACAAAGGACAGTTTTATTATGGATGACATTCTCACCAAAGCCCTTACCTAGTAAAAGACTTGGAATACATTCAATTAAATATAATAAGAGGGAACAATATTACAAGGTTTCGCCGAATAACAACTAACAAGAAAGCTCGTTTTGCATATAAATCATTTTGGAATATGCTGTTCCTGTCAACAAAATTTAAATTTAACATTCAAGTTCCAAGACAAAAGAGCTGTTTTTGCATATATGAATGATTTTGTGATACATAGCAAGCTTGTCTACAAATCTAGCACAAGTATACACTATCAATTTGTAGCACAAGTATACACTATCAAATAAAAATAGATCTGTGCGTACTAACAAGAAAGCTTGTTTTACATTAGAACTCATGTTGAAATATGGTATTCCTGTCATCGGAATTTAATTCAATATACAAATTCCAAAACCAAAAAGCGTATTTATATATATGAATGATTTTGTGATACATTACAAGCTTGTCTAGAAGTCTAGCACAAGTATACATTATCAAATGAAAATTTCTGCTTGCTAATAGGAGAACTTCAATTCTCACTTGGAAACAGCAAAAACCCCTCCCCCACCCCCCAGATCCAATAAACTAATGAAAAGCTAAAATGGAATTAAAATTGTGAGTGAACAATCTAAATAACATAATCAGACCACTCAGAAATATGTGAGGTATGGTCCATGGTAAGACTAGGAATCTTATCTAGCCTAATTGGATTCTCTTTCCCTCCAATCAACCTAGCCGGGTTCCCAACCGCAGTAGTCCTAGCAGGTACCCCTTTCAACACCACAGAGCCAGCCCCAATTTTAGCCCCATCCCCAATTCTAACATTCCCCAAAACACAAGTCCCTGCCCCAATCAATACCCCATCACCAATCTTTGGATGCCTATCCCCACAAGCCTTACCAGTACCACCCAATGTCACATTATGCAAAATTGACACATTATCTCCAATCACTGCCGTCTCTCCTATAACAACTCCGGTGGCATGATCAAGCAATATCCCCTTACCCATCTTTGCTCCAGGATGAATATCCACAGCAAAAACCTCGGACACCCTACTTTGTATCAAAAGTGAAAAAATCTTCCTGCCCTGTGACCATAACTTATGTGCCACCCTATGAGCTTGGCATGCCAAAAAACCCTTAAAATTTAAAAAACAGTGCACGTAGCTAATACAAGCAGGGTCTCTCTCTTTGACAGCCATAAGATCATCTTTCACTGATCCCAAAATTTCTTCATCATCAGCAAAAACACTTAAAAATAGATCATAAAGGGTACCACTAGGAAGACTCGAATCACTCAATTTCAATGACAAGCAATTGGCTAGAGCTCTTTCTAAGGAATCATGAGACAAGATTGAGCTATAATAATAAGTTGACAAAATGGGTTCTTGTTCAACATCTGATCGAGCTTCATCTTTCATAATCCCCCATAGAAAATCTTCATCTTGGGTGGGTTTTGGGCGATTCTGGGAAATGGGTACGCAGAAACCAAGATCAGGGAAATTGGGTCTGCAGAAATTGATGATTTGGGCCATGTTTGGATCCCGAGAAAGTGGTTTTTTGGTCTGGACGGTGTTTGTTCTAGAGGAATGAATACAAGCGGCCATTGAAGCTGAGAGCTGGTTCTGTGATTTGTTGACGAAGAGGAGTAAGAAATATATAGGAAGAAAGAGAAGGAGGGGCCGGTGGATAGGGTTAAAACCAGAAGAACAACAATTGAAAATGAAATTTTCTTGGGGCAATAAAAAAAATTGTAGGAATAGACGAGGTTTATTATCCGAATCTTCCAGTGAGCCGAAAGGGGCTGCTTGCGCCTACTCCATCCGTTCAACTTTACTTTCTCTTATAAGTTTGATAAAGTTCAATGAAAAGTGTACAAAAAAAAATTGAATAAATTATGAAATAGAAGTTCTAAGTAGAAAATAAAATAATGTGTATTTTTTATTTTAATTTTTAAGACTGTTATAAATAAATTTATTATATAATTATAAATAAATAATATTATTTAAAAAAAATTAAACATAAATAATCGTTGATAGAATATACTATTAGTAAGTAAAAATATCATTCAGTATTATTTCTTACTTATCCTAAGTATAATTTTTTAAAGGAACTGTTCAAGTATATTCGCCACATTTAAAAGTTAAAAATTATAAAATAAACGGTCTAAATAACTTATTCAATCAGATTCATACTCAATGACTCATAGTAAAGTAAATAAGCGGCCCTTAGTTTGAAAGTATAAACTTGTTAAGAAAAAAAAAATTGATATCCAAATTATCTATCTTATTATTTTATTATCATCTTTTTGTTTTATTTAATCTTTCAACCCTTCTTTAGAATAATAAAATAAAGGAGGAGAAGGGGAAAAAAAAGTTAATAGTTGTGATTTTAATGTCAAAAGTTAATAGTGCTATTTTTTTTTCAATATGTGATGTTTTAAATGAATTTTTTTGAAGTTAAATGAGGGTATTATTAAAAAAAGTAATTCAAAACACTATTTAAAAAAAAGAGAACAAATATATCAACTTAAAGTTATTATCATTAGTAACGAGATTCATCTTTTAATTATTTTTAAATTATAGTTATGTGCTCTAATTATGTGTTTTCACTTATTTTATTTTCAAAATTTGTACTTTTTCAGTTTCATGATAAAAGTTCTTATTACTATTTTGGGTAGTTTCATGTTAAATGTCTACTTTTCTTTAATAACCAAACTTTTACACATTTTTTCTATTATACCCGTAACATTAAATATCTCATACTTTTCTTATTCTAATTCTCTTTCCATAATTAATGACATATTTATGGGCAATTTTGTCATTTCATTTCTTTTCTTAATATGCGTGAAAAATCTACTAGAATTTTTATCCTGTAACGGAGGGAGTAGTAGTTTTTACGATCTGAATTCAATTTCACTAAAAACAGAGTAATTAAATGGGATTAAATATAAAAAAACAAGTGTAGTGTGAAAGCTAAATGTAAAACATTACATATATTTTATGAATTAAACATGATAAACACCTATATATTTTAAAGACCAAGTTGAAAAGATACATAATTTGAGGACAAAAGACGAAAAAAATTAATCAAGAATTAAACGTTTAAAAATAATTAAAATTTTCAGAATTAAAGAAGAAAATAGTTTGAGTTACAAAAATAGGTTTTTAACGATTTTAGCTTTTTACACATTATCTAATTTTGAAAATTCTTATTTTTCTGTCAATAATATATGTATCAGTGGCTTTTTCCTCTAAGTCGTGTTAATTATAAAGGGTTAAATAAGTAAACATGAAAATTTTAATCAAACTATATAAATTTTAAGGTTCAAGTTAAATTAGCTTATTTGAAAAAGTTTAATATTTTACCTATTTTATCATTAAAATTAGTGATAGAATCTTTATGTTACTTTTTAAGGTTTGATAGATTGGAAAGTGGTTTTAAGTGGTCGTTGTGTTGGCTGATTTTGTGGTTTGAGATGAAAAGTGGAAGCACTTCTAAATTTACAAAAAGTAATTTTATGAAAAGATTACAATACTCTTTTTTTTTTTGGCTATAAAATGTAAAATTTGTTATAAAATTATAATATATATATATATATATATATATATATATATATGATGTCTAGATTCATTCCTTCCATTGTAATGATCCTTGATCTTTTTGAAACTCTCATGTCACTTAAGTTTTGAAACTCATGACCTTTGAGTTTTAAAATCTCCAAGTATTAATGTTCATATACCTATATATAGTAGCATTATAAAGAGAATTATAGAGGTACAAATATACTATAACTTACATGAAAATATAAAGAGAATGCTCTCTTTTTTCACTAATCATTGTTCTTAATATTAGTATTCTTTTATAACACGTTATCAGCACGAAGCTCTACCCAATTTTGGGAAGAAGAAGATAAAAAATGTTCTCTCAACTCACTGTAAGTAGTGTTTCATTACAATTAAATTTGATATACATATAAACATTTTGTTTAACAAAAGACGCGTGAGAAAATAATGATAATAGACAACTTTGAAGTTTCTGAGAATACAAATTACGTAAGTACACTACTTTTGTGATGTAGTAGTATTAGTATAAACAAATAATCATTCCACCTCCCAATTCTCCCACTTTGAAAGTGACTAGAAAAGGGTAAATATTTTTATTGTCTTATTATAAATTTGTACTTAGTTATTTAATTTCTTACATATTTATATATTTATATAGATGTCAAATCTTATAAATTTGAATTTGTTGCTCTTGATTTATATCGAGCAAGAATTATTTGTCATGGAGTCTTGATGATGAGATTCTTATAAAGGCAAAGAATTTTGGAGATACAATTAAAGTTGGCAATCATGCATCCTTGTAGGATCATGCCAAATTAATGATTTTTATTCGCTATCATCTCCATGAAAATTAAAATCAGAGTACTTTACACAGTAAAAGACTCACTTGTCTTATGAAATGATGAAAACATGTTAGAGAAAATATTTACTATATTTCATGCCTCGAATATGCTCCTGCAGCAGCAATATCGAGAGCGTAAGTTCACAAAATATTTCTTAAAGTGATAAAGGAAATTATGTTCCCAGAAGTGATATTATGGCTTTTAGTGACTGTACAAAATAATGAGTTTTTGCTGAAAAATCAACAATCTCGCCCGATTGATTCTACTACATTCCCTGAAGTGAATGGAACCTCATTTGATAATTATAGAGGAAATTATGGTTGTGGTTGTGGTTGTGGTAGTGAGCGTGAAAAAAAAATCAATATAGAAAATGGAATGTACCTGTCATACTCATAAACATTTGATAGATTTGTACCAAGACTCCATAAAAGAAAAGGAAATGAAATTGGAATAAACTTTATTGATCATAATGATATGAAGATCCCATGAATTATTTTGACTTTTTAAATGGAGTGGATATAACTAATTTTGATATCTATGATTTCTTTGATGATGTTGATAGAAATGTCCATACCAATTAATTATTTTTATTTCATTGTATTATGACATTATAATAAGTATTTTTATTATATGTTTTATTTATGTTTCAAGTAATAAAGTTAAATTTATATTTTTGCATATATAAAGATGTATGGGTCAGAAGCTCATCAAACTTAATTAAAAGCTCTGGAAGAGCGATTATTCATCAAACTTAATTAAAGTCTTTGGAAGAGCAATCATAATGTTGTCAAATGACATAAAACTTTGTATTGATGATTCTTTATATTCTTCTAAGACAAGCAAAAATTTGCTCAGCTTTAAGGATATATGTTATAATGGTTATTATATTAAAACCAATGACGAAGGCAGTGAAGAATTTCTTTATATTATTTCAATATTATAATGCCAGAAGCTCATATTAGAAAAATTGTCTATTTTCTCTTTTGGGTTATATTATACTAAAATGAGAATAGTTAAAACAAATGTTGTAATACACCAGAAGTGTATAATACACTAGAAGTGTTCGGATCCAAATGTTTTTATGATTTGGCATGATCATCCAAGATCAATAATGGTGCGTCGAATTACTGAAAAATCCCATGAACATCCCTTAAAGAATCAGGAGATTCTTTTACCTGTTGATTATATCAAAGTAAATTAATTACTAAACCATCACATTTAAAGATTATTATTGAGTGTTCATATAACTTAGAAAGAATTCAAGGTGATCTATTTGAATCAATACACCCACCATGTGTGGTTCATTCAAGTATTTTATAGTTTTAATTAATGCATTAACGAGATGAGCACATGTATATTTACTTTTAACTAGAAATATTGCATTTCCTATACTTCTTGCTCAAATAATTAGGTTGCGAGTACAATTTCCTGATTATATAACTAGGAAAATTTATTTAGATAATGCTGGTAAAATTCACATCTCAAGTTTTTGATGAATATTGCATGTTAATTGGAATTTATGTTAAACATCATGTTGCACATACACATACTCAAAATGGTATAGCTGAATCAATTTTTAAGAGATTTTAAATTATTGCCCGACCTTTGATTATGAAATCAAAATTACCAATTGATGCTTGGGGTCATGCTATTTTACATGCTGCATTATAACCTTAATAAGTGATATTTTTAAGGTTTATTTTGAGGATTGTTATTTTAATGAAACAGTCTTCCCACGATTAGGGGGAGAAAATCGTTGCGTAAGCATAATGTGAGATCGTTGCCTGAAGCACGATGAGGGAGATTACTTGAGATTTTTCGTCGTTATCTCATCTTGATCCTCGTACAAATCAATGTGAACTAGAAGTTCAAAGGATTATTCATTTGCAATGAATTGCAAATCAATTACCAGAATTATTCACCGATAATAAAAAAATAGTGATATCTCACATTCTAGCTGCTAATACTCTAGCAGGGATTGAAGTCTTTGTAGGACAATCAGTTTATACAGCAACAAATGAATCAAAACCACACATGAAGCGTAGAAGACCTATCGGTGTTAAAAAAAATAAAATTTCTCAGAAGAAGAAAGTACAAGAAAAATAATTTACAGCCTATAAAGAGGCTATACCCATGAAACAGGCTACAAAATTTATTGATTTATCCAAAACTTATGAACAAAAATCTCCTGTAAATAAAAATCTTGAAGAATTATCCCCTGAAGAGGATGAGTTATCCCCTGAAGATGATCAGGTACTTGAAAATAACGAGATCTCGATACATTATGTATATACAGGAGACGTATTATACATTGGATAGAAATAAAATCATTGTCGACAACATATTTTCATATAAAGTTACTATTGATATTACCAGAAGTAATGATCATGTATATGAACCAAAAATCGTTGATGAATATAGAAATATTTGGCCAATGTGAAAAGAGGCGATTCTAGTAGAACTAAATTCACAAAGTAAACGTGAAGTTTTTGAACCTGTAGTCCGAACACCTAATAGTGTGATGCCTGTTGAATACAAATGGGTATTTGTACGAAATAAGAATAATGAAATTATATGGTACAAAGCGCGACTTGTAGCACAAGGTTTCTCGTAGATACATGGTATTAATTAAGAAGAAACATATGCTTCTATAATGGACGCAATTACATTCAGATTTTTAATTAGCTTGGTAGCAAGAGAAATTAATGGATGTTGTTACATCATATCTGTATGGATCATTAGATAATGATATCTACATGACAATCCCTAAAGGATATAAAATGTCTGAAGCATATAATTCTACATCTCGAAGTATGTATTCAATCAAGCTACAAAGATTCTTATATGAGTTAAAGCAATCCAGATGCATATTGTGATATAATCGCCTGAGTGGATATCTTTTGAAAGAAGGATTTGAGAATAATCCAATTTGTGCATGCATTTTTATCAAAAGATCAGAATCTAGATTTCCTATTATTACTGTATTTATTGATGAAAGATCTTGCTCTAGAAGAGTCGACAAAAATAACAAATTTGAGATGAAAGATATTGGTAAGACAAATTTTTATCTTGGCCTACAAATTGAACTATGAATTCTTGTTCGTCAATCAACATACGCAAAAAAAAAAGTCCTGAAATAACTTTACATAGATAATATAATTCTTTTGAGTACTCCAATGATAGATTGGTCACTTGATATCAAGAAAGATCCATTTTAACCACAAGAAAATGATGAAAATTTGTTTGGTCCTGAAGTACCATATCTTCATGAAATTGGTGTTTTGGTCCTGAAGTACTATATCTTAATGTAATTGGTACTTTGATGTATCTTACAAATTTGACAAGACCTGATATAGCATTTACAGTTAACTTATTAGAAATGTATAGTTATTCACCAGCTTAAATACATTATAATGAAATTAAATATATTTTACGTTATCTTCGTGAGACTATTGATTTGGGATTATTTTATCCAAAGAGTGATAGAACCAATCATATTGCACCAAAATTATTTTTTACACATGAGCCCCAGAAGAATGGCGATATTGATATCAAACATATATGATCATATGATAATTTGGTTGATATATTCATTAAATCATTACCAACTACGATTTTGAAGAAGATGGTGCTCAATATTGGCATGCTTCGACTTAATGATATTTTTACCATGAACAATGGAAATTTTATGAACTTATGAAGGGGAGTAAAAAAGATATATGCTAATTGTACTCTTTTTCCTTAGCTAAAGTTTTTTCCCATTGGGTTTTCCTTTGCGAGGTTTTAATGAGGCAATCCCAAGGCACTAGAAATTATACAAGAATATTGTACTCTTTTCCTTCGCCAAATTTTTTTCCACTGCGTTTTTATTTGGTAAGGTTTTTAACAAGGCATATTCTTAGAAAATTGTTGCAAAAGAACTCCATCCATTCTGTATGAAGACAATGCTGCATGTATTGCTCAATTAAAGGGAGGATACATCAAAGGAGATAGAACAAAGCATATATCACCGAAATTCTTTTTCACACATGACATTGATAAGTGTGATGACATTGATGTTCAACAAATTCGATCAAAAGATAATCTAGCAGATTTGTTCACCAAAGCATTACCAACTATAATGTTTGAAGGATTGCGTCGTAGTATTGGAATGCGACAGCTGAAGGACTTAAGGATACATTCATGATGGGGAGCTAATACGCGCTGCACTCTTTTTCCCTTAACCAAGGTTTTTTTTTCCATTGGGTTTTTCATGGTAAGGTTTTTAATGAGACAGCTTTCAATGCGTATGCATGACTATACAATAGACATCCAAGGGGGAGTGTTATAAAATTATAATATATATATATATATATATATAAAGAGAGAGAGATTCATTCCTCCCATTGTAATGATCCTTGATCTTTTTAAAACTCCCATGTCACTAAAGTTTTGAAACTCATGACCTTTGAGTTTTGAAACCTCCAAGTATTAATGTTCATGTACCTATATATAGTAGCATTGTAAAGAGAATGATAGAGGTACAAATATACTATAACTTATGATAAGTGTATTTTATATACGCGATTTCATATCTAACTCATGCTTATTCGTTGATATATTCTTGTGAACATGTGCATTTTTACTTGTTTTATGTGTAGATTGGTGGTTGCGGCATTTAACGTACAGTTGGTGATATTCGGTGCGTTTGGAACTTAAATGGAGCATATTTGGAAGCAACTCAATGAATACACTAAGTCGATAACGAAGTTACCCATTGAAGATTAACATCACACAAACCCCACCCAAGAGGGGGCAACTTCGATTAACAGAGGCAAGCACGGGAAATGCATTAGTAAACTATACACCCCGGCAAAAAGGGTCTTCCTCGAGCAAGACAGAGGTAAGCCAGTAAAATGTGTCCATAATATACTGAAACCCCACCGTATAAGGGGTGAAGAAATTTTGGGTGTCCTGTTTCAGTTATAATTCCTCTTGGGCACGAACTTTAGCTATTTGTGTAAGACCCCAGCTTTTATAAATAAAGATGAATTTTTCTATAAATATTATTTTTGAATATTATGGAATAAATTTGATATAATGTTATAGTTGTGGGTAATATTTATAAATTTTGCAAAGTATGCAAGTTGTTATAAAATATTCGTTTGGTCGGGGAATATTCTTTTTGTTAGGAAATATTCGTACAACGGCTCAATCATTGGTGGACCCCACAACAGAATTATTGTCGGATAGAGAAAACGACAAAAATATTTTATAAAAATAACGGCGGAGGTGTTACCGTTAAAACTGTTGAACTACCCGGTGGTAAAAGTACAGTAATACGCGTGGTTGCATAGTAGCACACGGTATTGATTATTGATGCTTACGTGAGAAGTCACTCAATTTATGCTCAATTATTACTTCACGATAATTCTTTGCATCATATCTCTTATATTATTGATTCAATTATTGTCACGATTATCATCTCAGATAATTTGTTATAGTATTAAATCAATAATTGAGGCGACAAGTTATAAATGATTAATAATTGTTGATGAAAAAAAAATGATTTGTGGTAAGTTTGATTATTTTATGGGGGCTCATATGTCATCATCTAAGAGTCTCTTCGTCAATAGTAATTACCTTCGTCGAATAGTAATTACCTCTGTGAATAGTATTTACCTTCAATCAATAGTAATTACCCTTGTGAATAGTATTTACCTTCGTCAATAGTAATTACCTTCGTCGATAAGTAATTACCCTTGTGAATAGTATTTACCTTCGTCGATAGTATTTACCTTCGTTAATAGTAATTACCTTTACCGAGACGTCGAACCACTTGTCGTTTCACATTACAAAGCGCCGAACCACTTGTCGTTTCACATTACAAAAGGTCCGAACCACTTGTCGTTTCACATTACGAGTCAAACCACTTTTCTTTTCACATCATTAGTCGTCAAGCCACTTGCCTTTTCACACGGCGGTGCTAAGCTAGAAATCTTCTATAAATAGAGGCCTGAGGGCTTCATTATTTTTCACGAATTCATTCAAGCTATAGAGAGAAAAAGTATAGAGAGAATAAGAGAGAAAGAAGAAGAGTATTTTGTTACTACCTTCAAGCAGATATTCAATCTCCTACCAAATGTAAGGGTGTTATTCTTTTTCTTATTCATGAAGAGAACTGTTGTTATTCCATTGCTTATTATTCTGTTGGAATAACTCAGTATACGCATGGTTTACCCTATACTTGGTGACATTCTTCTATTATTCATTGGAACATCATATACATGTGTTTTACATCGGACTGGTTCCGCTCTTTATTATTATTTTGTTGGAACATCCTCATCACAGTGTGTTTTACACCTACCTGGTTTCCGCTCTTTATTATTATTCTTCATTGGAACATCCTGCATGTGTTTTTACACCGGACTGGTTCCGCTCTTTATTATTCTGTTGGAATATCCTATCTGTGTGTTTTACACCCGATGTGGTTCCATCTTTATTATTCTCATTGGAACATCCCGCTTGCAGAATTTCACCCCGACTGCCTGATTATTATTATTCTCGCTTGGAATAACTCGTCTGTCGGGCAATCGCGCATGCATGGTGATTTCTTTTGTTATTCCATTCTTTATTATACCCAAATAAGTTAAAACTTTGACTTCTATACTCCATGAAATTAGTAGAATATCCTTGATATTTGCGTTTCATCCAAAGATCTTTTCATGGAAATATTCTTCCCGATCATTCTTGAATTTTACTCTACAAAACAAGATCATATTGACAATTTGGATGTTAATAATTCTGGATAAAATAATTCTTGAACTTGTTTTTATTGAATTCTTATATCATTGTCATCATCCTCATGTTTATATTTTTTTAAAGTCATCTCGTATTTTGTAGGCATAGATGGACTTGGTATGATTATGACCGAGAGATTATTCGTGTAATCATGGTACCGTAATGTTACAAATGATGTGGTAAAAATCCTCGATTAGTAGTAGTGCATTGATGGATAAATTGTTGGCATGATCATGACCATTAATGAATACACAAATATTCTTGGCCGTAGTGCATGAATAATTATGGTCGTGATATCAAGAATATCCTTGGCCGTAAAGTGTAGGGGTGATTCGATGATGTGGAATATTTATTAAAGTGAGTCTCATATAACATGATGAAAAACCTTTTAAAACCTAAAAGATAGTAGACTTTATTTTTACTTGACTCTTTTAATGGATTGCTTATTCATTGCAGCTTAAACCGGGTTGTCTATTGTATTTTATCGCTTTAACATTGTTGAAGACTATTGATATTCGCATTATCTTAGTCATAATATTTCTTCTTCTTTGGCTAGTTGAGCTCACCCTTTCTTTTTATTCTCTTGAAAATGAGAATATAGTTTGGACGAGTCGGGGAAACGAAGTGATGGTCCTGAAGATAGCATTAGTAGTCCTCACTATTCTCGTGAAATAGTGTGATAATAATTGTAATGAGGACTTTTTTTGAGTTTGTATAATATCTAGTAGACGATATTTGTATTTAAACTCACGCTTTATGTCGTATTATACCACGACGCTTATGTTAATAAGTTGTATTTAAATTACATACCATGTAAGTGGCGACCCAAGATGGGTGATGTATACCTAATTTTGGGGCGTCCACGGTTGGTATCGAGCTTAGGGATATGATCCTGGCTAAGATATGAGAATAGTACTAGGAGGGAGAGAGACGGAATATACCTTCGCTAGTATGACCTACCTAAGTTTATGTGCTATTTTATTGGTTGGTCGTAAGATAGGGATAATTTGTTACATGTCAATTAACCTTTTGTTTTGTGGCGATGTCTGAAAATGACATCCGAGAATGTTGAGAATAGCAATGGAGCGCAGCGATCGTTGATTCACCACATATCAATAATCGGATAATGTGCATCGTAGAAGGCGACAATCCTCATGCAAAAACAACAACACCGACCAAATGATGAATGATCAAATGTTCGAGGCTTTATGCAATTTATGCAACAACAATGAAAGTAGAGCGACTCTGTCCAAAACGTAGGTGGAAACACGGAAAACTCTCGGGCGGTCCGCTAAACAATTCAAGGAGCCGGGACCACCGGAGTTTAAGGGTGAGCCAAAACCACTTCGCGAAGCATGGATAAAGCGATTACCAAGATATTTGATATCTTGGGATGCTCCGAGGAGCAAAAGGTTCCTTCTTGCTTTTATGTTCATGCGCGAGAGGCGATTCTTGGTGGGAATCGGTAAAACGTACTCAACTTCATTTGTCTTGAAGATATCTTGGGAGAAGTTCCAGAGTCGTTTCAACGACAAATACTTTCCCGAAAGTATTCGCCACATGAAGGAGGTGGAGTTTATCAAGTTGGAACAAAACAATATGGCCACCGTGTCGCAATACGAGGCAAAATTTGCGGAGTTATCACGGTTTGCGTCCCACTTGGTGGATAATGAAGAGAGAATGGCGCGAATGTTTTTAAGAGGTTTGAAGCCGGAGATACGTCAACATCTTATTTCTCATAAACTGTGTTTGTATTTAGATGTTGTAAATAGGGCTCAGTTAGTGGAACGCGATAATGAGTCAACACAACTAAAAGAGAGCAAATTAAGCAAAATTATAATACCAAATGAGTAGTCATCAAGCGGTGACAACAAGCGTGGAGGGAATCAACAGGCCGATATATGGTAACCACTTCTTGGTAATCGTAAAAAACAATAAGAATGGACATTTCAAGAAACGGAGATTCAACAATAATGGAAAGACGTCAAAGACCAAAGACCCATTGTTAAGGAAGGAGAAAGACCACCTATCATATGCTTCAAATGCGGAGGAGAGGGACACATCAGTCCAAACTGCGTCATGCCGTCCAAAGCATGTTATAATTGTGGAAGAGAAGGTCACTTAGCTCGATTTTGTCGTTTACCGAAGACAAATTCAGCTAGGATGGAGGCACCAAAGGCCATCCCGAAAATTCAAAACCCAGAAGTGCAAGGAGAGCGTTTGTTGTGACCTCCCAAAGAGCAAGGAATCCAAATGAGGTCATCACGGGTAAGCTTATCATAAACTCTAATGAAGTCTATACTTTATTTGATACCGGTTCTACCCATTCTTTTATTTCTCCTACTTGCGCTCATCGATTAAATTTGACTCGAGAATTAGACTTTGACTTATCTGTGGAAACTCCGTTGGAGAAACCTTCATTACATCCACTGCTTATAAGTCTTGTTTGGTTCAAATCGGTACCTCACATTACTGTCGATCTTATTTCATTAAAAATACTTGCATTTGACATGATTCTAGGATTGATTGGTTAACTACTTATCATGCAAAAATTGATTATTTTCGTAAGGTTGTTAGCTTTCATATTCCTAATCAACCTATTATGCGAATTCAAACGACCAAACCATTAAAATCAATCACGGTCATCTCAAGCCATAAAGCTATTCGCTTATTGAAAAATGGATGTCAAGCTTTCTTAGCTCATATCACAGATTTAAACAAAAATACGCCGATTTTGAACGATATTTCTATTGTTAATAAATTTCCGACGTATTCCCAAGAACTTCCCGCCTACCCCGGATCGTGAAATTGAATTTTGTATCGACCTTGAACCCAGACAAAACCTATTTCCAAAGCCCCATATCGAATGGCTCCTATTGAACTTCGAGAGTTAAAGACCCAACCGCAGGAATTGTTGTACATTGGCTTTATTCGTCCCTAGTACTTCTCCTTGGGGTGCTCTGTTCTATTCGTGAAGAAGAAAGATGGGAGTATGCGACTTTGTATTGATTATCTGGAGTTGAATCATGTCACCATCAAAATAGGTATCCATTGCCACGTATTGATGACTGTTTGACCAAATGCAAGGAGCCCAATTCTTTTCAAAGATTGATCTTAGTTAGGATATCACCAATTGAAGATTAGAACCACCGACATTCCAAAGACGGCTTCCGTAACTTCGATGACGGGCATTATGAATTCCTAGTCATGTCCTTTGGATTGACTAATGCTCCTAACGCCTTCATGGATATGATGAACCGAGTATTCAAGGAATATTTAGATCACTTTGTGGTCGTCTTTATCGATGACATCCTTATTTATTCCAAAAGTCAGTGAAGATCATGAGCAACACTTGAGGTCGACACTCCAAAAGCTTCGTGAATATAAGCTTTATGCCAAGTTGAAGAAATGTGAGTTCGGCTTGAAGAAGTAGCATTCCTTGGGCACGTGGTATCAAGTCATGGAATATCTGTTGACCAAAGAAAGATTGAAGCTATTCAAAGTCGGGAACAACCTAAATCGATGATCAAGTACGTAGCTTTCTCGGTTTAATTTGGTTATTATCGGAGATTCGTGGAAGGATTTTCTCGAATCGCTACTCCATCGACTCAAATTGACTCGGAAAGATACAAAGTTCGGTTGGAGCGAAGAATGTGAGAAGAGTTTTAAGAACTCAAGAGGAGACTTATTTCAAAGACCTGCTCGACAATACCATCCGGCTCGGAGGGATTTTTCATCTACAAATGATGCATCGGAAAAAGGGTTGGGATGTGTTCTTATGCAACATGGAAAAGTTATAGCTTTATGCCTCGCGACAACTCAAAGAATATGAGAGGAATTATCCTACTCATGATCTAGAGTTGGCAGCTGTTGTCTTTGCACTTAAAATTTGGAGGCATTACTTGTATGGGGAGAAAGTGGAGATCTTTACGGATCATAAAAGCCTCAAATATTTCTTCACTCAAAAGGAACTCAACATGCGACAACGACGTTGGCTTGAACTGTTGAAAGATTATGATCATACCATCCAATACCATCCTGGAAAAGCGAACGTGGTAGCTAACGCATTGAGTAGAAAATCATATGCAAAATACGAAAAGCGATATTGTCAACGCATGAGGCCCATTTTGTGTGACTTGCAAAGGATGGAGATAGAGTTAAAGACTCGTGGACGACATGATGATAAGCGAGTATACGAGTAGAACCGACTTTAATCGATAAAGTTAAAGTTTGCTCAAGCTACGCACTGGAGTACGATGCGTATGAGGAAGAAAGTGCAAGAAGGTGCTATCTTTAGGAAGCAAGAATCGATGAAGAAGGAATACTTCGAGTCAACTCCAGACTTTGTGTTCCTAACGACCCTGATTTAAAGTATAATATCATGATGGAGGCGCACAACACACCATTTGCAATCCATCCTGGGAGTACCAAAATGTATCATGATATTCGTCATACATTTTGGTGGAGCAATATGAAGAGAGAGATAGCGCTGTTTATCTCAAGGTGTCTAACTTGTCAACGAGTTAAAGCGGAGCATCAAGTACCAAAAGGTCCATTGCAACCACTTGAAATTCCAGAATGGAAGTGGGAGCACATTACCATGGATTTTGTTACCGGTCTTCCTAAGGTTTCTCAAGGCATTGATGCGATATGGGTCATTGTTGATAGATTGACCAAGTCTGCTCATTTCTTACCGATACGAGAAACTTATACACTTGAACGTCTTACTCGTATGTACATAAACGAGATTGTAAGATCGCATGGTATCTTGCCTAGTATCCATAGTTTCGATCGAGACCCAAGATTCACTTCACGATTTTGGGTTAGTTTGCAAAAAGCTATGGGCACAGACTTCACGATTTAGCTTCGGCATATCATCCTCGAGATTTGACGGACGATGGAGAGGACTATTCAAACTCTTGAAGATCTATTAAGACTCGTGTCCTTGATTTCAAGGGAGTTGGGACAAGTTCTTACCATTGGTGGAGTTTTCCTATAACAATAGTTATCAAGCAAGTATTGGCATGGCTCCATTCAAGCATTGTATGGAAGAAAGTGTCGGTTCTCCATATCTTTGGGATGAGGTGGGTGAAGCAATGTTGTTGGGACCGGAGTTGGTACGTATGACTACGAAAAAGATTCAAACGATCCGACAACGTATAAAAACCTCACAAAATCGACAAAAGAGTTATGCTGATCTTCATCGAAAGGACGTGGAATTCGATATAGGAGATCATGTGTTGTTAATGTTAGGTTTGTAATATTCATGTGCGCAATCAAATTGCATAAAAAGTGCGGAAGCGTGTAAAATCAGAGTTTAAAATTTTTTACAAACCATATACCCGGATCACCCTTTATGCATAATTATTAATTAAACGAAAAGATAAAGAATAAATCATACCCTTGAAGATCGAGCTTCCTCAGGTACAAGTTCACCTCCAAATCCTTTCGCGTTCAATCTTGAATCCACCGGGTTTGGTTCCTTCCTTTGATCAACGTTAGCCACCCATGTGTTTGGCCTCTAGAGGTGATCCACCAAGGAAGAAGAAAATTCAAGAAGAAGGGTGGTTGGCTAAACCCTAGTTTTTCTATCTCTATAGAAAGGGTGTACTCTCCCAATAATTGAAATTATGTCGTATGTTGAAAAAGTAAACCACAACCATTACACCCATAATAAGACTCCTCTTATTTATAGATGTGGGCAACCCACCTTAACAATTAAGGAATTGGGTTTTATTTAATTAATTAAATTCTTTTAATTAATTAAGCTCCCTAATCTTATTAGGGATAATTAATTAAACTCCTTTAACTAATTTTCCTTCCTAATCCAATTAGGAATAAATGAGAGTACTTATATTAAATTAATTCCTAAACTCTTTTAGAAATTAAAATAATAATAATTGTAATAATATTAATAAGACTCCTCTTATTAATTTATATTTAATATTTCTAAAATATTAAATAATAAATATTAAGCTATTTAATTTATTCTATCACCATAGATTAAATTAAATATACATAACATATTATTACGATTATGCCATTAACTTCTTAAATAATTATTCTTCCTTTTATGGTGTGACCCTTTAGGTTCTCCATATTAAACCTAGGTTGTGAATAAATCAATTAGAACAATTCTAATCTTATTTAAATAAATAAATTAAACAATTAATTTATTTAAATAAATAATATTTATTCTACAATAGGGATAAGCCTCCCTAGCGATCAACGACTTTCCGGATAATATAGATTTCAACATTAATCATAAAAGAACCTTTGAGTAAATAGTTACTTAAATGACAATTCAATCCTTCCACCATACAATGTCCCAATTAAATATAAGACATGGAATTCTTTGTCACAAGTCTTATTTTATTTAATTATATGTATTTCGATCCTTAAATGCACAACTCAAATAATGCAAATTAGAAACTCCTTTCTAATTTCATTACGCCTTAACCAAGGACTACTTTGGATTGTCATTTATCGAATCACATAGGACATTTCTCTTCTTTATTTAAAGTGGTAGATTCTTTATTGATCATACATTATCTCCATGTACAACTTATTATACCCAAGCATACCCTTTGATATACCCTAAGGGTCTTAAGGAATAAGTCAAAGTATAACTCATCATACACAAGATACTATGATGATCTCAAGTCCAAGGATTACTTGTAGACTACTATCACTACAGAATTCCTATTGATGACAGCAAATAAAACTCCATTAGGTATTCCTTAGCGAGCCACGTTCGATGAACTTATTCTCTAATAAGCACCTACATACTTGCTTTAGTGTCTCCACACAAATGATCATGAGATCAATCATCCTCATCCAATGAGCAAGAACGTATGTACCAATCTATCCGGATTAACTAATCCCCAATTTAGTAATCCAATGATTGGGAACTATTTTAGTTTTAAGCTTTCTAAGAATTTAGATCTCATTAGAATGATCATCATCATTATTCTAAAAGCATTGCTTAAAACTATGGGTTTATCACATATTATAAAACAAAGATCATGTAGATAATTCAAAGCCTTTAATAAATTAATACTTTTTATTAATAAATGAATAAGATTGTTACAAAGTATATGCTTTATCATCAAACATGATTGGCTTGTGTGCATACTACTTTCAATCTCCCACTTGCACTAAAAGCCAATCGCCATCAGATCTTATACTCTTCTTCTCTAAGTGACGATTATCCTGCTGTTGGATAAGCTTTAGTTAATGGATATGTAATGTTGTTCATGAGAGTCCACTATCTCTATAGTGATTTCCCATCTTTCAATGATTCTAATAATCAAATGAAAGTGCCACAACACATGTTTAGATCCAAGATGAGACTTAGGAACTATTCCTAGTTCTGTAATGAACTTTTATCCAAACAATCAACTTGTAGCTTCATTTATAGCTATATACTTTGTCTTTATCACTAAACCAGCAACTTTTTGCTGTTTGGAACCTTTCCAATTCACTGCACCACTGTTCAAGGTAACCCTTTACCTTAAAGTGGATTTTTCTGTCGTCTTGATCTGTTTGAAAAACTTGAGTCTGTTAAGCCCTCTAGTTTTAATTTAGACCCACCATGAATATGATCACATCCTTAGTGCCGGTTAAGCACTTTAAGATGTTTTCACCGCCTTATGTTGATCTTCTCGAATTATGACTGATCAACATCAGGTCTCGTGTATTTCATTGCATACATGATAGTTACTCATGTGATCTCCCTTTTGGAGTCTTTGGGGATTATTAAGAGAGATACACTCCATAGCTCATCAACATGAGACAACTCTTGGAGTTTGCCATGCTAAACGACTTTAGCATCAAATGAATATACGTGCCTTGGGTTAAGTCGAGCATCCTCTTGAATCTATCTATATAGATTTGCATCCCCAATTAAGATACTCTTCCCAAATCATTCATGGAGGAATGTTTAGACAACTTTATCTTTACTGATTGTAGCATTGGTATGTTATTCCTCATCCGTAGTATATCAACATATAATACTAGAAATTTCACGACGCTCCCACTGACCCTTTTGTACACATTAGAAGTCTTACCTCATCGAATGTAGCTCTTGATCATCATCTTCTATGATGAATACCTCATCATCATCATCTATGATGAATCCATACCTCCTAGGTATCTTCGGTACTATTCCAGATTTACGATTCGGTTGTGGTACAATAGGTCTATCTATAGGTTCCTCTTATTTGACTTATAGTGTTTTTGTGGTTCTTGAGCTCTTCAAGATCTATTATCCTCCCACTAGCCCCTTCAATGATAAACACCTTTATCTTAGAAGGCAGCGTGTTTTACAACAAACACCTTTTGCTAAGTAGAATTATAGAACATATACCCTAAACTTACTTTAGGATGTCCCACAAATCGACACTTATCCTTTGAAACCGTTTCACATAAGTTGGACAACCCCTTATCTTAACATACTTAAGATTAGGAATCCTCCCTGTCCATAACTTTTATGGAGTCTTGAGGCCGGATTTTGAGGTTACCATTTTCGTAGATATGCAGCCATTTCTAGGACATTATCCCGTAAGGATCTTTGGATGTCGGTAAAATCATTATGGACCGCACTATGTCCAATAAGGTACAATTTTTATTCAGATACATCAATCAATTATTGCGTATCGGGATGTGTCCATTATGAAAACCATTTGAGATGATCTAGAAACTTATTGCACAAGTATTTATTCCTTGATCTAATCAAAGAATCTTAATACTTTGCCAATTTGTTTCATTTCTGATTCTTTGAACCTTTCAAATAATTCACAATTGTATTTCAAAGAATACACACATTCAACTCTTTGAATGATCATCTCCTTTTCTTATACTAGTTTGTTCAATTTGTAAAATATATTTTTCACGTAAGTCAAGTATACAAAATCCATTAAGTGATATTCCATCTATACAAAACATTATTATTATAAATAGAACAACAATTGTTCTTAATTATAATACCAAAGATTTCATTGTCCAACAATAAAATGGAAATAATATTTTTAACAAGAACTGGAATACAATAACAACTTATTGACTTAATAGATTTTCCGTAGGCATTGCTAAACTATAAGTTTCTATGGCTAATATGGCAACCTTTGCTACATTTCCCGCATATAGGATAACTTATATTTGTTTAGCTTTCTACTCATTGGTCCTTCATAAATCTATATTTATGATAACCAAAGTCGGTATCCAATACCCAAGTAGAACCTCGACTTAAAGAAAATTTATTTTAAATCATTAACAAAAATCAGATTGTGCCAAACTTCACTAAGCTTCTTTGGTTAACCTCTGCGCAAGATGCTTCTCGTAGTTTCTTTCCGATTATCCGAAGCTTATTGCGATTGGAAGCAAACTCTTTTTGCTATCCGTATCAGTTTTGTTCTTATTATCCTTTGTTTTTTCCCTTTCTATTTATACCTTCTTCGAATCGTTCTTCTTTTCAGAAGATCCTTTGGCCCCTACCAGTAAGACTTGATCTTTCTTGGTTGGAAAGTGACTCTCAACATTTTTCAACATGTTAAGCAAATCAGCAAAGCTGATATCTAGCTTGTTCATATGAAAAATTCACAACAATTGTGAAAGGAGTTCGGGAGTGAGTGCAAGATCAAATCTTGGCTCAACTATCCTTCCATGACAAAATCTGTTGTCCTAATTGATCAATCAAATTGATTATGTTAAGATCTTTTTGTCTGTACTATAGTGCCATTGGCCATTCTAGATCGGAAGAGCTCCTTAGATATCTGATATCTTTCAGTCCTACTTTCCTCGCCATCAACTACTTGATGTGCAGGAATATAGGAGCATCCATAGTTTTATCTCGATGGCGAAGCTCAAGCACTTTCATGGATGCGAGCATGATGCATTGAGCCAATCTGCGCATCATCTTGCCACTTTCTAAAAGTAGTAATCTCTTCCTCAAAGGCATTGTCTGCAACCATTGCAGGGATAGGCATATTAAGGACATAAGATAGCTTTTCAAATTATGGGAACTATTCTCAAATTCCTTAACCAATTCGTTTAATTGATTACGATTAATTTAGCATCTAATATGCTTCAGTGGTGATAGTAATTTTAGACATTGTAAAATTACAGAAATGAATTTGTAATTAACAACATTTTAACATACATTCTATTATTAATTACCAAAATAAATTAGGACTTGTTTTAAATTGGTATCTCCCACTATTTTCTTCAAACTATATTACCCTCACTTATATAGTTCGGCAAAATCTAATTAAAGATTTGCTAGTGAGAATAAGGATCCCATTTCAAATGTATATAGCCTTGTGGTGACACAACAAACTATATATAAATAAATAGGTAGACAACTTTTGTCAATTACATCAACTATGCAATTCCTTGTATTTTGCCTCTTAGATTATTTTGATCAAGTGGTGGCACATCCGAATCAAAATTATCCAAGTTAAGTCCAACCTAGCACTCCATATATTCAAAAAAGAAAAATATCATCCTTGTGGTGACACAACAAAACAATATTGTTCAATTTTCTTTATAAGTATCAAATGTAATAAATTAACATCTTAAATACTTAATACTTGCCTTGTGGTGACACAACAAACTCATATTAAATATTTAATACTCTATTAATTTTATCATGCTAGAAAGCGGCGCTCGATATTCCAAATATCTTTGAGCGCTTAGGACTTAATATAAAAAATTGAGGGGTTTGTTATTAATTTGTCTCATCTTGTTTAGCACGCATGCAAATATATATATAAAATACGCGTCGTATTAATTAATATGCTGAGCATGTTTGCATAATATATAATATATATATAGTATAATGCATTTATTATAGAATACTATATTCTACCCTTGATTGATTATGGACTTTTATTCTAGTTTGGTTCACTAGAGCCACCAAGTGAACCAAAAGGTCAAACTTAGGGTGCAAGAAATAATATTTAAATATAACTATTACATTTAAACCCTGGGCTCCATTACAAACGGGTCTTCAAGCGCTCTTTGCTCCTTAATCTCCAATTTTTCAAAATTAATTCTAACTATTCCTATTACAAAACAATTTAAAATAAATAGAAACCTTGATCGCGTGATCGAGGGAAGTACATGGGAGGAGATAGAATTTACATTAAGAAAAAAATTAGAGAAGGCGAGGTCTGAATTCCCATTTAATAAAAAACCCATACATTCATGCATCCAACTAAAATAAAATCCAATCATATCGGTCAATAATAGTCCATAATCAATCCCATTTATTATCATACACATCATCATATGCATCAATAAATAATATTCATCTTATGAACAATAAACATTTAATATATATATTGATATCATTTAATGGGCAAATTTAGTTAGTATAAAATCTATTTTTGAATCAAAATAAACTCCTTTATTTTAATCCAAATTTAAATCAAAATAAAACTATTTTATTTTAATTTATCCAATTTTGAATAAAATAAACTATTTTATTTTAATCAAAATCTTAATCAAAATAAACTCCTTTATTTTAATTAATTATGGAATCCAATTCCATATATATATATATATATATATATATATATCTTTAATTAAAATAAACTCTTTTATTTTAATTAATTATGGAATCCAATTCCATGTAAAAAAAAAAATCTTTATTAAAGGAAACACGGATATTCTTTCCTATTCACAAATAAACTCCTTTATTTTGAATAATATGAAATCTTATTTCATATTTAAATAAACTCCTTTATTTAAGGAAATTAGGATTCTCTTTCCTATTCACAAATAAACTCTTTTATTTTGAATAATATGAAATCTTATTTCATATCTAAACAAACTCCTTTATTTAAGGAAAGATGGATTTACTTCCCTATTCACAAATAAACTCCTTTATTTTAGAAAAATAAAATCCAATTTCAACTCCAATTAGTTAGCATGAAATCCTAATTTTAAAATTAAAATAAACTTTTTATTTTAAGATTAAAATAAACCTTTATTTTAAGATTAAAATAAATATTTATTTTAATTATAAAATAATTAAGAATATATATTATATATATAATACGGTTAGTATATATATATATATATATATATATATATATATATATATATATATATATATATATATATATATATATCTGGAATCCCATATCTTCAGCATTATGCACTAAATCAAACTGCAAGGCATCCTGGTGTTTTTTTTTTGTTTTTTTTGTTTATTTAATTCAAAAGGTAGCAGCTGGCACAGATTTCCGTGACTAGCAAGAAGTTTAAAAAAAAAATTCCGTGCATGATAGTAATCCGGCCATGCATTCCGTGAGTTTTTTTTTTTTTTTTTTTTTATACAATAAATTATGCCCAATTAAATTGTTCTAAACACATATCAATATACATATCAAATTAAAACAATTAATAATTCGCATAAAGGTTTGGCTCTGATGCCACTGTTAGGTTTGTAATATTCATGTATGTGATCAAATTGCATAAAAAGTGCGAGCGTGTAAAATCGAGTTTAAAATTTTTACAAACCATATACCCGGATCACCCTTTATGCGATAATTATTAATTAAACGAAAAGATAAAGAATAAATCATACCCTTGAAGATCGAGCTTCCTCAGGTACAAGTTCACCTCCAAATCCTTTCGCGTTCAATCTTGAATCCACCGGGTTTGGTTCCTTCCTTTGATCAACGTTAGCCACCCATGTGTTTGGCCTCTAGAGGTGATCCACCAAGGAAGAAGAAAATTCAAGAAGAAGGGTGGTTGGCTAAACCCTAGTTTTTCTATCTCTATAGAAAGGGTGTACTCTCCCAATAATTGAAATTATGTCGTATGTTGAAAAAGTAAACCACAACCATTACACCCATAATAAGACTCCTCTTATTTATAGATGTGGGCAACCCATCTTAACAATTAACGAATTGGGTTTTATTTAATTAATTAAATTCTTTTAATTAATTAAGCTCCCTAATCTTATTAGGGATAATTAATTAAACTCCTTTAACTAATTTTCCTTCCTAATCCAATTAGGAATAAATGAGAGTACTTATATTAAATTAATTCCTAAACTCTTTTAGAAATTAAAATAATAATAATTATAATAATATTAATAAGACTCCTCTTATTAATTTATATTTAATATTTCTAAAATATTAAATAATAAATATTAAGCTATTTAATTTATTCTATCACCATAGATTAAATTAAATATACTTAACATATTATTACGATTATGCCATTAACTTCTTAAATAATTATTCTTCCTTTTATGGTGTGACCCTTTAGGTTCTCCATATTAAACCTAGGTTGTGAATAAATCAATTAGAATAATTCTAATCTTATTTAAATAAATAAATTAAATAATTAATTTATTTAAATAAATAATATTTATTCTACAATAGGGATAAGCCTCCCTAACATCAACGACTTTCCGGATAATATAGATTTCAACATTAATCATAAAAGAACCTTTGAGTAAATAGTTCTGCGCACAATTCAATCCTTCCACCATACAATGTCCCAATTAAATATAAGACATGGAATTCTTGTCAAGTCTTATTTTATTTAATTATATGTATTTCGATCCTTAAATGCACAACTCAAATAATGCAAATTAGAAACTCCTTTCTAATTTCATTCGCCTTAACCCGAAGGACTACCGGGTTGTCATTTATCGAATCACATAGGACATTTCTCTTCTTTTATTAGAAGTGGTAGATTCTTTATTGATCATACATTATCTCCATATACAACTTATTATACCCAAGCATACCCTTTGATATACCCTAAGGGTCTTAAGGAATAAGTCAAAGTATAACTCATCATACACAAGATACTATGATGATCTCAAGTCCAAGGATTACTTGTCTTACTATCACTACTGAGAATTCCTATTGGACAGCAAATAAAACTCCATTAGGTATTCCTTAGCGAGCCACGTTCAGTGAACTTATTCTCTAATAAGCACCTACATACTTGCTTTAGTGTCTCCACACAAATGATCATGAGATCAATCATCCTCATCCAATGAGCAAGCAACGTATGTACCAATCTATCTGGATTAACTAATCCCCAATTTAGTAATCCAATGATTGGGAACTATTTTAGTTTTAAGCTTTCTAAGAATTTAGATCTCATTAGAATGATCATCATCATTATTCTAAAAGCATTGCTTAAAACTATGGGTTTATCACATATTATAAAACAGCATCATGTAGATAATTCAAAGCCTTTAATAAATTAATACTTTTTATTAATAAATGAATAAGATTGTTACAAAGTATATGCTTTATCATCAAACATGATTGGCTTGTGTGCATACTACTTTCAGTTAAGAGTTGCTCCATGGAAAGGAGTTACAAGATTTGGAAAGAGAGGAAAACTTAATCCTCGATTCATCGGTCCATTTTTAATCCTCGATCGAGTAGGAACTGTGGCTTATAGACTCGCTTTTACTTGCAAATATGTCTCGTGTTCATAACGTTTTCACATATCTATGTTACGTAAATATGTGAAAGACCCAAACCATATTATTGAGTTAGAACCCACGAAATAGCGGAAGATTTGACGTATGAAGAGGTTCTGTTCAAATTTTGGATAAGAAGGAACATATTCTACACTCCAAAGTTATACCTCAAGTCAAAGTTTTGTGGAGGAACCACGATGTTGAGGAAATGACTTGGGAGTTTGAATCTGAAATGAAATCAAGGTATCCTTACCTCTTCTACATACTGTGTATCGCATACTAATTTCGAGGGCTTAAATTTCATAAGAAGGGAGGTTGTAAGACCCCACTTTTATAAATAAAGATGAATTTTTCTATAAATATTATTTTTGAATATTATGGAATAAATTTGATATAATGTTATAGTTGTGGGTAATATTTATAAATTTTGCAAAGTATGCAAGTTGTTATAAAATATTAGTTTGGTCTGGGAATATTCTTTTTGTTAGGAAATATTAAATAACTGGCTCAATCATTGGTGGACCCCTGGCGTAATTATTGTCGGATAGAGAAAACGACAAAAATATTTTATAAAAATAACTATGAGGTGTTACCGTTAAAAGCTGTTGAACTACCCGGTGGTAAAAAATGCGATGTCTGGCATGGTTGCATAGTAGCACACGGTATTGATTATTGATGCTTACGTGAGAAGTCACTCACCTATGCTCAATTATTGCTACAAATAATTGCTTTGATCATATCTCTTATATTATTGATTCAATTATTGTCACAAGATATCATCCATATAATATGTTATAGTATTAAATCAATAATTGAGACGACAAGTTATAAATGATTAATAATTGTTGATGAAAAAAAAATGATTTGTGGTAAGTTTGATTATTTTATGGGGGCTCATATGTCATCATCTAAGAGTCTCTTCAATCGATAGTAATTACCTTCACAATAGTAATTACCCTTGTGAATAGTATTTACCTTCGTCGATAGTAATTACCTCTCAATCAATAGTAATTACCCTTGTGAATAGTATTTACCTTCGTCCAATAGTAATTACCCTTGTGAATAGTATTTACCTTTGTCAATAGTATTTACCTTCGTTAATAGTAATTACCTTTACCAGACGTCGAACCACTTGTCGTTTCACATTATAGGCGTCGAACCACTTGTCGTTTCACATTACAGGCGTCGAACCACTTGTCGTTTCACATTACAGGAGTCAAACCACTTTTCTTTTCACATCATTAGTCGTCAAGCCACTTGCCTTTTCACACGGAAGGTGCTAAGCTAGAAATCTTCTATAAATAGAGGCCTAGGGCTTCATTATTTTTCACGAATTCATTCAAGCTATAGAGAGAAAAAGTATAGAGAGAATAAGAGAGAAAGAAGAAGAGTATTTTGTTACTACACCGCTCTGCGATTCAATCTCCTACCAAATGTAAGGGTGTTATTCTTTCTTATTCATGAAGAGAACTGCTTGTTATTCCATTGCTTATTATTCTGCATTGGAATAACTTTTGATACGCTGGCTTACCCTATACTTGGTGACATTCTACTATTATTCTGTTGGAACATCCTCGTCTGCATGTGTTTTACACCTGGACTGGTTCCGCTTTTTATTATTATTTTGTTGGAACATCCTCGTGCATGTGTTTTACACCGGACTGGTTCCGCTCTTTATTATTCTCATTGAACATCCTCGTCGTGTGTTTTTACACCGCACTGGTTCCGCCTTTATTATTCTGTTGGAATATCCTATCTCGTGTGTTTTACACCGGATGCGGTTCTATCTTTATTATTCATTTGGAACATCCAGCTTGTGAAATTTCACCGACACCTTGGTTATTATTATTCTGTTGAATAACTTTGTCTGTACTATGCAAGTACCGCATGCATGGTGATTTCTTTTGTTATTCCATTCTTTATTATACCCAAATAAGTTAAAACTTTGACTTCTATACTCCATGAAATTAGTAGAATATCCTTGATATTTGCGTTTCATCCAAATCTTTTCATGGAAATATTCTTCCGATCATTCTTGAATTTTACTCTACAAAACAAGATCATATCGACAATTTGGACGTTAATAATTCTGGATAAAATAATTCTTGAACTTGTTTTATTGAATTCTTATATCATTGTCATCATCCTCATGTTTATATTTTTTTAAAGTCATCTCATGGCACTGTGTAGTGCATAGATGGACTTGGTATGATTATGACCGAGAGATTATTCGGTTGTAATCATGGCCGTAATGTTACAAATGATGTGGTAAAAATCCTCGATTAGTAGTAGTGCATTGATGGATGATTGTTGGCATGATCATGACCATTAATGAATACACAAATATTCTTGGCCCGTAGTGCATGAATAATTGTGGTCGTGATACTAAAGAATATCCTTGGCCGTAGTGCAGGGGTGATTCGATGATGTGGAATATTTATTAAAGCTGAGTCTCAGCTATAACAGTGATGAAAAACCTTTTAAAACCTAAAAGATAGTAGACTTTATTTTCTACTTGACTCTTTTAATGGATAGCTTATCCCGCTGCAGTTAAACTGGTTGTCTATTGTATTTTATCAGTTTAACATTGTTGAAGACTATTGATAATTTATTCTGCATTATCTTAGTCATAATATTTCTTACTTGGCTAGTTGAGCTCACCCTTTCTTTCACTGTTCTCTTCAGGAAATGAGAATATAGCTGGGACGAGTCGGGGAAACGAGTGATGGTCCTGAAGATAGCATTAGTAGTCCTCACTATTCTGTGAAATAATGTGATAATAATTGTAATGAGGACTTTTTTTTTGAGTTTGTATAATATCTAGTAGACGATATTTGTATTTAAACTCACAATTTATGTCGTATTATACACGACAGTTATGTTAATAAGTTGTATTTAAATTCTGTACCATGTAAGTGGCGACCCAAGATGGGTGATGTATACCTAATTTTGGGGGCGTCACAATTTGCATGACATGATAACTCTTTTTGATGGGGAATTCGGCTAGAGATAATTAATAGATATCTATTACTCTATGAATAAAAAAATGGAAATTAGAGAGGAGAACATTACGAAGATCAAAACTGAGTTTTAGAGAACAAGTGTGGAGGGGTATTTCGAGGAGTTTTTCAAGACAATTGCAACTCTAGTCTACGTGAAGGGTGTTTTCTAATATTCTTTGTGATAGATTATTATTTGTAATTGAGAGAATGATTTCTATGATTTATTAAGCGTTTATTTCATTTATTATGAACTAATTCACTTTTTAGGCTTGAGATGAATCCTTAAGTGAATCGATGATTTTGTAAGCTTTGATTTCCAATTTAATAAGTTATCTCTAGTTTATCTATATTAATTTGTGCTTGAATCTATGAATTGCCTGATCAACAATTCTTTGTGGAGTTGGATGGAATCGAGAGAGGATATTCATATCTAGACCTAGTTAATATAGCATGTGTTCAAGATTTTGTTAGTAACTTAAACTTGATGAGTGTTAAGGTAGAGATATGCTTGACGCCGCATGTAATAGGATAGAGAACTTATTCTTCAACCTTCTTCAATTGTAATTCACATAGAGATATAGTGGGTTAGTTGATTAAGGTGTTTAACGGATTTCTATATTAATTGTGGATTGAAGTTAATATGGTATTAGTGCATCGAGAGGTGGTTAATACTACGTTCGTGTTCTTGATTAATAAACTGGGATAGTGCGTTGAATTGGAATAAAGGTGTTAAAATCACAGTGAAGCTTAGGGTGAAATCATAAGTCTAATTCTCCATTAATTGTTTAAAATTCAGATTTTGATATTCGTGGTTGTTTTGTGCTAATTTAATTATTCTTAATTTTAGTTTTGTTAATTTAAATTATTGATTTGGTTTGTTTAATAAAATTAGGGTTAATAAAAGATTGGTAATTGTAAGTTAAGGTATTTATTAATTTATCTATGTGGGAACAATACTTGACTTATCACTGTATTACTTGTTGACCACGTATACTTGCGTGTTGTGCGTAATTAGATTTTACTCAACAACTTACATGAAAATATAAGGACAATGCTCTCTCTTTTCACTAATCATTGTTCTTAATATTAGTATTTTTTTTATAACAAAATTACATTAAAAACTAAGGGTAAATTTTACATGATCACTTGAAGTTTATACGTTTTCTCGTATCATCACCTGACTTTTAAAAGTTGATACATAAACACTTATACTTGTGTGATGAAGTGAAAATCAATTTATCGTTTTAACATCATTAGACAAAAAATTCGAGGAAAATAATATCCTTTGTACATAAAATCAAAAGCTAAAGAAATACGTATAGAATTTAGCTTCTTATTTATTTGTTAGAACAGATGAGTATTCACTATGGATTTTCTGATCTCTTTTTCTTCGTCTTTTCTTTTTATTTTATTTTTCTAAGTCGGAGGAGATGGATGTTCACGTTGAATTTTATGGTGGCTAGGGTTTAGAATAGTGGATGAGTGAAGATGATGGCAATTTGTTAGGAATCTAATTATAGATTAGAAGATTGTTTAATTAAGGGGAAGTTTGAATCGAACCCCTATTAGATTTCAAATGTATGTAATTTGATGATGAAGCTCATCGAGTATATTTGTATGGATAAGTATTGTACAATTCTTAACTGACATGTTTATGTACAAGACCTTAGAATAGAATGATAAAACTTGTTTAGTTGATCTTTGACTTGTTTGCATATGTAATAGATATGATCAGTTGTAAAAGCTACTATGCATGTTAATATTATATTCAACAGAGTAATCTACATTTGCCTAAAGAAAAAATACTTAAAGTATATTTATATGGATAAGTTTTGTACAGTCCTTAACTGAGATATCTATGTACAAGGACTTAGAATAGTTTGATCAAACTTATTAGGTTGATCTTTATTCTGTATGCATATGCAATAAATAGAATCATTGTAAAAGGCTACTCTACATGAAAACAACATTGTCAGCAGAGCAATCTACATGTGCTTAAAGTGAAATATGATTAATGTATGTCTATACAAGTAAGTTTTGTAAATTCCTTCAAAAGAATTGATGTACAAGGACTTAGATAAAAAATATCAAATAATGTTAGGTTGATCTTATTGAACTCGATTTGATGTATAGATGATAGGAAATAATGATCGTAAAGTTACTCTGCCAGCTCGTAGTATGGAAATACCTCACAGAGTTAACTGTATCTAGACAGTATCAGGGATCACAGAGCTTACTCCATCACAAAGACGAAGACCCACTCCTAAAGTGAACAAATGATCTCAAAGTGGCAAGGCCATCTCAGAGCTGAAAAGGAGTCGAAGAAGCTATATATATTGAACATTGCTTAGCAAAGTCATGACCAACTTTCTAAGAGATCAGTGAATTGTAAAGCCAGGTAAAGGTTGATCGTAGGATATTTCAAGCTGATGCTGAATGGATAAGATATTGTAAGGTAACTACAAGATCGTTTAGTGAAGTCAAGATCGTCAAGTCAGCCCCAGAACTATAAAGCAAACTGTAACGACCCCAAAATAGGTCCATTCCATCCAACCCATTCTGAGTCGCCAAATATATGGTACGGAAAACAACTACAACTTTATTACAACAATTGTCGTGTAAAATACAAAAACACATATGCTATGAGTTTGGATACAAATATATACCAACTGTAGCACGTCACAATGACACCTTACATAAAGGTATAGTCAAAAAGCTGCTTTTAGAAATTAGAATCTTTGGGAAGTGCTCAAGAAACCTTCATACATGGGAGGCCATGCTTTTAGGTTATGGTAGATATCATATGGCCACGTAATTATCCTCGGTAACCCAATAGACCCCAAAGAAAAACGAGAAGATTACTATCATATTCTTCCCAATGGTGAGTCTTCTCTTGACATATCATTATCTCCACTGCTCTAATTGGGTATTATACTCCAAACAAACACCAAGATTATATAGGTAGTGCTTGTAAATATACTCGAAGAAGTGGATGAGCACAACCATGTCTTATGATAACACGAGTTTGTATGTCATTAGACATCTTGTATGATAGTGGCAAAACACCCTTCCAAGTTAAATTCACCTCACCCTCAACATCTATAAACCACCATTCTATTCCCTCGCTATCCCCCGCTCGACCCAACTACACTTTTATTACCTGAAAGGAATTGTGAAACAAAAGGGTGAGCATAACTAGCTCAGTAAAAAATATTATAACTAAAGATACATAAATTATCAATAGTCTTCATCAATAATAAATCAGAGATTTAGAACATATGGTAGATGATAAAACTTTTCAACCATAGTTGCGTAAAATGAACGAGCAATCCATTAAAAGAGTCAAATAGACTATAAAGTCTATTGTCTTCTCCACGTTAAAAGTCCACCAACAATATTTTATCCTCAGAATCATCAATCAACAGCCTTTCCACAATCATATGAATAACTCATAATCATAATTGTGATTCTAAATTCCTCTTCTCATCCGGGACTAAGATGATTTTCATCACTTGCCTTTACCTCAAACATCAAATATCATGGTTATACCAAATCACAGCCTCTGCTCATAATCATACTAATAAATTCATCTTTGCACCACGGGCCAAAGATATTCATCAACAGATTCATCTTTACACTACAAAGCAAAGATATTCAACAATGTGTCATCTTTGCATTACGAGCCAAAGATATTCATCAATAATTCATCTTTTTCTATAAAGCAAAAGATATTCAACAACAGTCATCTTTGCATTACGAGCAAAAAGATATTCATCAATAATTCATCTTTTGCACTACAAAAAGCAAGATATTCATCAACAAGCCATCTTTGCACTACGGGCCAAAGATATTCATATCTCAAATAAATACATAATCATTTCAGAAGTTATATAACAATAATTATAACCATGTTGATCAATTCACCTTTGCACTTAAGCTAAAAATATTCAATTGTAAATTCAATGGTCATGATCATACCAGTCAACAATTCAACTTTTGCACTACTGGCCAAAGAGAACCTATAGTCACGATCATACCAATAATCTACCCATCTTTACACTCAAGTCAAAGAGAAATATTATCATTAGGGTTATAAGAATGTTATATAAAAACAATATAATCAAAACATAGTTTTAATTTCAAGAGTAAGATTCATAAATCAACGATAATTTGGTCAAAGAAGAAACCAATTTGTCATGAATAGTACCCCGTATTCGTACATAGTACCGTATACGTGCATAGTAACCTCGACAAGAAAAGATAAAGTTTCATAATAAAATTCATATCCATATTTATAACACCTTAATCCAAATGTTATAAATCACTTAGAAATCTCATAATCTAATATTATTAATATTATAATAATATTTTAATCATTTCTAAAACTTATAAACAATTTAATTAAATTGTTTACACTTTACTAATTAATGCATTTAATCATCATAAAATGCCAAACTCATAAGATTTCATCACCAATAACCAAAACCCTCATCAAAAATCTGCATATACCTCATATATGATTCTCAAGCCATAAAATCATATTTTCTAATTTTCTTAGTTCACATAACATATTTAATTCATTTACTCATAACTAGAACATTTTCATGAAAAATACCAAATCGGGCCCAAAAATATTTATTTTCCGGGATTTAGAAGAATATAGTCCCATATTGAATATATATTTTCTCGTAATTTTTAAATTCATTTACCATATTTCATACGGCCAAAACCACCTTAATATTTAAACATTTATCATAAATTGTACTTTTGTCCAAAAATTCTAAAATTTACACTATATCTGATATTATATAGATGTAGTCCCAATAAAATTTCATCAATTTTGGAGTTAATCACAAGGAGTTATAAATAGTTACTTTTAAAATAGTCTTTTCTCATAAAATCCATAACTCCTAATCTATACATCCAAAAATCGCCATTTTGGACACACTCTACAAAACTCATCAAAATATCATTTCAAATTTTTCCAGAATTTTTGAAGGTTCAGAAAAATTTCAAACTAAAAACATAATAACCCTTAAAATCCCTTTACTATCCCTTACCTCAAAAGAAAGCGATTACTTACATTTGGAATAACGCCGAAAGAACTTGCACCGTATATAATACTCAAAGTATACTCAAAATACTCACAAGAATACGCCGATAATATAGAGAGAAAACTTCAGTTTACGGTGTGATTTTCAATTCTAACCTAAGCACTTTATTTATAGGAAAATGCTTGTAACACCAAAGCAGAAAATTTATTAAATATTATTATTAATAACCAAAGTCATACGCCTCCTTTGAATTCAGATTCCAAAGATTCTCACATGCAAAAGTACACTTATGGGGCCAACTAACATGAGAAACATGTTTTTAGCATTTTTTGTAATAAAATTAATTCGCACCCAATATTCCGAACTTCAATAATTTATAATAAATAGCCCTTTTGTCGTAAAAATTTGAATCTCGTGATTTTTATAGGAAATTCAATTCTCTACAACTTTGCGTAAGAAAGTTTTTCAAAATTCCAAATGTAAATTGGCCAAATCCACAAACCAAGCGATTTTACGTGCCATAATCAAATTTCAATCAAGAAATGGGGTCCACCGCACATAAAACATGTTTTAAATATTTTTGGTAACAAAATACTCCTTCTCCACATATACTCATATATCCCACATTCATCGTAAAAATATCATTATTATTATATTATTAAAATATAATAATATATTTAAATGAATTATTTTATCGTAAAAGATAAAATTTTAATTTTCAACGATTGTCACATTAAAAATTTTCTCCATCTATATCCACATAAAATCAATATTTTCCTCATCATATGAATCAATAATCAATTATTCACAAATAATATTACGTAATCACAATATCGACAACCAGGCGGTTCAGGAAGAGGGGCTTTCCAATAAAGATTTCTCCTTCTCATGGCCAAGCAATTAGGTGACCAAACCTCTCCTTGAGACAGAACTTTCTAGGCATTGCCAATAATGTTATCCAATAATATTATTCGGATAATATGAATTATTGCTCAGATAATGGAAAATCTTGTCTTTGTGACAATTATTGAAACAACAATAATATAAAATATCAACGTAGCAATTATTGAATCAATAAAATAAAATATTGAACAGTAATTACTGTAACAATTATTGAGTAATGCCTTCTTACGAAAAAAAATTATCATGCTTCATGAATAGTACTTGTGAATAGTAACTTCGTGAATAGTAACTCATGAATAGTAACTTCGTGAATAGTAACTCATGAATAAGAACTCGTGAATAGTAACTCGCATGAATAGTAACTCATGAATAGTAACTCGTGAATAGTAATTAAAAAAAATTTGAATACTTTTATTTCATAAAATTCGGGTCTTACAATCTCCCTCCTTATGAAATTTCGTCCCCGAAATTTACGTTTTAGTATTTCAAAGAGTTGAGAATACCTTGCTTTCCTTTCGATTCTATATCCCCCGTCATCATGATTTCTCCATTGCTTCATCTCCTGTATTTCGTAGGATATCATTCTAGAATACAACTTCAAAACAAAGGTTAATTTAACAAATTAACATATCACATAATATCCCGATATTATGACCGACCAACAAATAAGCTTAGGTAGGACACACTAGCGAAGAATTTACTCATCTCTCCCTCTGAGTTCTAATCCCGATCTCCGCCAGAGATCATATCCCTAAGCTCGATACCAAATGTAACTCGACACCAACTTGTGTGTCAAGACCTCACATTGATACCTATCGGTTTGCACCACAGAATCAGGCGTCCCCTACGGAGAGTCCGGCTTTTGCATCCCCATCAACAGAAGTCACCAATGAGGCTCTCGGGGCTCTTTACTTATAGCTCGATACCAAATATAACGACCCCAAAATAGGTCCATTCCATCCAACCCATTCGAGTCGCCAAATATATGGTACGGAAAACAACTACAACTTTATTACAACAATTGTCGTGTAAAATACAAAAACACATATCTATGAGTTTGGATACAAATATATACCAATCTGAAGTACGTCACAATGACACCTTACATAAAGGTATAGTCAAAAACCTGCTTTAGAAATTAGAATCTTTGGGAAGTGCTCAAGGAAACCTTCATACATGGGAAGCCATGCTTTTAGGTTATGGTAGATATCATATGGCCACAGAATTATCCTCGGTTAACCCAATAGACCCCAAAGAAAAACGAGAAGATTACTATCATATTCTTCCCAATGGTGAGTCTTCTCTTGACATATCATTATCTCCACTGTCTCTAATTGGGTATTATACTCCAAACAAACACCAAGATTATATAGGTAGTGCTTGTAAATATACTCAGCAAGTGGATGAGCACAACCATGTCTTATGATAACACGAGTTTGTATGTCATTAGACATCTTGTATGATAGTGGCAAAACACCCTTCCAAGTTAAATTCACCTCACCCTCAACATCTATAAACCACCATTCTATTCCCTCGCTATCCCCCACTCAACCCAGCTACACTTTTATTACCTGAAAGGAATTGTGAAACAAAAGGGTGAGCAACCTGACTAGCTCGATAAAAAATATTATAACTAAAGATACATAAATTATCAATAGTCTTCATCAATAATAAATCGAGATTTAGAACATATGGTAGATGATAAAACTTTTCAACCATAGTTGCGGTAGACGAACGCGATCCATTAAAAGAGTCAAATAGACTATAAAGTCTATTGTCTTCTCCACGTTAAAAGTCCACCAACAATATTTTATCCTCAGTAACATCAATCAACAGGTTCCTTTCCACAATCATATGAATAACTCATAATCATAATTGTGATTCTAAATTCCTCTTCTCATCCGGACGAAGATGATTTTCATCACCGCCTTTACCCAAACATCAAATATCATGGTTATACCAAATCACGCCTGCTCATAATCATACTAATAAATTCATCTTTTGCACCACGGGCCAAAGATATTCATCAACAGATTCATCTTTACACTACAAAGCTAAAGATATTCAACAACAGGTCATCTTTGCATTACGAGCCAAAGATATTCATCAATAATTCATCTTTGCACTATAGGCTAAAGATATTCAACAACAGGTCATCTTTGCATTACGAGCAAAAGATATTCATCAATAATTCATCTTTGCACTACAGGCTAAGATATTCATCAACAAGCCATCTTTGCACTACGGGCCAAAGATATTCATATCTCAAATAAATACATAATCATTTCAGAAGTTATATAACAATAATTATAACCATGTTGATCAATTCACCTTTGCACTTAAGCTAAAAATATTCAATTGTAAATTCAATGGTCATGATCATACCAGTCAACAATTCAACTTTTGCACTACTGGCCAAAGAGAACCTATAGTCACGATCATACCAATAATCTACCCATCTTTACACTCAAGTCAAAGAGAAATATTATCATTAGGGTTATAAGAATGTTATATAAAAACAATATAATCAAAACATAGTTTTAATTTCAAGAGTAAGATTCATAAATCAACGATAATTTGGTCAAAGAAGAAACCAATTTGTCATGAATAGTACCCGTATTCGTGACATAGTAAATCGTATCGTGCATAAGTAACCTCGACACGAAAAAAAGATAAAGTTTCATAATAAAATTCATATCCATATTTATAACACCTTAATCCAAATGTTATAAATCACTTAGAAATCTCATAATCTAATATTATTAATATTATAATAATATTTTAATCATTTCTAAAACTTATAAACAATTTAATTAAATTGTTTACACTTTACTAATTAATGCATTTAATCATCATAAAATGCCAAACTCATAAGATTTCATCACCAATAACCAAAACCCTCATCAAAAATCAGCATATACCTCATATATGATTCTCAAGCCATAAAATCATATTTTCTAATTTTCTTAGTTCACATAACATATTTAATTCATTTACTCATAACTAGAACATTTTCATGAAAAATACCAAATCGGTTCCAAAAATATTTATTTTCTGGGATTTAGAAGAATATAGTCCCATATTGAATATATATTTTCTCGAAATTTTAAAATTCATTTACCATATTTCATATGGCCAAAACCACCGAATATTTAAACATTTATCATAAATTGTACTTTTGTCCAAAAATTCTGAAATTTACACGGTATACTGATATTATATAGATGTAGTCCCAATAAAAATTTCATCAATTTTGGAGTTAATCACAAGGAGTTATAAATAGTTACTTTTAAAATAGTCTTTTCTCATAAAATCCATAACTCCTAATCTATACATCCAAAAATCGCCATTTTGGACACACTCTACAAACTCATCAAAATATCATTTCAAATTTTTCCAGAATTTTTGAAGGTTCAGAAAATTTTCAAACTAAAACATAATAACCCTTAAAATCCCTTACTATCCCTTACCTCAAAAGAGCAAGATTTCCGACCGAATAACGCCGAAAGAACTTGCACCGTAGATAGCAATACTCAAAGTATACTCAAAATACTCACAAGAATACGCTCGATAATATAGAGAGAAAACTTGAGCCGGTGTGATTTTCAATTCTAACCTAAGCACCCTATTTATAGGAAAATGCTTAGAACACCAAAGCGTAAAATTTATTAAATATTATTATTAATAACCAAAGTCATACGCCTCCTTTGAATTCAGATTCCAAAGCAATTCTCACATGCAAAAGTACACTTATGGGGCCAATTAACATGAGAAACATGTTTTTAGCATTTTTTGTAATAAAATTAATTCGCACCAATATTCCTAACTTCAATAATTCATAATAAATAGCCCTTTTGTCGAAAAATTTGAATCTCGTGACTTTTTATAGGAAATTCAATTCTCTACAACTTTCCGTAAGAAAATTTTTCAAAATTCCAAATGTAAATTGACCAAATCCTCAAACCAAGCGATTTTACGTGCCATAATCAAATTTCAATTCAAGAAATGGGGTCCACCGAACACATAAAACATGTTTTAAATATTTTGGTAACAAAAATACTCCTTCTCCACATATACTCATATATCCCACATTCATCGTAAAAATATCATTATTATTATATTATTAAAATATAATAATATATTTAAATGAATTATTTTATCGTAAAAAGATAAAATTTTAATTTTCAACGATTGTTACATTAAAAATTTTCTCCATCTATATCCACATAAAATCAATATTTTCCTCATCATATGAATCAATAATCAATTATTCACAAATAATATTACAGAATCACAATATTGACAACCAGGGCTCCCCGGAAAGAGGGGGCTTTCCAATAAAGATTTCTCCTTCTTCAAGCGCGCAATTAGGTGACCAAACCTCTCCTGTAGACAGAACTTTCTAGGCATTGCCAATAATGTTATCCAATAATATTATTCAGATAATATGAATTATTGTCTCGATAATGGAAAATATTGTCTTTGTGACAATTATTGAAACAACAATAATATAAAATATCAACGTAGTAATTATTGAATCAATAAAATAAAATATTGAACAATAATTACCGTAACAATTATTGAGTAATGCCTTCTTCTTTAAAAAAAATTATCATGCTTCATGAATAGTACTTGTGAATAGTAACTCGTGAATAGTAACTCATGAATAGTAACTCGTGAATAGTAACTCATGAATAGTAACTCGTGAATAGTAACTCGTGAATAGTAATTAAAAAAAAATTGAATACTTTTATTTCATAAAATTCGGGGTCTTACACAAACTGTGCATTGTTGATTACACAAATTAAAGGAGATCACCAAGCTTACTTTGTGCCATGGATATAAGGTGAAGATCACAAGAAAAAACATATAGCAGAAGGATATACTCTGAAGAAGTATGAATATAGTTCTCACCAGAAGGAGTCTCTAAAAGGACTTTATAAAAGGCGCATTGCAAAGATACTCTAGTTGATCGTAAAGCTCATAACTGTTCGCAAAGAAATCAGAAGTGAATAAAGTAGCAACTGATGACATGAAGCATAGGGAGATAAAAAGATCACAAAGATGTCTTCACCTTCGTAGAGTAAACTAAGAGTGGTGAAGTAGGTAGCCTAGGAGAAGTGAAGAAAAAGAAGAAGAGTATGCACATCAAATCCAAGCATTAAAGAATAATCAGAAAGCAAAATAGAAACTGAAAGTATTGTAGTAGTGACAAACTAGTCTACGACATCCATCACTCTATTATCAAAAAAAAAAGAACCAAAAGTTCAAAAGAACATAAAGCTCGACCCTACAAGTTTTGTAAAAACAAAATCTTAGAGTCGATGTCAGGTCTGACAAGAGGACTGACAAATATAACGTTGCAATTCAAAGATCCTATGGTGTCAAACAATATCCCTAGGAGAAATCAAAGATGTGTCCACTAGCTAGTTGGCCGAAAGCAAACTATCAAAAAAGCAAGTAAGGATGTTGATTGATATGAAAAGTCATAAGTCAGAAAGTACCCTAATACAAAGCTCCAAAAATTACTTTTGAGAAGCTGCTGAGTTCCTGAAGAAGTGAAGCCTAAATGCAATGCTCGATAATAACTCAAATCTACTTATGTTGGTAAACTGTTGGATTAACGTTGAAATCATAGAGTGAAAGATTATACAAAATCACACTCTATGATCCACCAAGAGAAAATGAGCTAGAGGTGCAATGCCAAAAATAGTAACAATATGCCAGAAGGCAGAAGAGCCAATAAGAGGTAAGGAGCCAGAGCTGCAAAGTCAAGAAAGTGGAGGACATTGCATAACTAAAAGTCCAAGTATGAAGAAGCCATGCAGTTGATGCTGGTAATGTGAAAGTTACATATTATAAGGAAATTGTCAAAGCACAACTCTACGTTCTATCATGAACACTCAGAGCCAATCAGCTAAAGATGTAAAGCTAAATTAAATAGCTTAGAAGCTAATAAACCATGATCATGTGGAGATGTTATTATTCAAAAAAGTTCAAGCTTTAACAACAAAGTTCAGCAAGTATCAAAAAGATAATAAACAATGCTTCTTAGTATCATAAGATGAAGAGCATTCAAGCCTGTTAATTCCTAGTAGGCACACAATAGATCTAGATGGGGGGGTTGAATAGATCCTTTTTATTTTCAAATAATTTTCCTATTTATTTTGTATAGCTAATGAATTAGCATATAACAAACATAAGAATCTTTTCAAGCACAGCGGAATAAGTAAAATATCCCCTTCATTGATATATTAATAACCATACATATATTGTTCTTAGAGTTAGTTAAGTGGTAAGCAGTGAATAAATACATAGCAGTTAGAGTAGTTAGATACACAATGTAAATGACATAAAGTAAATGACTGAATGTAAAAGACACAAGGGATTTTAAGTGGTTCAAAAACTCAAGCTCCTAATCCACTCTTCTGCTTTAACTCGCAAGATTTCCACTAAGAAAGAGCAGCACCCTGAATCACTAAGATTCCTTCAAGGCCAGCAGCCTTGGAACTACAGTTCACTAAGAACTCTTCAAACCCAGTAGGCTTGGAACTCCTCTAGTTCTTTAGGAACTCTTCAAGCCCAGCAGACTTGGAACTTCATTTAGTCCCTCCGGACAAGGACTCCTCAGGCACTGGCTTCTTGTTGTTGTAGTTGTTGTTGGTGGTGGTGCCTTGCTGCTAAGATGTCTTTAACCTTTAACATATTCTGTACTTAGTAGCTTGGTGTGGTCCTCTTTGCATTCTGCTTCAAGTTTGGACCATATCTTCTCTGGTGCAGCTGATCTTCACTCTTTTATGCTCATCTTCATCTGATGTCAGCTGTGCACCATTATTGTTTGGGTTTGCTAAGTGTTTTAGCTTTTGGTAGACTTCGTCTGGCACTTAGCATTCCCTGAACCCTTCTTGAATGTTTTGCAGACATGATTCTGCATCTGTTCTTTTTTAGATTTTAGTTCATGGTGATTTTTAGAGTGGCTTTCTGGATCATTTTTCTGCTCTACCACTTTTCTGAATGCTATCTTCTTGGCCTTCTCGGCTCTCACCTTGGTTGCCATCTTAAGTGGCATTCTCATCTTTATTGAGTGAAGCTTTAGTCTGTTCAAGTACTTCTTCAAAGCTTCTTCACTTCCACCTTTGTAATCTCACTGTCACTGAGACTTGTTCTGTTTAGTTCTGGTGGAACTCGTAGAGTCAACAATATAGCATTCCAACAACTCAACGATTCTGCAACCTTAGCAACACTTGATCCTTGAAGCTCTAGCTGATATATACTCATTTCCAATCTTCCCGTTGGAATATAGCCATTGAGAGTAGTTTGAATTGCCTAGCAGATCTCGAGTTATTTGATGTAGACTGCAGATGTGACATGATATCCCATTTTTCATCTTTCTGACACTACAGTATACTGTTTCACCTACCCCATCAGAGATGTCACTTTGATGTCTTGGGCAGGTAGTCTTCTTTATTTCTTTTTTTTGACTTCTCGATTAGAACATCAGAGATTGTCCTTTTGCATTGACGCTCTCAATAAGCTATATTCGAATATCACTCTTCAGATTGAACCTTTGCCACTGCTTCAATCTTCAGATGACCGAACTCTACAATTCTGATGCATATGTTCTTGGACCTGATCGTAGTGTCTTGTTGAATGTTACTCATTGATTAGTTAAGACAACACTACGATCCTGAAGAGTGTTTATTGGATCTTCAATGTAAAACACTTCTTTCTTCATTTGTGTAGTGCTTTAATACTTCTGTTTGCCTTGACTGATCTCAAGAACTGATAGCTTGACTCCTTGTTCTGGTCTCTTCTGAATAGCAAGACACCTCAGATTTGTGGCATGCCCAGCTCGCTTTCTCCTCGTGATCTCCCGTTCACTTATCATTAATGGACTGACCCATGCTTAATCATTAACCTTATTCTTCAAAAGCCGACCAGTATCTCTGTGTACACTTCATCAGTTCCTTCTCTGTTTGGTAAACTCTACGATCCTGGTTGACCCCCAAGATCGTTGTCTTCTATTTACTTGACAGCTACTGCTCTTGCTGACTTTTTCTTAGTCAATCACTTTTACTAAAGTCTTCTTCTGATCAACTTGTGGAAGACTTCAACTCGAATGGCTCCTCAACTCAATCTGGATGTTGATTGGGTTGATGCTTAGATCTTCTATTAGGTCGCATACCATTCGTTAAGTGCACTCTGGTTCCCTTCAGGTGGAATATATCTTTGCAGCTCTAACCAGAGGCTTCATCCTTTGTATATTCTGGTAGTGCTCATTTATTGAGAATCGTGTTTACACTATGATTCTGCCTTGGCATTGTGAGCACTTCTGTTGAAGTCTTAGTTCTGCACTCTACGATTCTGCTTAGATTATGCAGACACTACGACTTTGAGATCAGATCTAGACACTCTAAGATTCCTACCTTTAAGCTTGTTGTCTTCATCTGATCTGGCTTGACTACGATCTCTGCCTTTCATTTGATCAGTAGACTCTACGACTCCGAGTGTGGTTTACGATTCTTGACTTGGCTTTGCGGATGCTCACCGGCTCGATCGGACAGTCAGTTTTCTTTACTATTTTGAACATGACTTCCTCAACAGACTACGACTTTGAGGAAGTTCTTCTTGACACACTACGATCCTTCCTTATCTCTCCTGGAAGTCTACGAACTCCAAGGTCTACTATCTTGCAGACTATGATTCCGCCTTGATAGTTCTCAAGCCTTCCTTGACTCTCCTGGCAGACTACGATTTCTGGTGTAGTGCTCGACGATTAGACAAGCCTATCTATTACATAATAAGATCAACCTAATAAGCTTGATCTTTCTACATTTATAGTCCTTGTACATCATTTATTTTTAAGGACTTTACAAAGCTGTTTTGCTTATGTAGGATCAACCTAACACATTTGATCAATTCCTAGTCCTTGTACATATGTTCCTATTATCTATCAAAGGACTTTACAGCTTTTCTTAATGCAAGAATACTTGCATATTCATTCATTTATATCATAATCAAATCATATATAAATAGGAATATCATTCACATGCTTATTCCTAACAATCTCCCCCTATTTGATTATGACAAAAACAATAAGTGCATATGCATAATATGAATGAATCTTATATACAGTGAGCAGTTGTATTTCTAAAAATAGATAATCATGAATGTTATTGATAATAATATGGAATTACATAAATTATGACACTTTTCATCCTGGATCTAGAACATACCTAACTAGATAGAGATGTACCTTTTGGCTCTATGCGTATCTTTCAGGATGTCTGTTGATCAACTATTTATCTATTTGATGTTTTTGCTCCTGCTTCCCCCTAGATAATGACTCCATTTCTTTTCTCTGCTTCTTCTCAGATTCATGCCCTTCTTCTTTTTTTGGCTCCCCCTCAAATTTTGCATTCATGCGATCATCATCCTTTGACTCCCCTCAGATGATGATTTTGCTACTGATGTTGCTATCTTCTTCTTTGACTTCCTTTTGACTTTCTTATCTTCTTTCCTTCTGATCTCCTTGCTCTTCCTTGAGTTCCTTTTTTTCTCCCCCTTTTTGTCATTAATCACTTATGAGAGCTGCTCCACTTTGGACATAAATTGTTCCATCAAGTAAGATGAGTTACCAACCTCCATCTTAAGTTCTTATTGGCTCAGCTCAAGCTGTAGGGAAAGAGACTGATTCAACTTGTCAATCTTGTGAAAGAGGGATTGAATTTGCTCTTCGTTAGCCTTCTGTGCTCGTAGAGCTTCTGCCCTTTGATCATTTATAGCCTTCAGATAGATTTGATCTCTTTCTTTAATTTTGAGAGATATATCAGATATACTGTCTTGAAGTCTGTTGTGAACTGCATTGTCTCCTGCTTCGATCAACATCTTGGCGTCTTTAGTGATGATTGATATCTTCTCAGCTAATTCATCAGAATTCTTCACTAACTCCTGCTCCATAGGAGTTTGCTCATGTGGTTGGGCAAGCTTTTGTTGAACACCAGACTGGACTCCACGATTTTCACTTTTGGACAGATTTTTGAAGGCAGTGAGAATTTGAAAAATCGTTGAGTGCCACCCACTGGTGGAGGATGAAGGAATATCAAACACTTGTGCTTGGGTAGAGGGAGGCTTCTCAAATTGAGTTTGATCATCTTCAATGGTAAAGTGAAGGGACTCTACAATTATCCACTTGGGCATACTCCTTCTGCCATCAGAACCCACTCTACAATCATAGCGAATGTAGTGGTTACCAACATGTCTGTAGATTTTGAAGTGAGACTGGTCTTTTATCATCTTGGTTGCAAACTTCTGTACTCGTGGAAAGTTCTGTGACACCAGCTCCAGGTTGGGAAGATGAGAGAAGACCCATGTGAGATAGCTGTTATCTTCACTAAGAGATGCCTTTCCATGGCATATGAGGGTGAAACCACCTTATTGCATGGTTTTTAACTTCAGGCTCATATATTACGTAAAATCCCAAATTTTACGAATAAAGATTTAATTTTCTCGAAATATTTTATTTCAAAATTTTGGTGTGGATTTGAGATAATGTTATAGTTGTGGGTAATATTTATAAATTTTGAAAAGTATGCAAGTTATTGTATAATATTCAATTGGTCGGGGAATATTCTTTTTATCGGGGAATATCCATACGACGGTACAATCATTGGTAGACCCCACAACGAAATTATTGTTGGATTGAAAAAATGATAAAAATATTTTTATGAAAATAACGGCGGAAGTTTTACCGTTAAAACTGTTGAACTACTCGGTAGTAAAAGTACGATGTCTGGCGTGGTTGCATAGTAGCACGGTATTGATTATTGATGCTTACATGAGAAGTAACTCGCTTTTGTTCAATTATTACTACGAATTGTGTTGCATAGTATCTCACGTTATTTGATTCAATTATTGTCAATATTTTATATATTATTAAATCAATAATTGAGATGTCGGGTTATTAATATTATTATTTGCAATATTAACGATGTCTAGAAGTTACATCAAGGAGAGATTTGGTCACCTAATTGCGGCTACCAATAGGAGAAAAATCTTATTGGAGAGCCCCTCTTTCTTGGGAATGACCTGGTCGACTAATATTGTGAATTATAATAATAATGATAAATGTTGTTAAAAATATTGAGGTAATTTTTATGAGGTATTTGTTGTGTTTTTGGACCCCTCATTTATCCATTTTCAAAATAATCGGTAAAAAAATTTTTAGTATTTTTGTGGGGCCCACATGGGGGGACCACATGTGGGGCCCACATGTGACTTTGGAAATATGATCATTTGGGGGGGGAGTCACGGGAAATTTATATATATATATATATATATTATATAAATTTTATTTTATTATTATTATAAATATAATAAAACAGAAAACTTTTTATATAAAACAGAATATTTTTATAAAATTTTGTTTTATTTGATTATAAATAGAATATATTATATTTTATTATGCATAGTATTTGCATAGTAAAATCTTTTTATATAAAAATGTAATACGTTTTATAAAGTTTTGTTTTATTTGATTATAAATAGAATATATTATATTTTATTTTGTATAGTGTTTTTGCAGATAAATGCGATAGTGTTTTGCATAGTAAAATCTTTTTATATAAAATGTAATACTTTCATAAAGTTATTTATTTTATTAGATTTTAAATAATATATATATATATATATTATAAATTTTGTTTTATTATATACTTATAAATAGAATATATTATATTTTATTGTATAGTATCATTTCCATTCTCCTATAAATAGGATGCTTAGTTAGAATTGAAAATCGCACCAGAAATTCAGAGAATTCTTCTTTTATAATCTTGAGCGTATTTCTTTAGAGTTTAAGAAATCTTTGAGCGTAGAAATAGTGCAAGTTTTCTTCAAGAATATCCTCGCCCTACCAGTCGGGATACTCTTCTTTATAAGGTAAGTGGTATTATTCTTTCGTATTCATGAAGAGAGTTATTTTCTTTCAATACTCGTAAGGGTTGTTATTCCATTCTTTATTATTATGTTGGAATAACTCGCCTATCTGGCAATCTGCATACATAGTGAAATTCTTACATTATTCCATTCTTTATTATTCTGTTAGAATAACCCGTCTGCGTCGCTGATCTATCGCATGCCTCGTGAATTCTCGTTGTTATTACATTCTTTATTATTACATTGAAACATCCTCGCATGCGTGTGGATTACGTATGACTGGTTCCATTCTTTATTATTCATTTGGAACATCCTCATCATACGCGGATTCTGGCATGATCCGGTTCCATTCTTTATTATTCTGTTGGAATATCACATGCCTCATGCGGATTACTCACGACCGGTTCCATTCTTTATTACTCAGCGGAATAACTTTTTGTCCATGTGGATTACTGCATGCGTGGTGAATGAACCTTTGTATTCATTCCTTATTAACTTGTGGAAATGATCTGTCTACGTGGATTACCGCATGGTGGGCAAAAATCCATTTGCAGTATCCTATATTCTATTATACTCAGTTGGTTAAAATTTTGGCTTCTATACTCCATGAAATTAGTAGAATATCCTGGATATTGCGCTTCATCCAGTATCTTTTCATGGAAATATTCTTCTGAGCATTCTTGAATTTTACTCCACAAAGCAGTATCATGTTGACAATTTGGACGTTATTGGTTCTTGGATTAATTAATTTATAAATCATTAAAGTTTATTCTTGAACTTGTTTTATTGAATTGTCATCATTCTCATGCTTATATTATGTTGAAATTCATTTGTGGTCTGTAGTGCATAGATGGACTTGGTATGATTATGACCAGGGATTATTCGGTATAATTATGACCGTAATGTTACAAATGATGTGGAAAAAGTCCTCATTGGCCCGTAGTGCATTGATGGACAGTTTTTGGTATGACTATGGCTATGAATTCTCTTTGGCCAAGGGTGCAAAGATGAATTATTTTATGGCATGATCAGGACCGTTGATGAAAACACGATTATCTTTGGCCCGTAGTGCATGGATAATTTGTGGTCGTGATACTAAAGAATATCCTTGGCCGTAGTGCAGGTGATTCGATGATGTGGATTATTTATTAAGCTGAGTCTCAGCGATAAAAGTGATGAAAATTCTTTTAAATCATAGAAGATAATAGATTTTATGCTCTACTTGACTCTTCTAATGGATTGCTTATTCCGCTGCAGTTAAACTTGATGTTTGTTATATTGTATCAGTTTAACACTGTTGAAGGCTAACGATAATTTATTATGTATTATCTTAGTCATAATATTTCTTATTGGGCTAGTTGAACTCACCCTTTCTTTCAATGTTCTCTTAAGGAAATGAGAATATAGCTGGAACTAGTCGGGGAATGGATTGACGGTCTAGAGGGTTGCATTAGTAGTCCTCACTATTCTGTGAAATAGTGATATAATAAATGTATTGAGGACTTATTTTGAGTTTGAATACTGTCTAGAAGACAATATTTGTATTAAAACTCACAGCTCATGTTGTATATTTAAGTTTGTATATGTATTATGTACCATGTATTTGGCGACTCGGAATGGGTGATGTATACCTATTTTGGGGGCGTCACAGTTGTATCAAAGCTTAGGGATATGATCCCTGGCTGAGATGTGAGACAAGAACTTGGAGGGGAGAGACGGGGAATTCCTTCGCTAGTATGACCTACCTAAGTTTATTTGGTCTTTAATTGGTCGGTCAAAGTATAGTGATAATATGTGATAGGTTAATTAACCCTTGTTTTGTGGTAGTATTTGAAAATGACATCCAAGAATGTTGAGAATAACAATGGAGCACAGGAGACCGTTGAGTCTCCACAGATCAATAATCAGGATAATGTGAATCAAGAAGGCGACAATCCTCATGCAAACAACAACACTGACCAAATGATGAACGATGGGATGTTCAAAGGCTTTATGCAATTCCTGCAACATCAGGTAAGAGAGACTCCTGTTCAAAATATAGGTGGAAATAATGGTAACCCACGGTCGGTCACCGCTAAGCAGTTCAAGGGGCTGGGACCACCGGAGTTTTTGGGAAAGCCATAACCACTTAAGGCAAAGACGTGGTTAAAGCAGATCACCAAGATATTTGATGTCTTAGGAAGCTTCGAGGAGCAAAAGGTTCCCTTTGCCATCTTTATGTTACGTGAAGAGGCGACATCGGTGGGAATCAGAAAAGCGATCACCGACTGAAACTCAAGATGTCTTGGGAGAAGTTCCAAGAGCTGTTCAATGACAAGTACTTTCCCGAAAGTATTCATCACATGAAGGAGGTGGAGTTTATCAAGTTAGAGAAAAACAATATGACCGTGTCGCAATACGAGGCTAAATTTGCAAAGTTATCCTGGTTTGTATCCCATTTGGTCGATAATGAGGAACGAATGACACAAATGTTTCTGCGAGGTTTGAAACCCGATATACGTCAATACCTCATTTCACACAAACTTTGTTTATATTCAAATGTTGTAAATAGGGCTCAGTTATTGGAGCGCGACAATGAGTAAGCACAACCAAAAGGTAATGAGCAACAACACGATAATCATCGTGCTGGTGGCAACGGCCATCGAAACAATGATAACCATCGTGGGGTAAATTATCATGCCAAGAATGGTAACCACTTCTGTGGTAATCATGGCCAAGATAATAGGAGTGGAAATTTCAAGAAGAGGAGGTTCAATAATGATGGAAAGATAGTAGCACCAGCACCCGTTTCAAAGGAAGAAAAACGACCACCGGTCGTATGTTTCAAATGCGGACAGGAGGGACACATCCGTCCAAACTGTACGCAGCAATCCAAAGCATGTTTTAATTGCGGAAGAGAACGTCACCTAGCTCGATTTTATCGTATGGTGAAGTCAAGTCCAGCTGGGATGGTGACACCAAAGGATGTCTCAAACAAGTCAAAGCCGGTAGTTTAAGTGAGAGCGTTTATCGAGGAACTCAAACGAAGTTGTCACGGGTAAGTTAATCATAAATTCTTGCGAAGTCTATACCTTATTAGATACCGGTTCTACCCATTCTTTTATCTCTCTTGCTTTCGCTCAATGTTTAAATTTAACTCAGGAGAAATTAGACTTTGACTTATCGGTTGAAACTTCGTTAGTAAAAACCTTCATTTCATGTGTTATCCAAGTCTTGGATGAGAGTCACAGTTTTTAAATGATATTTCTATCGTTAATAAATTTCCTGACGTATTCTCAAAGAACTTCCTGGCCTACCCCAGAGCGTGAAATCGAATTTTGTATTGACCCTAGTACAAAACACATTTCTAAAAACCCTTAAATATTTCTTCAACTAAATGAATGTAACATTCGCCAAAGACGTTGGCTCGAGTTGTTAAAGATTATGATAATACCATTCAATACCATCGTGGAAAAGCGAACGTGGTAGCTGACGCGTTGAGTAGAAGATCGTATGCGTTTATGATTGCGAATATACGAACCTACGTGAAGATAACGAATATATGATTATAACCGACTTTAATCGATAAAGTTAAAGTCGTGCAAGCTACATACTCAGAGCTGATGAATGTGAAGAAGAAGGTTTAAGAGGGTGTTATTCTAGAAGCAAGAGTTGCTGAAGAGAGGAAATCTCAACCCTCGATTTAATTGGCCCATTTGAAATCCTCGATCGAGTAGAAACTGTGGCTTATAAACTCATTTTACAACCAAGTATGTCGCGTGTTCATAACGTTTTTAACGTATCGATGTTACGTAAATATGTGGACGACCCGAACCACATTATTAATTTAGAACCGGACGAGATAGCGGATAATTTAACGTATGAAGATGTACCTGTTAAAATCTTGAAATATATTTTACGCTCAAAGGTTATACCTCAAGAGTTAGAATCTGACGAAGTGTCCTCATTTATTCGGCATACCAGGTACGTACGTAAATTTTGAGGGTGAAATTTCATAAGGAGGGGAGATTGTAAAATCCTAAATTTTACGAATAAAGATTTAATTTTCTTGAAATATTTTATTTCAAAATTATGGTGTGGATTTGAGATAATGTTATAGTTGTGGGTAATATTTATAAATTTTGAAAAGTATGCAAGTTGTTGTATAATATTCGATTGGTCGGGGAATATTCTTTTTGTCGGGGAATATCCGTACGACAGTACAATCATTGGTAGCACACGATATTGATTATTGATGCTTATGTGAGAAGTCACTCAGTTTTGTTCAATTATTGCTATAGTAATTGCTGCATAGTATCTCACGTTATTTGATTCAATTATTGTCAATATTTTATATATTATTAAATCAATAATTGAGATGACGAAGTTATTAATATTATTATTTGCAATATTAATGATGTCTAGAAGTTCTGTCAAGGAGAGGTTTGGTCACCTAATTGCACGCCAAGAGGGAGAAATCCTTATTGGAAAGCCCTCTCTTTCCTGGGAACGACCTGGTCGACTAATATTGTGAATTATAATAATAATGATAAATGTTGTTAAAACTATTGAGGTGATTTTTATGAGGTATTTATTGTATTTTTGGACCCCTCATTTATCCATTTTCAAAATAATGGTAGAAAACTTTTTAGTATTCTTTAAAGCTTCTTCACTTCCACCTTTGTAATCTCACTGTCACTAAGACTTATTCTGTTTAGTTCTGGTGGAACTCGTAGAGTCAACAATATAGCATTCCAATAACTCAATGATTCTGCAACCTTAGCAACACTTGATCCTTGAATCTCTAGCTGATATATACTCCTTTCCAATCTTCCCGTTGGAATATAGCCGTTGAGAGTAGTTTGAATTGCCTCTCAGATCTCGATTTATTTGATGTAGACTGCAGATGTCACATGATATCCCATTTTTCATCTTTCTGATGCTGCAGTCTATTGTTTCACCTACCCCGTTAAAGATGTCACTTTGATGTCTTGGGCAGGTAGTCTTCTTTATTTCTTCTTTCTAACTTCTCGATTAGAACATCAGAGATTGTCCTTTTGCATCTATGCTCTCAATAAGCTATATTTGAATATCACTCTTCAGATTGAACCGTTACCAATGCTTCAATCTTCAGATGACCAAACTCTACGATTCTGATGCATATGTTCTTGGACCTGATCATAGTGTCTTGTTGAATGTTGTTCATTGATTACTTGAGATAACACTAGGATCCGAAATAGTGTTCATTGGATCTTCTATGTAGAACACTTCTTTCTTCATTTCTGTAGTGTTTTAATACTTCTGTATGCCTTGACTGATCTCAGGAACTGATAGCTTGACTCCTTGTTCTGGTCTCTTCTGAATAGCAAGACACCTCAGATTTGTGGCATGCCCAGCTCGCTTTCTCCTTGTGATCTCCCGTTCACTTATCATCAATGGACTGACCCATTCTTAATCACTTTAGCCTTGTTCTTCAGAAGCCGACTAGTATCTCTGTGTACACTTCATCAGTTCCTGCTCTGTTTAGTAAACTCTACGATCCTGGTTGACTCCCAAGATCGTTGTCTTCTGTTTACTTGACAGCTACTGCTCTTGTTGACCTTTCCTTAGTCAGTCACTTTTACTGAAGTCTTCTTCTGATCAACTTGTGGAAGACTTCAACTCGAATGGCTCCTGAACTCAATCTGGATGTTGATTGGGTTGATGCTTAGATCTTCTGTTAGGTCGCATACCATTCATTGTGTGCACTCTGGTTCCCTTCAGGTGGAATATATCTTTGCAGCTCTGACTAGAGGCTTCATCCTTTGGGTATTCTGGGAGTGCTCATTTGTTGAGAATCGTGTTTACTCTATGAATTCTGACTTGGCATTTTGAGCACTTCTGTTGAAGTCTTAGTTCCGCACTCTACAATTCTGGTTGGATTCTGCAGACACTACGACTCTGAGATCAGATATAGACACTTTACGATTTCTGCCTTTAATCTTGCTGTCTTCATCTGATCTAGCTCGACTACGATCTTTGCCTCTCATTTGATCGGTAGACTCTACAACTCCGAGTGTGGTCTACTATTCTTGACTTGGCTTTGGCAGATGCTCGGTTGGCTCTTAGACAGGTTGTCTCTACGATTCTGAACATGAATTCCTCAACAGACTACGACTTTAAGGAATTTCTTCTCGACACACTATGATCCTTCCTCGTCTCTCCTGGCAGTCTACGAACTCCGAGATCTACTATCTTGCAGACTACGATTCCGCCTTGATAGTTCTCGAACTTTCCTTGACTCTCCGGCGTATCTATGTTTTTTGGTGCGAAGGTTTCGGCGATCGAATGCAAGCTTATTATTACATTATAAGATCAACCTAACAAGCTTGATCTTTCTACATTTATAGTCCTTGTATATCATTTCTTTTTAAGGACTTTACAAAGCTATTTTGCTTATGTAGGATCAACCTAACACATTTGATCAATTCATTCTAAGTCCTTGTACATATGTTCCTATTATCTATCAAAGGACTTTACAACTTTTTTTGATGCAAGCATATACTTGCATATTCATTCATTTATATCATAATCAAATCATATATAAATAGGAATATCATTCACATGTTTATTCCTAACAAAACCATCTTAGTAGCACCTCTAACACTCAAAATAATAGGAAGAAGGGTCGGAGGATCCTGGTCTAAGTGACCAAATTGGGGTCGTTGGATCCTAGTTTTAGTAACCGAATTGAGGTCATAGGATGTTGGTCTTAGTAACCGAGTTACCGAGGCTTAGTAACTCAAAGGAACTTTAGTAGTTCAGTTATAAAATGGTTTGTTGGGCCTATATCCTTAGTGGATATCCTACTCGTTGAGTAGAAGAGTGGAATAGGAGTTGTTTAGTCTCTGAACCACTTAAAATTTATTGTGTCCTTTACTTTATGTCATTTACATTATGCAATCTATAACTGTTATATCTACTATGTGTTTTTCTATCAATAGAACTTGTTTTAGAAATGAGATTTCTTAGTAAATCTTCAAGGGGAGTTTTCAAACTTATATTCCGCTATGCATAGATAAACATTAATTAATTAGTTATGTGGTAAAACTTAATTAAGTAAACAAAGAAGTTTTTTTAAAAGATTTATTCAAACCCCCCTTCTAGATTATTGTGCCTTTAGGAAATAACAATTGGTATCAAAGCAGGTTCTCGTGAACATAAAGCTCACATTTTGAGTTTATCCAAGGCATTAAACTAAAAACCAATTATAAACTAAGTTGTGAAAGTCAAACACATCTTCTAAATGAAGATGAATTCACTTGCCGAAATCTTCATGTTTAGGTATGTATAAATGAATATAAATGATCTGCTTGATGCTATCCAGAGTTGATCTATGTGCATAATTGAAGTTATCGTCACTATCAAACGAATTTAGCAAGCCAAAGATTATGCAATAAATCAAGCTATCCATTTATGGAAAAGTGAAGGTACAGTCAGAGCTAAATGAGTTCATGGACATAACATTGGGATGTATGACTAAAGATGTCAAAGTTTGCACCTTTGTAAATGGAATTTGAGAAGTCTTGTTAACTATATCATTCTTGTTCTCTGAAGAAATGTTCAATATGATGAATGAAGGACTTAATGCGCTTCTCAAATAATCTAGTGCAAATGGCAAGGTTCATTCCAACTATGATCTGAACCTTGAGGTTCTCTTAAGCTATACAAGAGATATGGAATGCAAAAATTATTTCCTCTGTTCTAAAGCCAAGGATATGCTAGATATGCTAAGTTCTAAAATTTCTATCTGATAAAACAAGATGATCATTCTGGAAATGCTGATAGTAATGATTGGTGGCAAAGCTTAAGGATGAATATCTCTATCCAACAACAAAGTTAAACAGCTCAATTTGAACCACTAATTGTAATGAGATTGACATCAATGACGTACATGACATTATCTTTTCTAAATATGTGCATTATTGAGTTGAGAATTTCTCTCTACATTATTATTTATGTGTGTTGCATTGATCTTAAATTGTTTCAAATATCCTATCTGAGAATCATTTTCTACCTCAAAAGAAGATGAGAGAATGCAGATAGAACCTTGATATATTATGCAGAGTATTGTCTCTTGATTCATGTTTGAAGCTAAAAATGGACCTTTGAGAAAGATATCTGATACGTATGCACTGAGAAAGTCTAATCTTATCTTTGTGATTAGAAATGACAATCTCAATATGGATTAGTTCTTCATATGAATCTAACTGATCACTAGTCAGAGATTTATTATGACAAAATCAGTTTAGGTTGATCCTTATCCTGTATGTATATGTAATAAATAGAATCATTGTAAAAGGCTACTTTGAATAAAAGCAACAGTGTCAGCAGAGCAATCTACATGTGCTTAAAGCGAAATATGATTAATGTATGTCTATATAAGTAAGTTTTGTAAAATACTTCAAAAGAATTGATGTACAAGGACTTCGATTAGAAAGATCAAAAAATGTTATGCTAATCTTATTGAACTTGATTTGATGTATAGATGATAGGAATTATGATCATAAAGTTACTCTACGAGCTCATAGTATAGAAATACCTCACAGAGTTAACTGTATCTAGACAATATCTAGGATTGTAGATCTTACTCCATCACATAGATGAAGATCGGCTCTTAAAATGAACAAATGATCTCATTTCAATGCTATTTCAGAGCTAAAAAAGGAGTCGAAGAAGCTATATATATACTGAACATTTCTTAGCAAAGTCATGACCAACTTTCTAAGAAATCAATGAATTGTAAAGTTAAGTAAAGGATGATCATATGATACTTTAAACTGACACTGAATGGAAGAAATATTGTAAGCTAACTACAAGATCATTTAGTGAAGTCAATATCGTCAAGTCAGCCCCAGAACTGTAAAGAAAAATGTGCAATGTTGATTACACAAATTAAAGGAGATCACCAAGCTTATCTTATGCCATGGATATAAGGTGAAGATCACAAGAAGAAGTATATAGTAGAAGGATATACTCTGAAGAAGTATGAGTATAGTTCTAACCAAAAGGAGTCTCTAGAATGACTTTATAAAAGGCGCATTGCAAAGATACTCTGGTTGATCTTAAAGCTCATATCTGTTCGCAGAGAAATCAAAAGTGAATAATGTATGAGCTAATGACATGAAACATGGGAAGATACATAGATCACAAAGATGTCTTCACCTTTATAGTGTGACGCCCCCAAAATAGGTATACACAACCCATTCTAAGTCGCCAAATATATGGTACATAATTCAAATACAAACTTAATTATACAATTGTCATGTAAAATATGACAAAATATAAGCTGAGAGTTTTAACACGAATATTGTCTCATAGACAATATCCAAACTCAAATGGAGTCCTCATTACAATTATTATCACACTATTTTATAAAATAGTGAGGACTACTATAGTCACCATCTCGGACCATCACTCCATTCCCCGACTAGTCCCAGCTATATTCTCATTTTCTGAAGAGAACAATGAAAGCAAATGGTGAGCTCAACTAGACCAGTAAAGAATATTATGACTAAGATAATACAGAATAAATTGTCGTTAGCCATCAACAGAGTTAAATTGATAAAATACAATAGACAACAAGTTTAACTGCAATGGAACAAACAATCCATTAGAAGAGTCAAGTAGAGCATAATATCTACTATCTTCTATGATTTAAAAGTTCATCATCAATATTTTATCGCTGTAACACAGCTCCATAAATAATCCACATCATCGAATTATCAATGCACTACGTGCCAATGATATTCATTAGTATCACATCCATGAATTATCCATGCACTACGGGCCAAGGATATTTATTATTATCACATCCACGAATTATCCATGCACTACGGGTCAAGGATATTCGTTAGTATCACCAGTGGTCATGATCATGCCAACAACTGTCCATTAATGCACTACGAGCCAATGAGGACTTTTACCACATCATTTGTAACATTACAGGTCATGATTATACTAATACATAGTTCTTGGTCATAATCATACCAATCAAAAGTCCATCTATGCACTACGGGCAAAATATTACTTTCATCACAATATAAGCATGAGGATGATGACAATGATATCATAATCCAATTAAATGAAAGCAAGGATAAATTTTAAAGATTTATAATTCAATTTATCCAGAGTTCAAGAATGTCCAAATTGTCAACATGATAACTCCTTTGTGGAGTAAAATTCAAGAATAATATTGTATCAAAAATAATTTGGACAAAAAAGAAATCAATTTCTGTCATGAATAGTATCCCAGGTGAATAGTACCCCATGAATAGTAATTTGTGAATAGTACCCCGGCATAAAAGATCAAAATTTAACAAGAATGTTTAAAAAAAATATTCTTGTGAAACGATACTAGATGAAGCACAAATTTTAAGGATATTCTACTAAATTCAAGGAGTATAGAAGCAAAACTTATCAGCATGAGTTTAGAATTAGGAATACGAAATGAAATAATATTTTTTACATACTACAGAGTATGGAAGAAAATAGTATTTCATACGAATATTGAATAAAAATAATATCCCTGACCTTAAAAGGAGAGTATTTCTAACGGGTAGGACGGGGATATTTTGAAGAAAACTTATACTGTTTTCTACGCTCAAAACTTCCTTAAACTCAAAAAAATACTCTCAATATCATAGAAGAAGAATTCTCTGATTCTGGTGTGATTTTCATTTCTGGTGTGATTTATAGGAGAATGGCAGGATAATATTTGGATGCACAGTAAGAAAAAAAATTACGGACTGCACAGTAACATATTCACGAGCTGTAACCGACGAAACTTTCTGAATTTTTTTGATTTTACTATGCTTTACTATGTTGCACTATGCACATAATGTGCAGTACTATGCAACACTATGCAGTACTATGCATAATAAAATATAATATGTTCTATTTTATATAAAAACAAAACTTATATAATATATATATATAAGTAATAAAACAAAACTGAAATAACTTTCTACCGACTATTTTGAAAAATGAGTAAGTGGGGGTCCATATAATACGCCAAACTTAGAAAAAATACTTCATAAAAAAAAACCCCTCTATTTATCTCAATTCACTTGGCTTTACTAAACACATTTTTAATAATATTTATTCATCATTAATATTATAACTTGCAATATTAACAACCAGATCATTTACAGGAAAGTGGGGGCTTTCCGATAAGGACTTTTCCTTATTGACGCAAAATTAGGTGACCAAACTCTTTTTCTCGACAAAACTTTCTAGGCATTGTCAATAATGCAAATAATAATATGAATAACTTTGTCGTCTAAATTATTTATTTAATAATATAAAATATTGTGCAGATGATACTGTGACAATAATTGAATCAATAATATGAGATGTTATACATCAATTACTATAGCAATAATTGAATAAAATTGAGTGACTTCTTACGTAAGAATCAATAATCAAAAATACTTTACAATACCATGTGCTACTTTGCAACCACGCATATTACTATACTTCTATCACCAAGTATTTCAATAGTTTAACGGTAAAACTTTTGTCGTTATTTTTTATAAAAATTTATTTCTATCGTTTTTTAACTCCGAAAGTAATTCTGTTGTGGGGTCCACTAATGATTGTGTCATCGTACGAATATTCCCTGATAAAACGATTATTCCCCGACCAAACGAATATTTTATGACAACTTGCTTACTTTGTAAAATTTGTTAATATTACCCATAACTATAACATTATATCAAATCCACACCTTATTATTCAAAAATAATATTTAGAGAAAATAAAATCTTTATTCATAAAAGTTGGGGTCTTACACATAGAGTAAACCAAGAGTGGTGAATCAGACAGCCGAGGAGAAGTGAAGAAAATAAAGAAGAGTCTGGACATCAGGTCCAAATGTTAAAGAATAATCATAAAGCAACATAGACGTCCATCACTCTACTATCAACAAACAGAAGAACGAAAAGTTCAACAGAACGTAAAGCTCAACCCTACAAGTCTTGGAACAAAAAAATCGTAGAGTTCATGTCAGGTCTAACAAATGGAATGTTGCAAATCAAAGAACCTAAGGTGTCAAACAATATCCTTAGGAGAAATCAAAGATGTTTCCACCAGCTAGTTGATCGAAAAAAAACTGTTAGAAAAGCAAGTAAGGATGATGATTGATGTGACAAGTCATAAGTCAGAAAGTACCCTGATACAAAGCTCCAGAAAGTTAACATCAAAGATATCGAAGTATCTGAGAATTTAATGTTCCAACGGACACTTCTCAATAGGAAGATTTCAAATGAGCTATAAAAGGAACTATCATTTAAAAAATAAAATGATGATGATGAGCACTAAACGACAATATAAGAGAAGGATTATCATAAGAGATGAACACAGAGCTGAACAAGAGAAAAAGTAGAGTAAGGTCTACTCTACGATAGAAGAGATGTTCAAGACTGCCAAGTACAAATGAGAATGAGATTAAAAGGCCAACTTGGTAGTATATCAGAAGATCTTGAGAAGCTGCTGAGTTCCTGAAGAAGTGAAGCCTAAACGCAATGCTCAAAAATAACTCAAATGAACTTATGTTGGTAAACTGGTGGATTAACGTTAAAATCGTAGAATGCAAGATTATACAAGAGCATGCTCTATGATCCATCAGGAGAATGTGAGCTAAAGCTGCAGTGCCAAGAACAGTAATATTGTGCCAGAAGGCAGAAGATCCAAGGAGCTAAGGAGCTAGAGTCGCAGAGCCAAGAAAGTGGAGGACATGGAAGAAATGAAAGTCCATGTATGAAGAAGCCATGCAGTTGATGCTGGTAACGTAAAAGTGGCAGATTAGAAGGCAAATGTCAAAGCACCACTTTATGTTTTATCAGGAACACTCAGAGCCAATCAGCTAAAGATGTAAAGAAGAAGTTTACGACCTAAAAGGTGTTCAAGGTTGCTAAATACAAAATATGTAGAGTAAATTGAATAGCTTAGCAACTCATTAACCATGATCATGAGGAGCTGTTGTTAATCAAAAAAATTCAAGCTTCAACAACAAAGTTCAGCAACATCAAGAAGATGATCAATAATGTTTCTAAGTATCATAAGATGAAGAGAATTCAAGTTATCTTAGCAGCAACTCCAACACTTAAATTAACAGAAAGAATGGTCGAAGGATCATGGTCTAAATGACTGAATTGGGGTCGTTTGATCCTGATATTAGTGACCGAGTTGGGGTAAGAGGATCCTGGTCTTAGTGAAAAAAATTTCAAGACTTAATGACTCGAATGAACCTTAGTAGTTCAGTTCTAAAATGGTTTGCTGGGCTTATATCCTTAGTGGATATCCTACTCGTTGAGTAAAAGAGTGGATATTCTGCTATGCATAGATAAACTTTGATTAAATAATTATTTGGTAAAACTTAATTAAGTAAACAAAGAAGTGTTTTTTAAGATCTATTAAACCCCCTTTCTAGATCTATTGTGTCTCTATGAAATAACATGATTTATCGCGACAAGAGTTATGGTCTCTCTTTTTCTCGTTTCTTCTCGACAAGTCATGATTTTTCTTTAACTAAAACTCTTAGATTTGGGGTCGGTCAAGGTGTATTGGGTTTATTGGATTTTTTGGTGACTAGGATTTGTAGTGGTAATGAGCGAAAATGATAGTGATTTACGGCCGCAAGGGTTAGGGCTTCTTCTCCTTTTTTCAATGGTTCTTTTTTCATCAACATTCACAGATTTGGAAAATCAATTAGACCTAATATCCTTATATATTCACCCTCTCTCTTCTCAATATACATACACACACTTGTCAAATTGGATGAAAAATCTGACGATTTCACTTCACCTCACAAGTATAGGTGTTTGTGTTAACTTTTAAAAGTCGGGTGGTGATATGAGAAAATCTGCAAATCTCACGTGATCATGTGAAATTTACCCAAAAACTAATGAAAAATTTATACAAAAGCTTGTGAGATAATTTATTTTCCCAACAATTTAGAGATATTTTGGATTTTATGTTTTGTAACCCAATCTCTATTAGTTACAAGTGCTTTTTAAAAGAGTTATTAAACCTCAAATAGTATTTAAAATTAATCTAAACATATTTTTAATCCACACAAAAAGTTAGAAGTTGAATTTTTAGAGTGCATGTAATAATTCTTATCAAATTTCGAGTCTAAATCAAATAAAATAAATCAAGACTCATCTTAACCAACCAAATACCAACTTGATAATATATATATATATATATATATATACACACACACACACACACACAGTCCGCTTCTCCAACAAACTAGAGGGAGCGAACTAAGAATGAACCGGCTATAGCGACGATTTTTTCCGTCGCTATAGCATAGAAAGCTGATTTTTTATGCTATAGCAACGGAAAAATCGTCAATCGTTATAAGCTTCTTCACTCTTAGTTCGCTCCCTCCAGTTCACTGGAGAGAGCCAGACTATATGTGTGTGTGTGTGTGTGTGACCCCCCAAAAAAAAAAAAAAATAGGTATATATATCACCCATCTTGAGTCACGAAATACATGGTACATAATACAAATAAAAATTTAATTTATACAACTGCTAAGTGTCGTGCAGAATACAACAAAACATAAGCTGTGAGTTTTAATAGAAATATTATCTCCTAGATAATATCCAAACTCAGAATAAGTCATCATTATAATTATTATGACACTATTTCACAGAATAATGAGGACTACTAAAGCAACCATCTGGACTGTCAATCCATTCTCTGACTAGTCCCAACTATATTCTCATTTCCTGAAGAGAACAGTGAAGAAAAAGGGTGAGCTCAACTAGCCTAGTAAGAAATATTATGACTAAGATAATGCAGAATAAATTATCACTAGCCTTCAATAATATAACAACTGATAGAATACAATAGACAACAAGTTTTAGATCAGCAACTGCAACGGAACAAGCAATCCATTAGAAGAGTCAATCAGAGCATGATATCTACTATCTTCTATGATTTAAAATTTTATCATCAATTTTATCGCTGAGTCTTAGCTTAATAAATAATCCACATCACTGAATTATCCATGCACTACGGGCCAAAGATGTTCATTAGTATCACAACCACGAATTATCCATGCACTACAGAAAAAGGATATTCGTGTTTTCACCAATGGTCATGAACATGTCAAACAACAATTCATCTTTACACCATTGGCCGAACAGAACGCATGGTCATGATCATACCAACATCTGTCCATCAATGCACTACAGGCCACTGAGGACTTTTACCACATCATTTATAACATTACAGGTCATAATTACACTAAATAATCCCTGGTCATAATCATACTAATTAACAGTTCATCTTTGTACCCTTGACCGAAGATGATTTTCATCACAATATAAACATGAGGATGATGATAATGATATAAGAATTCAATTAAATGAAATCAAGGATAAATATTAAAGATTTTAAATTTATCCAGAGTTTAAAAATGTCCAAATTTTCAACATTATACTGCTCTGTGGAGTAAAATTCAAGAATAATATTCATATATCAAAAATAATTTGGACCGAAAAGAATCAATTTTTCATCATGAATAGTACCCCATGAATAGTATTTCGTGAATAGTATGCCATCAATAGTACTTCGTGAATAGTACCCTATGAATAGTACTTCATGAATAGTACTCGTACGTATGAATAGTACCGTACGTATGAATAATGTCGTACGTATGAATAGTGACATATAAATGAATAGTACCCATAAATAGTACTCCGGCATGAAAAGCTCAAAAATGAACAAGAATGTTCAGAAAAATATCCTTGTGAAATGATACTAGATAAAGCGCAAATTTCAAGGATATTCAACTAATTTCAAGGAGTATAGAAGCAATACTTAACAAAATAAGTGTAGAATTCGGAATCTGAAACGAAATAATATTACTTACATACTACAGAGTATAGAAGAAAATATTATTTCTTATGAATATTGAACAAAAATAACATCTCTTACAACTGTTGAACAAAAATAATATTTCTTACGAATAATGAACGAAGATAATATTCCTTATGAATATTAAACGAAGATAATATTTCTTGCGAATATTGAACGAAATAAATTTTTTTACGAAAATGAAAAATAATATCGTAAGCGAATATAAATAATACCCCTTACCTCAAAAAGAGAGCAATTTCGACTGGTATAGCGGATATATTCTTGAAGAAAATTTTTACTGTTTTCTACACTCAAAGCTTCCTTAAACTCTAAAGAAATACGCTCAATATTATAGAAGAAGAATTCTCTAATTCTAGTGTGATTTTCATTTCTAAACTGAGCATCCTATTTATAGGAGAATGGCTGGATACTATTTGGATGCACAGCAAAAAATTTCACGCGTGAACAGCAACCCAATCACGGACGATTTTCTGATTTTCTAATATTTACTATGCAAATACTATGCAGATACTATGCATAATAAAATATAATATATTCTATTTTTCATAAAAAAAAAGTTATTATAATATATATATATATATATATATATATATATATATATATATATGTATATGTATATGTATGTATATATAATAATTATCAATTCCTCCCCGTGACCAAATTTTTCTCCCCACCCCGACTTCCTTTTGTTTTCCCCACCCGTGGCCCCATCTTATATATATATATATATATATATATATATATATATATATATATATATATATATACCGAATAACTTTTCTACCGATTATTTTAAAAAATGAGTAAGTGGGGGTCCATATAATAAACAAAATTTACAACAAATACTTTATAAAAATCCCCTCTATTTATCTTAACTTACTTTTCTTCACAAAACACATTTTTTATAATATTTATCATCATTATTATAACTCGCAATATTTAACAACCAAATCATTTCCAGGAAAGAGAGGGATTTTCGATAAGGATTTATCCCTATTGGCGTGTAATTAAGTGACCAAACCCCTTTCCTCGATAGAACTTTCTAGACATTGTCAATAATACAAATAATATGAATAATTTTGTCGTCTCAATTATTGATTTAATAATATAAAATATTGCGACAATAATTGAATTAATAACGTGAGAAACTATGCAGCAATTATTGTGGTAATAATTGAAATAAACTGAGTGACTTCTCACGTAAGCATCAATAATCAATACCGTGTGCTACTATGCAACCACCATTCTTCGTACTTTTATTACCGAAAGTATTTCAACAAATAATCGGTAAAACTTTCATTTATTAATTTTATAAAAGATATTTACGTAGTTTTTCTAACTCCGATGATAATTTTGTTGTATGCGTCCACCAATGATTCTTGCCATTGCATTTAATATTCCTCGATAAAATGAATATTCTCCGACCAATCGAATATTTTATAACAACTTGCTTATTTTACAAAATTTATAAATATTACCCACAACTATAACATTATATCAAATCCACACGTTAATACATAAAAAAAATATTTTGAGAAAATTAATCTTTATTCATAAATTTTGGGGTCTTACAACCTCCCCTTCTTATGAAATTTCGTCCTCAAAATTGACGTACGTACCTGGTATGTCGAAGAGGTGAGGATATATCGTCATATTCTAACTCTTGAGGAGCGTAGAATATGATCCTTCTTATCTAAGATTTTAACATGTATCTCCTCATACGTTAAATCTTCTGCTATCTCGTCTAGTTCTAATTCAATAATGTGGTTCGGATCGTCCACATATTTACGTAACATCGATACGTGAAAAACGTTATGAATACGTGACATACTTGTCGGTAAAACGAGTTTATAGGCCATAGTTCTTATTCCACTACTACAAAACAGTAAATAGATAACGCGAAAAAAACGTTGTGGTTTCAATCAGAAAAACGTCGTGGTTAAGGGTGTCATCTATTTGACACCCTTACACAACGTTTTTAAAACGTTGTAGTTAGACACATTATACAACGTTTTTTAAGAAAAAAACGTTGTAAATTTATTTTTCATAAATTAGTAGATGCTTGAAAACGTTGTAGAAAGTATAATTCCACAACGTTTTCTGGATAAAAATGTTGTAGTTTATACAAACATACAACATTTTTAAAATGTTGTAGTTAAAAAAGAAAAAGAAAAAGAAAAGGTACCTGCAATATGCTAATGCCATGATATATAGCTAAAAGGTCTAAATTCTCATTTAAATTTAAAGCCAAAATATATCAACCATTCACAATACATCCCAATAATACCATTCGTTTACAGTTTTAAATTACTATATCCACAAAATATATACCAAACTATCCATATATACATCTCAAATTCACTTTTCAATCCACAAAATAAACCAAACAACATGAATTAAAGAATACAAGTAAAACTAAATTTCTTTCAAAGACAATGAAGATGAGATTTGACTGCTGTTTTGGTAAGATCTGAGTACAGTACTCTGGAGCAACAATTGAATTTGTGCAAACTTTGGAGCAACAACTGAGTGCAAACTTCGGAGCAACAACTGAAGTGATTTTTTTTAGAATTAATTCTTACCATGTCCTTTGCCCACTCTTCTCAAATGAGCAACATATTCAAAGATCTTCTTGATCGCTTCCACCTTGATAAAAGTAGGACCGTCTTTTCTGGACGGAGGAAGTATTAAAATGCATAGACACAACAAACTACATTTCTAAATATGACTATGCAAAATAAGATGGATCTAAAAGAATGGTTACTTCGTGCAAGTGTAGAAGTTTTTCATTCGTCAATTTTTCCAAAGACAATGCAAGCTCCATTGCTGTATTGCAAGTAAAAGAGATCATTAGACCTACTACTTAAGAAACTAATGTTTCTGATCAATGCCCTGTATTAAAACTACAAACATGGGTGCAAGCAAACACATAATGCAGAGGAACAAACTGCAATCAACGTGAATGATTCTTGTTCACTAAAACAGGCAGCTCCTTAATGAACATATGATAAATTGTTTTACTGAAAGAGATATAAAAGTTTACCATCACTAGATGAGTAACATTCTTCAACATATTAGAATTTAAATGTACCAAGAACATAGAGAACTATTGAACCGGGAAGAGATGTGTAATGGTTACTAAGATTGCTAACTTATTCAGCCCCAATTAATCTTCTGGGAAACACAAGTTCAATTTCTATTCAGACACAAATACATAAATTAGAAAACAAAACCAAGGAACTATGATAATACTATCCTTTCCCTATGTAATTATATATCTATAGTGGATGCTTGTATATATGCCTGTGCACTTGAGCAGCGTCCCCCCCTTTGACACATTGCCAATATACTCCTCAAAAAACATCTTTTAGTGTCTCAATTATCATGCCTCCAGCCCATAAAAGAAACAAAAAAGGAAGACGAATTCCACCATAAAAAGAAGAAAAACACTTGTACACAGCTTGAGTTAAGATTATCTGATAAAGCCAGAAATAGTTTAATTATGTTTTCTGTCTTTTTCCATATTACCTTTCTTCTTATAGCGATTTTACTGCTAATTTTATACAATAAATGCAATTACACTAGTAAATGTCAAAGCCCCAACCCCAGCAAGCTGAAGAAACATCAATTGCACAATGACACTCGCAACAACTTTTAAGAGTTCAAACTAAGCCTGCAACCTAAATACATGAGTAATCTGTTTATTCATCAGTAACAAAAGCCCCTTTTGGTATAAATAGTTTACCTAGGGCCTAGGGGGCATGTAAAAAGCACAAGGTAGTCGAGCATAATCACATTTCAACTTCCACTGTAAAGAGATTCAAGTACAATTTCAAAGTCTGCCTGCTAGATTAGTCTATGTTTCTTGTCTTTCTGTTATGCTGTCAGCATAATATTGTCTTCCATGAAACCTTGTAAACTTAGCACATACAGACTTGCAATAAACCCCAAATAGTATCCAAAACGTTTCTAATACGACACATCATAGCATATAATTAGATACTTGAGGCAATGTTACAAGACACACAATAGTATATTCAAAGAAATAGCCTGGTACATGTCACCAATACAAAAATAGGCCCACTAATAATTCATGTTGATTACTCATCAACATGGTCAAAATTTTCAATAAAGACATGCAAACTATCAGCATAATCTGAGAAGTATTGTTACCTTTAAGCCAGTGACACTAATTTTTTCAGCCAGTTGGTCTACAACCACGTTACTTGGAGCACATACTAAAACCTGATAAGCGAAAAAGCTATCAGACAGTGAAATACAGAATAGTTAACACAGAAAACAATGGGAAAACATGCCATAAACTTACCTGCCCTTGTCCCTGTTTTGCCATATGATATGTAGCAATGCAACTCGGTGATATGTATAACTTTCATAACTTTACAAAACTGTGAAGTTTGTCAACTTCACGGCATCCAAATCCGTCCATGAGTATTATGCTAATGAACCCTTGCTTACTTCGCAAAATTTTACGCGGTGATTTGATATAATATTATTTCGAACAGTGTTAAGACGAAATAATATTACTTTAACAATGTTAAGACGAAATAATATTAACAGAAAATATGTTACAAACATTGTCCCCAAAAAAAAACATCAATAATAAGTAATATCAGGAGCTGTGAATTTTACCTGTCCAGCAATATCAGGAGCAGAACCATGTATGTGTTCATATAGTCCAGGTCCCTACAAATCCAAAATGTCCACAATGAAGAAAATAAATTTATTCAACTAAACTTACTTTCTGTGAAAGAACATAAATAATTTCTTCTGATCTTAAGGAAAAATGGAAGCTTTGGCAAGGAACAAAAGATTTCTCATTACCGATTCACCAAGACTAGCAGATGGAAGCATCCCAATGCTTCAAGTAATCATTGAAGCCTCATCCGATAAAATATCACCAAATATGTTGTAGGTGACAATCGTATCAAACTGCAAAATACTTTACAGACGGCCAATAAAAAGATTTCATTAATGTGCTAGTATTTCCATGGTATTAGCATTTACAACAACATCATCATAAACAAATGCTACAACATTATGTGTATTTTTACTCCAGATAAAGATTTTATATAAAGATGTGATATTACTGAAGGAAGTTTCCAACTCAATAACCTCAATTGGGGTTCTCAGTTTCTTAGCATAAAGCATTTGATCTTCCAAAATCTACATATTTAAGTACAGTATATGATATATAATGCATTATCTAAAAAATAAACCAAAAGTTATGAGTATGAAGAACTAATAACTTTAATAGTATAAGTTGTTATTTGTGCTAAATAGAAAGTAAGCGCATAACCTTGAAGAGTGGGAAATATAAGCCTGAGTTAAAATAGAAACGAACCATTAAATCAGCAGTCTTATTTTCAGGTTCAGAGGCTGCAGGAACAGCACTTCCAGTCATGGTTACATCTTGGGAAGTGGATTCTTGTTCCCCGCCTTTTCCCTGATTTGAAGCTTCCTCTGTAGCCTTTTTAGCAACTTCTTCTTGTCTTTCCCTCTCTTCTTCCATTGACACTAGAAGAGCAAGAGCCAGTTCAGGGTCCACATTAGGATCCATGTCAAAATTAAAACTGGATACACCACCAGCTGCAGCCGCTGCTGCAGCAGCTGCAAATCCACTTCCCCCCTCTCCATCACCAGTAAAGATAGGAGTGCTGCCAAATAGAAAGAAAAGTTAAAATAGGGCTCCAAGAAAATAACTACAACAAATAGAGATGAAATGCAATTACCAACCTTATTTGTACATCAGAAGATAATTTCTCATTCTCATAAGGTGTGGGATCCCATCTATGTTATGCAACTCTGAGTCGTAGCAGGTAGTCCTTGTAAATAAAGAACCTCATATCAGTAAAACTATAGGAAAAGATAAAATTAATTATCCAAAAGCAATAGTGAATAACCAAGAGATACATTATAGGCAAAAGGCAGTAAAAAAAACTAGACAATATAAACATATTCCACTTGAAAGTGCAGGTTTAATTCTCCACCAGGACAAATAATTTTGAGAAACCAGTAACATCAACGGTTAGTAAAAAATGTGGAAAATTTGCTCACCTAAAATTATAGGGAGGGGGTTTGGGTGGGAGCATATTGTGTGTCCTTATTAAGCTCCACAAAATTTCATCAAACAAATCTACAACTACAATTCAAAACAAATCTACAATTCTAGATTAGTGCAGAACGAAAGCTCCATACTTTAAATTCAAAACAAATCTACAATTCAAAATTTTATTCTACAAATAATATCCAGCCAATACAATTACAGAATTAAGGCATCTTAAATTCTACAACTCTGTATTAATTTTTGATAATCTCCCGGAGCTCAACAAAGAACCACATATCAAAAAAATACCCCTAACACTAGCAATTGTTCCTTTTATCATTCAAAAATTTTGTCGACAGTCAATTAACTCCTTAAAAAGACACATAATTTTTCTAATTAAAATACACAGTGATCATAGATTAATCCCACATACATGCACAAATACACATACACTTGCATATATAAAATCTGAACTGAATTTTACCTGTTTATGAATAAGTTAGCCATTCAGAGAGTAAATTAACAAATACCCACACGAGGTACCCAGGGAAAGAACCCTAACATCATCAAACACCAACCATTCAATGGCAGAGATGTATTCGGCCTCGATTGGGGAGAGATTAGGTCGGATCCTGACCCAAGAACTTAACGCATTAGAAGCGTTGTTGGACCATTTGAGAAGGAGGACAATGGAGCAGTTGGCTAGGGCGAGAGAATGGGTGTCGAGGGCGGATATGAGGTTAGGGTTTTCGACGAGCCAGCCTTCTTTTCCCGCACCCAGTTCGCCCAGGTCGACACAGGCAATCGAACCCGCATCGGTTTTATGACTTCGTCGAGCCATTATCTTCTAGGGTTAGGGCTTATCGGAACATGGTTGGTTGATCTTAGTCGGAGATGGTATCCTTATGAACCAGGTCAGTCCTGAACTCTGGTTTATGGAGAGAGATTATACTAAGAAGGTGAAGTTGACAAAATGAGTAGATTTTATCAAGCCGTGAGTCCGTGACTTCAATTCCTCTAAAACTTTAGCGTTTTTATTTTTGTGTTCTGTGTTTTTTACATCGATAATGTTTTTTTTTTACGTTATCTATTTAAAATCAAAAAATTACTCTTACAAATACATAACATTTTTTTACATGTATCTACAATGTTTTGTTAAAAAAATGTTGCAAAAAAAATACCACAACGTTTTTTATAAAAACGTCATCTTTTAAGTGTTGTCTTTTTATGATTTTGTACTAGTGTTCGATCAAGGATTTCAAATGGACCAATTAAAATTGAGGGTTAAAATTTCCTCTCTTCATCGATTCTTGCTTCTAGAATAACGCCTTCTTGCACCTTCTTCTTCACATTCATCGGCTCTGAGTCTGTAGCTTGAGCGGCTTTAACTTTATCAATTAAAATTGATTCTACTCGTATATTTGACATCATATCATCATGTGGGTCCTTGGAGTCTTCAACTCTATCCCCATTATTTGTAAGTCATACGAAATAGGTCTTTGTGTTAATAACATCGCACTCGTAACCGCATACGATCTTCTGCTCAACGCGTCAGCTACCACGTTCGCTCTTCCACAATGGTATTGAATGGTATGGTCGTAATCTTCAACAGTTCGAGCCAACATCTTTGGCGCATAATACGTTCGTTTTAGGTGAAGAAATATTTGAGGGTTTTAGAAATGGGTTCTATACTAGGATCAATACAAAATTTGATTTCACGCTCTGGGGGTAGGCCAGGAAGTCTTCTCATACGTCAGGAAATTTATTAACAATAGAAATATTATTCAAAACTGTGAATCTCATCCAAGAATTGGATAGCACATCATATTGATACCTATCAACTTGCCACCGTTATTCACGGCGTCCCCTACAGAAGTCTAGATTCGGTATATTCCAAGACTTGGAAGTCACTAGCGAAAGGCTCGAAGCTCTTCACTTATGGCATAATATGACAGTGATTATCTTTAGTGGTTTGGTTACTTGAATTTGCATAACAGGTAGGTTAGGAAGGCTAACAACCTTACAAAAATAATCAATTTTAGCACGATGAGTAGTTAACCAGTCGATTCCTAAAATCACATCAAAGGCAAGTATTTTCAAAAAGATAAGGTCGACAGGTAACGTGAGGGTATCAATATGAATCAAACAAGATTTATAAACAGTGGATGTAACGAAGGTTTCTCCTAACTGAGTTTTAACAGATAAGTCAAAGTCTAATTTCTCCGAAATTAAATTTAAATGTTGAGCGCAAGTAGGAGAAATAAAAGAGTGGGTAGAACTGGTATCGAATAAGATATAGACTTCGCAAGAGTTTATGATTAACTTACCCGTGATAGCTTTGTTCGGGTTCCTTAACAAACGCTCTCACTTAAACTACCGACTTTGACTTGTCTGGGACATTCTTTGGCGTCACCATCCCAGCTGGACTTGACTTCACTACACGACAAAATCGATCTAAATGACCTTCTCTTACGCAATTAAAACACACTTTGGGTTGAAGCGTACAGTTTGGACGGATGTGTCCCTCCTGTCCGCATTTGGAACATACGACCAGTGGTCGTTCTTATTCCTTTGAAATGGGTGTTGGTGCTGTTGCCGACGTCTTTCCGTCATTGATGAATCTTTTCTTCTTAAAGTTGTTTCCACTTAGTTCACATTTCCTATTAACCGAAGTGGTTACCATTTTTGGCATGATAATTTCCTCCACGATGGTTATCGTTGTTCCGATGGTCGTTGCCATCGGTACGATTATTATTCGGTTATTGGTCGTTGCCTTTTGGTTGGGCTGACTCATAACCGCGTTCTAATAACTGAGCCCTACTCACAACATCTGAATATAAATAAATTTTTTGAGAAATGAGGTATTCACGTATTTTGGGTTTCAAACCTCGCAAAAATATTCGCGTTATTCGCTCCTCATTATCAACCAAATGGGGTGAAAATCGGGACAACTCGGCAAACTTAGTCTCGTACTGCGACACTGTCATATTCTTTTGCTCCAGCTTGATGAATTCTACTCCTTCATATGACGAATACTTTCGGGAAAGTACTTGTCGTTGAACAATTCTTGGAACTTCTCCCAAGAAATCTTTAGTGCGGCAGGTTGAGTACGTTTTACAGATTCCCACCAGTAATCTGCTTCTTCACGCAACATAATGGTGGCGAAGGGAACCTTTTGCTCCTTTGAGCATTTCAAGATATCAAATATCTTGGTGATCTGCTTAATCCACGTTTCCGCCTTAAGTGGTTCTGGCTTTTCCAAAAATTTCGGTGGTCCCAGCTCCTTGAACTGCTTAGCGGTGACCAGCCGTGAGTTGCCAGTGTTTCCACCTGCATTTTGAACATGAGTCTCTCTCATTTGGTTTTGCATAAATTCTACAAAGTTCCTAAACGTACCATCATTCGTCATTTGGTCGGTGTTGTTTACATGAGGATTATTGTCTTCCTGATGCACATTATCTTGGGTATTGATTGGCGGTGACTCAATAGTCGCATGTGCTTCATTGCTTATCTCAACATTTTTAGATGTCATTTTACTGTCACAAAACAAGGGTTAATTGACATGCCACATATTATTCCTATATTCTGATCGACCAATTAAATAACAATTAAGCTTAGGTAGGTTATACTAGCGAAGGATTAACCTGTCTCTCCCCTCCTAGTTCTAGTCTCACATCTCAGTCAGGGATCATATTCCTAATCTTTGATACCAACTATGACACCCCCAAAATAGGTATACATCGCCTATCTTGAGTCGCCAAATACATGGTACAGAATACAAATACAAACTTAATTTATACAACTGTTAAGTGTCGTGCAGAATACGACAAAACATAAGTTGTGAGTTTTAATACAAATATTATCTCCTAGACAATATCCAAACTCAAAATAAGTCCTCATTACAATTATTATCACACTATTTCACAGAATAGTGAGGACTACTAAAGTAACCATGTAAGACCCCAACTTATTATTAATGAAATTTAATTTTCCCTATTTTGAAGTAGTAAGGGTTGATTTGATTAATGTGGATAGTTATGGGTAAAATACGCAATATTTCAAAATAAGCAAGTGGTTATAAAATATTCATTGTTGTCGGGGAATATTCGTTTGGTCGTGGAATATTCTTCTTGCTCAGGGAATATTCGCATTTACGTGCCAAGCGATCTTTTTGTGGGCCCCATAACTAAAAAGCGATTGGATGAAGAAAACAGACAAATATAAGTTGTTTAAAAATAACTAGCGTAGTTATTACTGAGTTATCTTGTTAAAATACTCGGTGGTTAAAACACGAGAAGACACGGTATTGCACCAATTATTGATTCTTACGTGAAGAAGGCACTACTCAATAATGGTTACGATAATTCTTGCTCAAGATTTTATTGATTTAATAATTGTTGCGTTGATATTTTATATTCTTTGTTGTTTCATAATTGTCATTACACAATTTTTCATTATCGAAACAATAATTCATATTATCCGAATAATATTATTAGATAACATTATTGGCAATGTCTAGAAAGTTACATAAGGAGAGGTTTGGTCACCTAATTGCGCGCCAGTAAGGAGAAATTCTTATTGGAAAGCCCCCTCTTTCCTGGGAACTGCTTGGTTGTCAATATTGTGATTCTGTAATATTATTTGTGAACAATTAATTATTGATTCATATGATGAGAAAAATATTAATTTTATGTGGATATAGATGGAGAAAATTTTTAATGTGACAATTGTTGAAAATTGAAATTTTATCTTTTTCTGATAAAATAATTCATTTAAATATATTATTATATTTTAATAATATAATAATAGTGATATTTTTACAACGAATGTGGATATATGAGTATACGAGGAGGAAGAGTATTTTTGTTGCAATAAATGTTTAAAACATGTTAAACATGTCGGTGGACCCCATTTATTGACTGAAATTTGATTATAGCATGTAAAATCGTCCCTATGTGGATTTCGGTCAATTTTTGTTTGAAATTTGGAAAAACTTTCTTCTGCAAAGTTGTAGAGAATTGAATTTCCTATAAAAACGCGCGAGATTCGAATTTTCTGATAAAAGGGCTATTTATTATGAATTATTGATGTTCAAATTCTGAATAATTGATTTTTGGAAGTTTTAATTATTTTAAATAATAAAAACGTTTTGATTTGTTTGGTAGACTTATTTGTTGTCAAGCATGGTTGAATTCAGATCATAGATTGTGTGCGTAGGGAATTTATATATAATATATTAATATTATATTAAATTTTACGCTTTAATGTTCTAAGCAATTTCCTATAAATAGGGTGCTTAGGTTAGAATTGAAAATCACACCGAAAATCAAGTTTTCTCTCTATATTATCGAGCGTATTCTTGTGAGTATTTTAAGTATAATTTGAGTATTGCTATACAGTGCAAGTTCAAGTCATAGCCTATATCCGGTGTTTTAGCTAGAAGTACTGATCTTTCGAGGTAAGGGATATTATTTTTATTAATGATATTATTTATTCTAATATCATTATCTTAAAATATTGATCTGAACTTTTTTATCAAATTTGGAACTTTTGGTGTCTGAGTTACTATTCACGATATACTGACTTATTCACGTATAATGATCTTATTCACGAATCTGGCCTTATTCATCGAAAAATGAAAAATTTTCTTTTCGTCCAAAATATCTATTCGGATACTAGCTTTGATTGTATCCATGTTTTGATCATTCTTGAATTTTACAATCACTGTGATTATTTTTGAGGTATTTTTGGGCGTGAATAAAACAAAGTACAAATTCTTAATCCTTAATCCTTGTCATTTTGTTTCAATTTGGATTTGTTTCTTTAAAAATATTTTTCATTATCTTCGGTCTTAAATGATGATATTATGGAATATCTTTGGCACAGAGTGCAAAGATGAATGATTTCTGAAGAATATCTTTGACCGTAGTCTGCAGATGAGCAGTGTTTAGATGAACATGATCAATGATGAATATCTTTGGCTTGTAGTGCAAAGATGAATATTTGATTCCAGATATATATTGATTGATGTTCTGAGGATAAAAGATGAGCGATGAACTTTTAAATTCATAATAGAAGATAGTAGTTTGCATTCTCTACTTAACTCTTCTAATGAATTATTATTTCCATTGCGAATATTGATTTAAAATTTGTTGTCTATTGTATTCTATTAGATTTTTCCTGTTGAAGACTAACGATAATTTGTTGTATATTATCTTAGTCATAATATTCTTTCTTGGGGGCTAGTTGAGCTCACCCTTTTCCTTTTTGTTCCATTTTTCTTCTCGTGGATGCGAGAATATAGCGAAATACGAAGTGGGGGTATGGAATGAAGGTTCTAGAGAGAGTTGTTTAGTAGTCCTCACCATTTTGTAAAATAATGTATCAATAAATGTGATGAGGATTTATTTGAGTATAGATATTGTCTAGAAGATAATATTTGTATTCAAACTCACAGTTTCTTGTTGTAATAATAAAGTTGTAGTTGTTTACGTATCATGTATTGATAACTTAGAATAGGTGATGTATACCTATTTTGGGGGCGTCACAGTTGGTATCGAGCTTAGGGATATGATCTCTGGCGGAGATCGGGAATAGAACTAGGAGGGAGAGCGAGTAAATCCTTCGCTAGTGTGTCCTACCTAAGCTTATTTGTTAGTTGGTCGAGATATAAGGATATTATGTGATATATTGATTTCCTTAATTAACCCTTGTTTTATGACGGTGATTTGAGAATGTCGATTGAGAATATTAACAATGGAAATGAGGCCGTGGAGACGCTTTTGTACTCACCAACGAGGAGAACGCGCAACAGCAGTGGCAATGTTCCTCCCGTGAACAACACCATTGAAGCGAGATGATGAGCGAGGGGATGTTTAGAAGTTTTTTGCGATTCATGCAATCGAGACGAGGGAGACTCGTGTTCAAAATACAGGAGGAAGTGATAGCAATTCACGGGTTGTCACAACCAAGCGCTTCAAAGAGTTGGGACCACCGAAATTTAAGGGAAAGCCGAGATCCGATCACGGCGGAAACATGGGTCAAGCAAATTACCAAGATATTCGATGTCTTGGGATGCACGGAGGAACGAAGGTTCCATTCGCCACCTTTATGTTCCGTGGCGAGGCGGACTACTTGGTGGGAGTCTCATGGAAGCGTACTCCATCCAAACCGACTCAAAGATGTCTTGGAGGCGTTTGAAACTATTTAATGACAAATACTTTCCGAAAGTGTTCGCGTATATGAAGGAAGTGGAGTTCATCGATTGGAACAAAACAACACGTGGCGGTGTCTCGATGCGAGGCAAAGTTTGCGAGTTATCCGTGTTTGCACCTCATTTGGTGGAGAATGAGGAACGATGACGCGATGTTTACGAGAGGTTTGAACCCAAGATCTGACAATATCTCATTTCTCATAAATTTTTCTCTATTCGGATGTTGTAAATGAGGCTCAATTATTAGAGAGAGATAACGAGTACGGTCAACCGAGGGACCACAACCAGGATCGTACCGGAGATAGCGATCAATGTAAATAATGATATCCAAATGGAGAAAGAAAAGCAGACGGACAAAAATGGTAACCACTCGGTGGTAATCACGGCCATGAAAATAGAAGAAGCGAGTCGGAGGAGATTTTAAAAGGGAGATTTAACAACGACCATGTAAAGACGACAAAGTCTTAAAACAATCGGGTTCTAAGGGAGGAGAACGACCACCCATTATATGCTATAAATGCGGGAAAGAGGGACATATCGGTCAAACTGTCCACAACAGCTTCAAGGTATGCTATAATTGTGGAAAGGAAGGACATATCGCCGAGATTGTATGCATGAGCGAAACCTAGTTCAATGGAGAGACGACTCAAAAGATCGTCCCGAAAAGTCAAAGTCAACGGTTTTGGGAAGAGCGTTTTGTGTGGTCGTCAAAATGCGAGGAACCCAAACGAGGTGATCACGGGTAAAGCTATTTATAAATTCTTGCGAAGTTTATACCTTACTTGATACCGGTGCTACCCATTCATTTATCTCTCTTGCATGTGCTCAACGTTTAAACTTGACTCTGGAGAAATTAGACTTTGACCTATCTGTGGAAACTCCGTTAGGAGAAACTTTCATCACATCCACTGTTTATAAATCTTGTTTGATTCAAGTTGGCACCATCACCTTACCTGTTGACCTTATCTCTTTAAAAATACTTGCTTTTGATGTGATTTTAGGGATTGATTGGTTAACTACTCATCATGCCAAAATTGATTGTTTTCGTAAGGTTGTTAGTTTTCATATTCCTAACCAACCTGTTGTACGAATTCAAGCAACTAAACCATTAAAATCAATCACTGTCATATCTAATCATAAAGCTATTCGTTTATTGAAAAACGGATGTCAAGCTTTCTTAGCCCATGTTATGGATTTGAATAAAGACACATCAAATTTGAATAATATTCCTGTTGTTATTGACTTTCCTGACGTATTTCCTGAAGAACTTCCTGGTCTACCCCCAGAACGTGAAGTTGAATTCTTTATTGATCTTGAACCTGGTACAAAGCCCATTTCTAAAACCCCATATCGAATGGCTCTATTGAACTTCGGAGTTAAAGGTCCAACTACGTGAATTGTTGGACATCGGTTTCATTCGTCCCTAGTACATCTCCTTGAGGTGCTCTGTTTTATTCAGTAAAGAAGAAAGAGCGGAGTATGCGACTTTATATTGACTATCGGGAATTGAACCATGTCACCATCAAGAATAGGTATCCTCTACCTCGTATTGATGACTTGTTTGACCAGATTGCAAGGGGCAATTCTTTTCAAAAATCGATCTTCGCTTACGGATATCATCATGAAGAAGATTAGAACGAGGATATTCAAAGACGCCTTTAGAACTCTATGACGGCATTATGAATTCTTAGTCATGTCTTTCGGATTGACTAATGCTCCTGCGGCTTTCATGGATATGATGAACCGAGTAGTCGAGGAATATTTGGATCGGTTTGTTGTTGTCTTTATTGATGACATCCTCATATATTCCAAAAGTCGTGATGATCATGAGCACCGTTTGAAATTTGGTACTCCAAAGGCTTCGTGAAAACAAACTATATGCTAAATTGAAGAAATGCGAGTTCGACTTGAGGAAGTAGCATTTCTTGGGCACGTCAGTGTCAAAACATGGAGTATCCGTGGACCCGCCGAAGATTGAAGCAATACAAAGTTGGGAGCTACCAAGTCGGTGGTAGAAGTCACGTAGCTTTCGGGTCTAGTTGGTTATTATCGGAGATTCGTGGAAGGGTTTTCTCGAATCGCTACTCCATTAACCCAAATTTAACTTCGGAAGGATACAAAATTTGTTTGGAGCGAAGAATGCGAGAAGAATTTCCAAGAGCTTAAGAGGAGACTTATTTCGGCACTGTTTCTAACAATACCATCCGGTTCGGATGGATTTGTTATCTCTGCCGATGCTTCGTGCAAAGGGTTAGGATGTGTTCTCATGCAACGTGGGAAAGTCATAGACTATGCCTCGCGACAACTTAAAGAGTATGAGAGGAATTATCCTACTCATGATCTAGAGTTGGCAGCAGTTGTTTTCGCTCTAAAGATATGGAGGCACTATCTATATGGGGAGAAAGTGGAGATATATTCAGACCATAAAAGCCTTAAATATTTCTTCACTCAAAAAGAACTCAACATGCGGCAGCGACGTTGGCTCGAGCTATTGAAAGACTACGACCACACTATTCAATACCATCCTGGAAAAGCGAACGTGGTAGCTGACGCGTTGAGTAGAAGATCATATGCGGGAATGAGTGCGATGATGTCAAGTATACGCATAGAGCCAACTTTAATAGAAAAAGTTAAGGTTGCTCAAGCCACCGACCCGGAGCTGATGCGTATGAAGAAGAGAGTACAAGAATGAGCTATTCCGGAAGCGAGAATTGATGAAGAAGGAATACTTCGAGTCCACTCCAGACTTTGTGTCCCTAACGACTCTGATTTGAAGTACAAGATTATGATGGAGGCACACAATACACCATTTGCAATCCATCCTGGAAGTACTAAAATGTATCGTGATCTTCGACATACATTTTGGTGGAACAATATGAAGAGAGAGATTGCAAAGTTTATCTCGATGTGTTTAACTTGCCAACGTGTAAAGGCGGAGCATCTAGTACCTAAGGGTCCGTTGCAACCACTTGAGATTCCGAAATGGAAGTGGGAACACATTACCATGGATTTCGTTATTCTGTCTTCCTACGGTTTCTCAAGGCATCAATGCTATTTGGGTTATTGTTGATAGATTAACCAAGTCCGCTCATTTCTTGCCGATACGGAGACTTATTCCTTGAACGTCTTGCTAGTATGTATGCGTGAATGAGATTGTGAGGTTGCATGGCATGCCAAGGTATCCATAGTTTCGGATCGTGACCCAAGATTCACTTCAAGATTTTGGGTTAGCTTGCAAAAAAGCTATGGGCGCGGATTTGCGATTTAGTTCGACATACCATCCCCAAACCAGACGGACAATCGAGAGGACTATTCAAACTCTTGAAGATCTATTAAGACTCGTGTCCTAGACTTCAAGGGCGGTTGGGATAAGTATTTACCATTGGTGGAATTCTCCTACAACAACAGCTTATCGAGCAAGTATAGGTGTGGCTCCATTTGAAGCATTATATGGACGAAAGTGTCGCTCTCCAATATGTTGGGATGAGGTGGGTGAAGCAACATTGTTGGGACCCGAGTTAGTATGTATGACTACCGAAAAGACCCAAATAATTCGACAACGTATACAAACGGCACAAGATCGACAAAAGAGTTATGCAGATCTACATCGAAAGGACGTGGAATTTAGTATAGGGGATCATGTATTGTTGCGAGTTGCTCCATGGAAGGGAGTTACAAGATTTGGGAAGAGAGGAAAGCTCAATCCACGATTTATTGGTCCATTTCAAATTCTTGACCGAGTATAAAATGTAGCCTATAGACTCGCGTTACCTCCGAGTATGTCTCGTGTTCATAATGTGTTTCACATATCTGTACTTCGTAAATATGTGAAAGACCCGAATCACGTTATAGAGTTAGAACCGGATGAGATAGCCGAAGACTTAACGTATGAGGAGGTACCTGTCAAGATCTTGGATAGGAAGGAGCATGTCTTACGCACAAAGGTCATACCACAAGTTAAAGTTCTGTGGAGGAATCATGCTATAGAGGAAATGACATGGGAATTGGAAACGGAAATGAAAGCGAGGTATCCTCACCTTTTCAAACACCAGTGTCGTCACGTCCAATTTCGAGGACGAAATTTCATAAGGAGGGGAGGTTGTAAGACCCCAACTTATTATTAATGAAATTTAATTTTCCCTATTTTGAAGTAGTAAGGGTTGATTTGATTAATGTGGATAGTTATGGGTAAAATACACAATATTTTAAAATAAGCAAGTGGTTATAAAATATTCATTGTTGTTTGGGAATATTCGTTTGGTCGTGGAATATTCTTCTTAGTCGGGAATATTAAATGCAACGGCCTGCAGTCTTTTTTGGGCCCCATAACTTGAGCGATTGGATGAAGAAAAAACGACAAATATAAGTTGTTTAAAAATAACGGCAGAAGTTGTTCACCAATAATCTTGTTAAAATACTCGGTGGTTAAAACACAATGAAGCACCGGTATTGCACCAATTATTGATTCTTACGTAAGAAGGCACTACTCAATAATGGTTACGATAATTACTTATTCGAGATTTTATTGATTTAATAATTGTTGCGTTGATATTTTATATTCTTTGTTGTTTCAATAATTGTCATTACACAAAGATTTTCATTATCGAAACAATAATTCATATTATCTGAATAATATTATTAGATAACATTATTGGCAATGTCTAGAAAGTTACATCAAAGGAGAGGTTTGGTCACCTAATTGCGCTACCGAGAAGGAGAAATTCTTATTGAAAGCCCCTCTTCTGAGAAGCTGCCTCGGTTGTCGATATTGTGATTCTCAGAATATTATTTGTGAACAATTAATTATTGATTCATATGATGAGAAAAATATTGATTTTATGTGGATATAGATGGAGAAAATTTTTAATGTGACAATTGTTGAAAATTAAAATTTTATCTTTTTCTGATAAAATAATTCATTTAAATATATTATTATATTTTAATAATATAATAATGGTGATATTTTTACAACGAATGTGGGATATATGAGTATACGAGGAGGAAGAGTATTTTTGTTGCAATAAATGTTTAAAACATGTTAAACATGTCGGTGGACCCCATTTATTGACTGAAATTTGATTATAGCATGTAAAATCGTCCATATGTGGATTTCGGTCAATTTCTGTTTGAAATTTAGAAAAACTTTCTTCTGCAAAGTTGTAGAGAATTGAATTTCCTATAAAAAGACGCGAGATTCGAATTTTCTGATAAAAGGGCTATTTATTATGAATTATTGATGTTCTGAAATTCCTGAATAATTAATTTTTGGAAGTTTTAATTATTTTAAATAATAAAAACGTTTTTGATTTGTTTGGTAGACTTATTTGTTGTCAAGCATGGCTGAATTCAGATCATAGTTTGTGTGCGTAGGAATTTATATATAATATATTAATATTATATTAAATTTTCGCTTTGTTTCTAAGCGATTTCCTATAAATAGGGTGCTTAGGTTAGAATTGAAAATCACACCGAAATCAAGTTTTCTCTCTATATTATCGAGCGTATTCTTGTGAGTATTTTGAGTATAATTTGAGTATTGCTATACTAAGGCAAGTTCAAGTCATAGCTTTATATCCTGTTTTAGCTAGAAGTCTTGATCTTTTCGAGGTAAGGGATATTATTTTTTAATGATATTATTTATTCTAATATCATTATGTCAAGTATTGATCTGAACTTTTTTTTTATCAAATTTGGAACTTTTGGTGTCGAGAGTTACTATTCACGTGATACGACTATTCACGATATCTGACCTTATTCACGAATCTGGCCTTATTCATCGAAAAATGAAAAATTTTCTTTTCGTCTAAAATATCTATTCGGATACTAGCTTTGATTGTATCCATGTTTTGATCATTCTTGAATTTTACAATCACTGTGATTATTTTTGAGGTATTTTTGGGCGTGAATAAAACAAAGTCACGAATTCTTAATCCTTAATCCTTGTCATTTTGTTTCAATTGGATTCGCTTCTTTAAAATATTTTCATCATCTTCATCTTAAATGATGATATTATGGAATATCTTTGGCCCAGTAGTGCAAAGATGAATGATTTCTGAAGAATATCTTTGACCAGTAGTGCAAAGATGAACAGTGTTTAGATGAACATGATCAATCGATGAATATCTTTGGCTGTAGTGCAAGATGAATATTTGATTCCGGATATATATTGATTGATGTTACAGGATAAAAGATAGAGCGATGAACTTTTAAATTCATACATAGAAGATAGTAGTTTGCATTCTCTACTTAACTCTTCTAATGAATTATTATTTCATGCAGAATATTGATTTAAAATTTGTTGTCTATTGTATTCTATTAGATTTTTCCCTGTTGAAGACTAACGATAATTTGTTGTATATTATCTTAGTCATAATATTCTTTACTTGGGCTAGTTGAGCTCATCCTTTTTTTTTTTGTTCCATTTTTCTTCTCGGGATGCGAAATATAGTGAAGAGTGCAGTCGGGGTATGGAATGAAGGTTCTAGAGAGAGTTGTTTAGTAGTCCTCATCATTTTTGTAAAATAATGTATCAATAAATGTGATGAGAATTTATTTGAGTATAGATATTGTCTACAAAGATAATATTTGTATTCAAACTCACGCTTTCTGTTGTAATAATAAAGTTGTAGTTATTTACGTATCATGTATCGACAACTCAGAATAGGTGATGTATACCTATTTTGGGGGCGTCACAAACCATCTGGACCGTCAATCCATTCCTTGACTAGTCCCAACTATATTCTCATTTCCTGAAGAGAATAGTGAAGGAAAAGGGTGAGCTCAACTAGTCCAATTAAAAATATTATGACTAAGATAATGCACAGAATAAATTATCGTTAGCCTTTAACAGTATAACAACTAATAGAATACAATAGACAACAAGTTTTAGATCAACAACTGCAGCGGAACAAGCAATCTACTAGAAGAGTCAAGCAGAGCATGATATCTACTATCTTCTATGATTTAAAAGTTTATCATCAATTTTATCATTTGAGACTCGAACAAATAAATAATTCACATTCTTGAATTATCCACGCACTCTGACTGCCAAGAAAATTCATTAGTATCACAACCACGAATTATCCATGCACTACGGACCAAGGATATTCGTGTTTTCACCAATGGTCATGAACATGCCAAGCAACAATTCATCTTTGCACTCTTGGCCGAAGAGAACGTATGGTCATGAACATACCAACATCTATCCATTAATGCACTACGGGCTAATAAAGACTTTTACCACATCATTTGTAACATTACAGGTCATGATTACACCGAATAATCTCTGGTCATAATCATATCAATCAATAGTTCATTTTTGCACCCTTGGCCGAAGATGATTTTCATCACAATAAAAGCATGAGGATGATAACAATGATATGAGAATTAAATTAAATAAAATCAAGGATAAATATTAAAGAATTTACATTTTTCCAGAGTTTAAAAATCTCTAAATTGTCAACATGATGTTGCTTTGTGGAGTAAAATTCAAGAATAATATTTACGTATCAAAAATAATCTGGACGGTAAAGAATTAATTTTTTTGTCGTGAATAAGACTAAATGAATAGTAATTCTTGAATAAGACTAAAATGAATAAGACTTCCGCTGAATAATCTTTAAATGAATAATCTTTACGTATGTAATAAATAATATATAAAAAATGAATAATAATGAATAGTAATTTCAAATTCAAGCAAATTTGATTATTAAAGAAAATAAAATGAAGTAATTTCAAGCAAATTTTATACGTGTGCAATGACTATATACTTGAATTATTGATGAAAGTGACAGTTTTTCTTGTTTGACTAAGAGTAGTGCGTGATTTATTCTTATAATAATAGCACTAACGGGGTGTATTTTAATACATATGAAGAAATAAAAGGCCCCACATCAAAAACAGAAAACAAAGTTGCATGAATGTGAAAGGAAAGATTCGAGGTAGCTTTATAATCTAATATTCGTGGCACACCGCCGACGTCTGTCATTGGATGGTCTTAGTTGTCAGCTAGATTTTCGTTTCTCCACTTGTTGATATTCTTTGATCTATTTAAGATCTTTTATATTTTATTTTCTACTCAGAAAATGATACTCATCAGAGTAGGATGCAAATATACATAAAATCGCATAGAGGTTCGGTGTGTGAACCTTTTTTTTTTACTTATACAAGTGGTTCAATTAAATTAAAAAAAAATTAAACTCCTAATTTTGAAAATTTTAAATCCCAAATACAACTATAATTTTTAATTTAATATGCATAAAGTATGGATGAAATGCATTTGATGTTTAAATATTGTTATTAAGTACTTCTTTCATTAGTTTAATAAGTTTATAATACATAAAGGTATATCTAATATATACACACCCTAAAATGATAGCTGCTCACTCAAATATAAGAGTGACTAATTTCTCTTTAATAAATGGGATACACAATTTACTTATTTATCATTTGTTCATTTTATGCTTAACTCTTATATTTGTTGGATCAACACTACATAATTTTTATAAAAATAAAGATAATCATAATTGTCTCCCTAAATAATAAAAAATTTCAAAATTTCAAAAGGAAAAAGGAAAAATCAATTAAACTTTTTCATTTTGTCTGCCATCAAGATGATATTAATATTTTTTAATTGAAATGTAATTTCCGTAAAATTAACTATTTGCATCCTCAAAATTGACTATATTTTAATTTTATGGTTACTGTCAAACTATGTACATTCATCTATCCATTAACATAATATATGAACTCCAAAAATGACAAAAGTATTAATTTTAGCAACTGTTTTTTTATATTATTTTTACTAATAATTAATCATACTTGTAAAATCAAGTTATATTTGGTTTTATAATTATTGTATGTAATAGGCTCATGGGAAACATTAGCAGATGGTAAATAAGTAAGTCGAGGTCTCAATTTATTAAGGATAAATTAGTCACATTTTATAAATAATGTGCAATTATTAATTTAAAATGTGCATATATCAATATCTGCATATAATTATTGTTCAAGTTGATTGGTTGATACTTATCACTTAATATGTGAAATAAATAATTGATTTTTACAAGTATTAAATTAATTGACGATATATATTTGTAAATGTAATAAAAACTCTATTTTTATGTTAAGGTTATCGTCAAATTCCACTAAAAATGTAGCAAGTAATGTGGGAATTTACAATTTAATCTTCTCTAACAATTTAAATATGAGATGATATAAATATAAAATATAATTATAGTAAGTGTTGCGTATTAGAACCGTAAGACCCCGACTTTTATAAATAAAAATTTAATTTTTTCTAAATGTTATTTTGAATAATAATAAGGTGTGGATTTGATATAATGTTATAATTGTGGGTAATATTTATAAATTTGGTAAAGTAAGCAAGTTGTCATAAAATATTCGTTTGGTCGGAGAATATTTATTTTATCACAAAATATTCGTACGACGACACAAGCATTGGTGGACCCCACAATGGAATTAATGTCGGATATAGAAAGTGACATAAATAACATTTTTATAAAAATAACGGCAAAACTTTTACCGTTAACTGTTGAAATTATAACGACCGAGAAAATCGAATTAATTGTAAAATAATTTTTTTTGATTAAATAATGAATAAAATTATATTATATTTTATTATAATGAGTAAACAAGATGAAGGTTGTTATATAACCAAAAAGTGTCGTAATATCATAGTATTCTGGCTACGTGATAGGATTAAATTATTTGAATTTCCAAGACAAAAATAAAAGCTTTCCGAGAAATTTTCTGAAAAACACTATTCATCAATATCTGCTTGGGAATTATTTTTAAACTTCCGGGAAATACGTAATGATATGAATAATAAGGAAGGATGGATTATGTAATAATAATTCAAGTATGACAAACACAGTTTTTCACCTGCGTACTAAGTTCAAGAATGTTAGGAAAAGTAAAGATTTAATAAATGATGATCGTATGATAAGCAAGTATTATACGAAGCAAGGAATACAAGTATGATACGAAGTATTATACAAGTATATACGAAGAATGACATATCATACATAATGAATGATTATAAGAATTAGTATACGAGAAGAATACGAGAACTATACGTTATAAGCTTTAAACCAATTGTAATAGACTTGTAGGATGTGACGCTCCAAAAATTGGTATACATCACCCATTCCGAGTCGTCAAATACATGGTATCGAATACAAATACAAACTTAATTATGCAACTATCGTGCAAAATACGACAACATAATAGCTGAGAGTTTTAATACGAATATTGTCTTCTAGACAATATCCAAACTCAAATTCAATCTCATTACAATTATTATCACACTATTTCACAGAATAATGAGGACTACTAAAGCAACCATCTGGACCATCAATCCATTTCCCGACTAGTCCTAGTTATATTCTCATTTCTTGAAGAAAATAGTGAAAGAAAAGGGTGAGCTCAACTAGTCCAGTAAGAAATATTATGACTAAGATAATGAAGAATAAATTATCCTTAGCCTTCAACAGTATAACAACTGATAGAATACAATAGACAACAAGTTTTAGATCAACAACTGTAGCGGAATAAGCAATCCATTAGAAGAGTCAAGTAGAGCATGATATCTACTATCTTTTATGATTTAAAAGTTTATCATCAATTTTATCGCTAAGACTTAGTTTTAATAAATAATCCACATCACTTAATTATCCATGCACTACGGGCCAAGGATATTCATTAGTATCACGACCACGAATTATCCATGCACTATGGGCCAAGGATATTCCTGTTTTCACCAATGGTCATGAACATGCCAAACAACAATTCATCTTTGCACCCTTGGCTGAAGAGAACGCATGGTCATGATCATACCAACAACCGTCATTTGAGACTCAAATTTAATAATCCACATCACTTGTAACATTACAGGTCATGATTACACCGAATAATCCCTGGTCATAATCATACCAATCAACAGTTCATCTTTGTACCCTTGGCCGAAGATGACTTTTATCACAATATAAGCTTGAGGATGATGACAATGATATAAAAATTCAATCAAACGAGATCAAGGATAAATATTAAAGACTTTATAATTTAATTTATCCAGTATTCAAGAATATCTAAATTTGCAACATGATACTGCTTTGTGGAGTAAAATTCAAGAATAATAATGTATCAAAAATGATTTGGACCGAAAAGAAATCAATTTTTGTCATGAATAGTATCCTGGGTAAATAGTACACGTGTGAATAGTACCCCGTAAATAGTACTTTGGGAATAGTACTCCGTGAATAGTACTTTGAGAATAGTACCCCGTGAATAGTACTCTGACATGAAAAGGTTAAAATTTATCAAAAATAATTAGAATAAAATTTTCGTGAAAAGATACTGGATGAAGCGCAAATATCAAAGATATTCTACTAATTTCATAGAGTATAGAAGCCAAAACTTAACAAAATGAGTGTAGAATTCAGAATCTGAAACGAAATAATATTACTCACATACTACAAAGTATGGAAGAAAATATTATTTCTTACGAGTATTGAACAAAAATAATATCCCTTACAACTGTTGAACGAAAATAATATTCTTTGCGAATATTGAATGAAGATAATATTCCTTACGAATATTAAACGAAGATAATATTTCTCGCGAATATTGAACGAAATAAAATTTCTTACAAATACGAAAAATAATATCGTAAGCGAATATGAAATAAATAATACCCCTTACCTTAAAAAGAAGAGTATTCTAACTGGTATAGCGGGGATATTCTTGAAGAAAACTTTCACTGTTTTTTACACTCAAAGCTTCCTAAAACTCGAAAGAAATACGCTTAATATTATAGAAGAAGAACTCTCTGATTCTGGTGTGATTTTCAATTCTAAACTAAGCATCTTATTTATAGGAGAATGGAAAGAATACTATTTGAATTTAGAAATCACGGATTGCACAATTTTTTTCTTTAAAAATTCACGGACGCCTTCTGATTTTTAAAAATTTTACTATGCAGTCACTCTGCAAATACTATGCAGATACTATGCAAATACTATGCATAATAATATATAATATATTCTATTTTTCATAAAAAAACAAAATTTATTATAATATATATATATATATATATATATATATATATATATATATTTATAAAAGGTGGGGGCCATATGTGGGGCCCATGTGTGGAAGAAATGAAATGGCAGGGAAAGTTTTTGGTCACGAGTGTACGAATTTATTATATATATATATATATTCTAAATAACTTTCTACCGATTATTTTAAAAAATGGGTAAATGAGGAATCCATATAATAAGCAAAATTACAACAATTACTTCATAAAAAATCCCCTCAATATTTTTAACAATATTTATTCATCATTATTATAACTCGCAATATTAATAACCAGATCGTTCCCAGGAAAGAGGAGATTTTCGATAAGGATTTCTCCCTATTGGCGCGCAATTAGGTGACCAAATCCCTTTCCTCGACAAAACTTTCTAGATATTGTTAATTATATAGATAATAATATGAATAACTTGTCATCTCAATTATTGATTTAATAATATAAAATATTGTGACAATAATTGAATCAAATAACGTGAGATACTATGCAGCAATTACTGTAGCAATAATTGAAATAAACTGAGTGACTTCTCACGTAAGCATCAATAAGCAATATTGTGTTCTACTATGCAACCACGCGTATTACTGTAATTTTATCACCGGGTATTCCAATAGTTTAATGGTAAAATTTTCGCCGTTATTTTTATAAAAAGATATTTCTGTCGTTTTCTCATTATGACAGTAATTCCGTTGTTGGGTCCACCAATAATTGTGCCGTTGTACGAATATTCCCCGACCAATCGAATATTTTATAACAACTTGTATACTTTTTAAAATTTATAAATATTACCCACAACTTTAATATTATATCAAATCCACACCTTAATACTCAAAAAAATTATTTTGAGAAAATTAATCTTTATTCATAAAATTCGGGGTCTTACATATAATTTGTGTAAGAATTGGGCAAGCACAAGTGCAAACTTGTTAAGGCCAAAATATTAATAATGAAAGCCTAACGTTAGGCCCAAAGTAATTAAAATCTAAGCCCAAACCAAGAACTGGACTCGTGGATTGAACCGATGGGTCACTGGGTGAGAAAAACCCATGGGCCAACCCATGTGGGCCCCGTGAGTGAGTCATGGCTGGCCACTCGGTGGCCAAGTAAAGTGATTTACTTGGTGGCTAAGTTAGGAATAGTAAGGAGGTGGAGGTGGAAGTGGAAGTAAGGATGTGGGATGACCTAAATGACTATTATACCCTAACCTTGCCAAGCCTATAAATAAGAGAGTTGTTGGTTCATTTTTTCCTTGTTCAAAAACACCAACAACTTAGCATTAATATATTGAGAGAAAAGTGAGAAGTACTTTGATAATTCAAGAAGAAAGAAGAAGAACCAAGTTAAGAACATCAAAGGTAATGAATCCCTAACCAGTAATCTCCATCTATTCATCATAGTTTTGATAGAGAAGTGAGTATTGATGGTGTATGTACCATAAGGAGTATAAGGATGGTTATTAATGGATGTAATCCTTAATAAATCATGTTGTAAGTGAATCATAATCATAAAAGTTATGAACTAATGAAGAACATATGAAGAATTGTCATTCTGTTATTGATGGACAAGTTTAAAGCCATTATTTGTAGGCTTAGATGATTTATGTTGTGTTAATGGAAGAAATCTATTTTGAACGGAGTAAAAATCTCAAGTAACGAAGTTATGATAAAATTTACGAGATTAGACGATAATCGTTAAACTCATTAAATTCTTGAAATGAAAGTCAAAATTCACTGTTTAACTCGAAAATGTTGGTTTTTGATGGAGAATAGTTTAAATTTGCATTTTTGAGTTGCGGACTCGAAAATGGTCAAATTCCAACTTAGAATGAAGAAACGAGCTATGAACGTTCATGAACATTTAACGAATTCGTAATAAAGAACTTAATTGATGAATTCCATGTTAATGGATCCAAAAATGTAAGATTTTCTAATGAAATCATAGTACATATGATATGTGAGCTAACAACTTTTGAATGAGCCAATTTAGACTAAGAATGAAAAAGTTATGAGCCCAGAAAGTTTACAGAAGAAGAAAACTGTGAAATCTATTTGAGGTCGAGCCGAAGCCGCAGTCACGCCCAATGGTATAAAGTCGTACTACAATAGTTAAAGCCTAACCCTTAGCCAATCAGAAAGTGGCAATCGCAGAAAGCGAAATGGTATAAGGGAATGAAATAACATGGCTGAAGACAGTACCATGCATTGTGAAGTCATGTCACAGCAAATGAGGTTTACTAAAGGAAGCTAGCGTCGCAGCGCCAACACTAGGAAAAAGCCAAAGAAGAATGGAACATAAATGTAATGAATATAAAAGCTGATTGAAGATAAGTTATAACTTTAATTAACTTAAAGTAATGTCCTTAAGGATGATAATAACCTTAAGAATTACAACTAAAAGTTTACAAAAGGTTACGAGAATGTAAATGCAAATTAATACGATAAATCGTAACAAACGTTAACCAATCTAAAGAATGATTAGATTGAGAAGAAGGGTAAGGTACATTAGTGAACATACCTGATTGTTTTTGACCTAATGTGGTATGTTATGTAATTATGTATTGTAGAATCCTTAAAGACTCAAAAGGAAAATGTATTAACTGTAGAAGATTGTGAAGAAAAGTGTTCCAACCCTTGTCTATGTTCATTATGGACAAGCTTTGTGATTCATGTATCTTATGCATGAATTAATGTATAATGAATTCGAAGCCAATTCCTTCGGCTAGACTTAATTTGTTTTGTAGATTTCCTTATAATCTATCAAAGTTGCTATCTTTTGCCAAACTATTTTGGTATGGATTTCAAAGAAAGACTGAGTATGAGTAAACAAATGTTTTTTCGTCAAACAACAAGCACGCGAGGTTTCTCAAAACTTAAACGTAAATACGTTTAAAGAAGTAGTGTTGTACAACATAGATTACTATAGGCTGATCACCTAGACGTGCTCGTAAGAAATGCCGGACTTACGGACTTGGTGCCGGGTTGTCCTTTTCAAAGAAAGAATGAAATGCTCAAGGTCTTGGACCAAAATTAATGTTTAACTAATGTTGTTCATTGTTAACGTTTTAAAGAAAAGAGAAGTGCTATTTTGAATTATGTTTAGTACTTCATAACTATTGATTCAGTTATAGAAGATATATGATTCATATGATTCAAGCATGTTGCTTAAATGAAATTGTCATACTTCTTGAGCTAGTTATGCTTACTCTTGCTTGAACCATATGAATGCAGCTAAGACCGAACGACCGGAAGGACCTAATAAGGATAAAAGGAAGGCTAAGGCAGACAAATAAGCTATCTTTGTAATAATATAGTATGAACGTTGTAATTATTTGATATTATGACCAAGAACATATGTAATGGTTACAAAGAACCTGGAAAATGGAATATTATTTTGGAATATATAGAAGACATATTCACTCTTTTGAGTTATTTCAATTGAATGTATGTGTGAATCAGAAGACCGTAGTAGCACCATCATCGCTCGGGTTGGAAGATACCCGGATTTGGGGGCGTCACAAGTTGGTATCAAAGCTGTAGGTTATAAAACTTAAGGGGGAAAAAAGAACTTTAAGAAGAGTTAAAGAAGTAAAAGATGAAGTTAACCCTAAAAATGTATTAAATGTGATATGTGTTTTTACTATTATAATGATGTGTACTAATCAAACTAAATTGTTTTGTTGTAGATGTTAGAAGATAATGTGATGTATAGGGATATACATGTCGTTAGTGAGGAGTCTGTGAATCAAGTAGAGATTTTGCTGACACATGTAGCTGAGTTGCCAGAAGTAGTAGTGGTGGAGTCAGAAGACTCAAAAAACTTGGAATTCAAATCCTTGTTTGATGGCATGTCAGAGAAGGAGATGGAGGTAGTGTCGTTTAATACGGTAGCAGCTGTAGAAGAGATGACTCAGGGGGAGTCGATGAAGGCGTGGTTCATGACGGTGTTGGATAGAAATATTTAATTAGGGAAGGAGGTGAGAGAGCTGAAGGAGGAGGTCCATGATATCTTGGAGGACAAGAAAAGCATGGAGACGATGTGCGAAGAAGAGCATGATGAGAAGGTTTTAGCAAAGGACAAGGTCCATGAGCTAAAACATGAGGTCTTTGAGCTCAGGTAGGAGCTAAAGACCAAGAAGCAAAAGATTAGTAGGATGTTCTATATACATAGGAGTTCTCACGGGGACTTTCAATGGCACGTGGCTGAGTATCCTGTGGAAGTAGGGAAGACTCGGCATACTATCTGTAAGACCCCAACTTATTATTAATGAAATTTAATTTTCTATTTATTATTTTGAAATAGTAAGGGTTGATGTGATTAATGTGGATAGTTAGGGGTAAAATACGCAAATACTTCAAAATAAGCAAGTGGTTATAAAATATTCATTGTTGTTTCTGGAATATTCGTTTGGTCGTGGAATATTCGCATCTTTGTCAGAATATTCGTATGACGGTAGCAGCCCATGTGTGGGCCCCATAACTAAAAAGCGATTGGATGAAGAAAACGACAAATATAAGTGGTTTAAAAATAATCTAGCGTAGTTATTCTGAATTATCTTCGTTAAAATACCCTTGGTTAAAACACAAGAAGCACACCAGATTGCACCAATTGTTGATTTTTTACGTGAAAGGCACTACTCAATAATGGTTACGATAATTACTGCTCAAAGATTTTATTGAGTTAATAATTGCCGCGTTGATATTTTATATTCTTTGTTGTTTCAATAATTATCATTACACAATATTTTTCATTATCGAAGCAATAATTCATATTATCCTAATAATATTATTAGATAATATTATTGGCAATGTCTAGAAAGTTCTCGTCTAAGGAGAGGTTTGGTCACCTAATTGCGCCCAAGAAGGCGAAAATTCTTATTGGAAAGCCCCTCTTTCTCGAACCGCCTCGTCACAATATTGTGATTCTGTAATATTATTTGTGAATAATTAATTATTGATTCATATGATGAGGAAAATATTAATTTTATGTGGATATAGATGGAGAAATTTTTAATGTGACAATTGTTGAAAATTGAAATTTTATCTTTTTCTGATAAAATAATTCATTTAAATATATTATTATATTTTAATAATATAATAATGGTGATATTTTTACAACGAATGTGGGATATATGAGTATACGAGGAGGAAGAGTATTTTTGTTGCAATAAATGTTTAAAACATGTTAAACATGTCGGTGGACCCCATTTATTGACTGAAATTTGATTATAGCTTGTAAATTTACCCGCTTGTGGATTTCATTCAATTTCATTTGGAATTTAAAAACTTTCTTCCGCAAAGTTGTAGAGAATTGAATTTCCTATAAAAACTAGCGATTCAAATTTTCTGATAAAAGGGCTATTTATTGTGAATTATTGAAGTTCCGAAGCTCCGAAATAATTGATTTTTGGAAGTTTTAATTATTATTTTAAAGAAAAACGTTTTTTTTTGCATTTAAGTGGGCTAACATGTGATATTAATTGCTGAAATCAGATCTTCAAAGATGGGCTAAGGAAATTTATAATATATATTAATATTTTATTAAATTTTCTGCTTTGGTGTTCTAAACATTTTCCTATAAATAGGGTGCTTAGGTTAGAATTGAAAATCACACCAGAAACTGAAGTTTTCTCTCTCTATACTATCGAGCGTATTCTTATGAGTATTTTGAGTATACTTTGAGTATTGTTAGACGGTGCAAGTTCCCTTCAGCACTATACCCGGTATTCCAGCTAGAAGTACTAATCTTTCGAGGTAAGGGATGTTATTTTCTTCTCAAATGATATAATTTCTTCAAAATCATTATGCTGAAATATTGGTTGGAATTTTTTTTCAAATTTGGAACTTTTTCATGTCGGGGTTACTATTCATGAGTTACTATTCACGAGTTACTATTCATGAGTTACTATTCACGAGTTACTATTCACGAGTACTATTCATGAAGCGTGAAGATGTTTTTTGTGGAATTTTTATCTTTTGGTGTCTGAGTTACTATTCACGATACGGCACTATTCAATTTAAAAATGAAATTTCTTCTTTTGTCCAAAATATCTATTCGGATACTAGCTTTGATTGTATCCATGTTTTGATCATTCTTGAATTTTACACCACTATGATTATTTTTGAGGTATTTTTTTTTTAACATGGATAAAACAAAGTACTTAATCCTTAATCCTTAATCCTTGTCATTTTATTTCAATCGATTCGCTTTCTTTAAAAATATTTTTCATCATCTTCGCCTTAAATGATGATATTATGGAGTATCTTTGGCCCAGAGTAAAAGATGAATGATTTCTGAAGTATATCTTTGGTAGTAGTGCAAAGATGAACAGTGTTTAGATGAACACTGACCAATCGATGAATATCTTTGGCCCAGAGTGCAAAGATGAATATTTGATTCCGTATGTATATTGATTGATGTTACAGGATAAAAGATAGACGATGAACTTTTAAATTCATACATAGAAGATAGTAGTTTGCATTCTCTACTTAACTCTTCTAATGAATTATTATTTCATCATGCGAATATTGATTTAAAATTTGTTGTCTATTGTATTCTATTAGATTTTTCCTGTTGAAGACTAATGGTAATTTGTTGTATATTATCTTAGTCATAATATTCTTTATTTGGGCTAGTTGAGCTCACCCTTTTCCTTTTTGTTCCATTTTTCTTCTCGTGAGAGGCGAGAATATAGTGAGTACGAGCCTGGGGTATGGAATGAAGGTTTTAGAAAGAATTGTTTAGTAGTCCTCACCATTTTGTAAAATAATGTATCAATAAATGTGATGAGGATTTATTTGAGTATAGATATTGTCTAGAAGATAATATTTGTATTCAAACTCACGCTTTCTTGTTGTAATAATAAAGTTGTAGTTGTTTCGCACTCATGTATTGACAACTCGTAATGGGTGATGTATACCTATTTTGGGGCGCCACAATTGGTATCGAGCTTAGGATATGATCTCCGGCGAGATCGGGAATAGAACTAGGAGGGAGAGACGAGTAAATCCTTCGCTAGTGTGTCCTACCTAAGCTTATTTTTTTAGTTGGTCAAGATATAAGGATATTATGTGATATATTGATTTCCTTAATTAACCCTTGTTTTATGACAAGATTTGAGAATGTCGATCGAGAATATTAACAATAGAAATGAGACCGTGGAGACGCTCAGACTCACCAACGAGGAGAACGCGCAACAGTCGGGCAATGTTCCTCCCGCTGACAACACCACCGAAAGCGTATGATGAACGAGGGATGTTTAGAAGCTTTTTGCGCTCACGCAAAATCGACGAGGAGACTCGTGTTCAAAATACAGGAGGAAATGATAGCAATTCATGGGTTGTCACAAAACCAAGCGCTTCAAAGAGTTGGGACCACCAGATTTAAGGGAAAGCCGATCCGATCACCATGGAAACATGGGTCAAGCAAATTACCAAGATATTCGATGTCTTGGGATGCACGGAGGAACAAAGGTTCCATTCGCCACCTTTATGTTCCGTGGCGAAGCGCATTCATCTGGTGGAGTCTCATGAAGCGCACTCCATCCAAACCGCACTCAAAGATGTCTTGGGAAACGTTTGAGAACTATTTAATGACAAATACTTTCCCGAAAGTGTTCGTCGTATATGAAGGAAGTGGAGTTTATTAGATGGAGCGTAACAACATGACGGTGTCTCAAAGACGAGGCAAAGTTTGCAGAGTTATCCGTGTTTGCACCTCATTTGGTGGAGAATGAGGAACGATGACGCGATGTTTCTTAGAGGTTTGAAACCCGGCATACGCCAAGATCTCATTTCTCATAAATTTTTCTCTATTCGAGATGTTGTAAAATGTGGCTCAATTATTAGAGAGAGATAACGAGTACGGTCCAACCGAGGACCACAACCAGGATCGTACTGAGATAGCGATCAACCGTAATAATGATATCCAAATGGAGAAAAAAACAGACGGACAAAAATGGTAACCACTCCGTGGTAATCATGGCCATGAAAATAGAAGAAGCGAGTCGAGGAGATTTTAAAAGAGGAGATTTAACAATGACCATGTGAAGACGACAAAGTCTTTAAGAAGAATCGGGTTCTAAGGGAGGAGAACGACCACCGGCCATATATACTATAAATGCGGAAAGAGGGACATATCACCAAAAAGCGCCCCACAACAGCTTCAAGGTATGCTATAATTGTGGAAAGGAAGGACATATCGCTCAAGATCAGACGGTAAGCGAAACCTAGTTCAATGGGGACGGTGACTCAAAAGATCATCCTAGAAAAGTCAAAGTCAACGATTTCGGAAAGAGCGCTTTGTTGTGATCGGTCATAATGCGAGGAACCCAAACGAGGTGATCACGGGTAAGCTTTATTTATAAATTCTTGCAAGTTTATACCTTACTTGATACCGGTACCCATTCATTTATCTCTCCCCGCATGTGCTCAACGCTTAAACTTGACTCGGAGAAATTAGACTTTGACCTATCTCGTGGAAACTCCGCTAGAGAAACTTTCATCACATCCACCGCTTATAAATCTTGTTTGATTCAAGTTGGCACCATTACCTTACCCGTTGACCTTATCTCTTTAAAGATACTTGCTTTTGATGTGATTTTAGGGATTGATTGGTTAACTACTCATCATGCCAAAATTGATTGTTTTCGTAAGGTTGTTAGTTTTCATATTCCTAACCAACCCGTTGTATGCGAATTCAAGCAACTAAACCATTAAAATCAATCACCGCTATATCTAATCATAAAGCTATTCGCTTATTGAAAAAATGGATGTCAAGCTTTCTTAGCCCATGTTATGGATTAGAATAAAGACACGCCAAATTTGAATAATATTCCTCGTTGTTATTGACTTTCCCGACGATTTCAAGAACTTCCCCAGTCTACCCCGTAACGTGAAGTTGAATTCTTTATTGATCTTGAACCCGGTACAAAGCCCATTTCTAAAACCCCATATCGAATGACTCCTATTGAACTTCAGAGTTAAAGGTCCAACTACGTGAATTGTTGGACATCGGTTTCATTCGGCCCCAAGTACATCTCCTTGGGGTGCTCCTGCTTTATTTGTAAAGAAGAAAGACGGAGTATGCGACTTTTGTATTGACTATCGGAATTGAACCATGTCACCATCAAGAATAGGTATCCTCTACCTCGTATTGATGACTTGTTTGACCAAACTTGCAGGGGCACAATTCTTTTAAAAATCGATCTTCGCTCGGATATCATCAAATCAAGATTAGAACCGAGGATATTCCAAAGACCGCTTTTAGAACTTCAGATGGGCATTATGAATTCTTAGTCATGTCTTTCGATTTGACTAATGCTCCTGCCGGCTTTCATGGATATGATGAACCGAGTATTCAAGGAATATTTGGATCGATTCGTTGTTGTCTTTATTGATGACATCCTTATATATTCCAAAAGTCGTGAAGATCATGAGCACCATTTGAAGTCGGGTACTCCAAAGGCTTCGTGAAAACAAACTATATTCCAAATTGAAGAAATGCGAGTTCGGCTTGAGGAAGTAGCATTCCTTGGGCACGTGGTGTCAAAACATGGAGTATCTGTTGATCCGCGAAGATTGAAGCAATACAAAGTTGGGAGCAACCAAGTCAGATCAAGTACGTAGCTTTTTGGGCTTAATGGGTTATTATCGGAGATTCGTGGAAGGGTTTTCTCGAATCGCTACTCCATTAACTCAAATAACTCGGAAGGATACAAAATTCGCTTTGGAGTGAAGAATGCGAGAAGAGTTTCCAAGAGCTTAAGAGGAGACTTATTTCTAAGACTGTTCTAACAATACCATCCGGTTCGGATGGATTTGTTATCTACAAATGATGCTTCCGCAAAGGGTTAGGATGTGTTCTCATGCAACGTGGAAAGTCATAGCCTATGCCTCGCGACAACTTAAAGAGTATGAGAGGAATTATCCTACTCATGATCTAGAGTTAGCAGCAAATCGTTTCTGCGCTAAAAATATGGAGGCACTATCTATATGGGGAGAAAGTGGAGATATATTCGCACCATAAAAGCCTTAATTATTTCTTCACTCAAAAAGAACTCAACATGCTGGCAAATGACATTGGCTCGAGCTATTGAAAGACTACGACCACACTATTCAATACCATCATGGAAAAGCGAACGTGGTAGCCGACGTGTTGAGTAGAAGATCATATGCACGAACGAAAAGGCGATGATGTCAAGTATACGACAGAGCCAACTTTAATGAAAAAGTTAAGGTCGCTTTCAAGCCACCGAATTTGAAATGATGCGTATGAAGAAGAGAGTACAAGAAGGAGCTATTCCGAAGCGAGAATTGATGAAGAAGGAATACTTGAGTCCATTCTAGACTTTGTGTTCCTAACGACTCGATTTGAAGTACAAGATTATGATGGAGGCACACAATACACCATTTGCAATCCATCCTCGAAGTACTAAAATGTATCGTGATCTTCGACATACATTTTGGTGGAACAATATGAAGAGAGAGATTGCAAAGTTTATCTCAATGTGTTTAACTTGTCAACGTGTAAAGGCGAGCATCTGGTACCTAAGGGTCCGCTGCAACCACTTGAGATTCTCAAATGGAAGTGGGAACACATTACCATGGATTTCAAGCACGGGTCTTCCTATGGTTTCTCGTGGCATCAATGCTATTTGGGTTATTGTTGATAGATTAACCAAGTCTCCGCTTATTTCTTGCCGATACGGAGACTTATTCACTTGAACGCTTTGCTAGTATGTACGTGAATGAGATTGTGAGGTTGCATGGCATGCCCGTATCCATAGTTTTGGATCGTGACCCAAGATTCACTTCAAGATTTTGGGTTAGCTTGCAAAAAAGCTATGGGCACGGATTTACGATTGGGCCGCATACCATCCTCAAACCAGACGGACAATCGAAAGGACTATTCAAACTCTTGAAGATTTATTAAGACTCGTGTCCTGTGACTTCAAAGGCGCTTGGGATAAGTATTTACCATTGGTGGAATTCTCCTACAACAACAGCTTATCGTGCAAGTATAGGTGTAGCTCCATTTGAAGCATTATATGGACATAAGTGTCGCTCTCCAAGATGTTGGGACGAGGTGGGTGAAGCAACACTTTGTTGGGACCCGAGTTGGTACGTATGACTACTAAAAAGATCCAAATGATTCGACAACGATACAAACCAAGACAAGATCGACAAAAGAGTTATGCGGATCTTCATCGAAAGGACGTGGAATTTAGTGTAGGAGATCATGTATTATCATGAGTTGCTCCATGGAAGGGAGTTACAAGATTTGGGAAGAGAGGAAAGCTCAATCCAGATTTATTGGTCCATTTCAAATTCTTGACCGAGTAGGAAATGTAGCCTATAGACTTGCGTTACCTCCAAGTATGTCTTGTGTTCATAATGTGTTTCACATATCTCAGCATTTCAGAAATATGTGAAAGACCCGATCCACGTTATAGAATTAGAACCCAACGAAATAGCCGAAGACTTAACGTATGAGGAGGTACCTGTCAAGATCTTGGATAGGAAGGAGCATGTCCTACGCGCAAAGGTCATACCACAAGTTAAAGTTTTGTGGAGGAATCATGCTATAGAGGAAATGACCTGGGAATTGGAAACGGAAATGAAAGCGAGGTATCCTCACCTTTTCGAAACACTGTGTAATGTACATCAATTTCGAGGACGAAATTTCATAAAGAAGGGAGGTTGTAAGACCCCAACTTATTATTAATGAAATTTAATTTTCTCTATTTATTATTTTGAAATAGTAAGGGTTGATGTGATTAATGTGGATAGTTAGGGGTAAAATACGCAAATACTTCAAAATAAGCAAGTGGTTATAAAATATTCATTGTTGTCGGGGAATATTCGTTTGGTCGTGGAATATTCGTACTGTTGGGGAATATTCGTACGACGGCGCAGCCATGTGTGGGCCCCATAACGGAAAGCGATTGGATGAAGAAAACGACAAATATAAGTGGTTTAAAAATAACTGCGTAGTTATTACCAAGATTATCTTTAAAATAATACCGTTGGTTAAAACACAAGAAGCATACCAGTATTGCACCAATTGTTGATTTTTACGTAAGAAGGCATTACTCAATAATGGTTACTGATAATTACCGCTCAAAGATTTTTTATTGAGTTAATAATTGTTACGTTGATATTTTATATTGTTTGTTGTTTCAATAATTGTCATTACACAATATTTTCATTATCGAAGCAATAATTCATATTATCCTAATAATATTATTAGATAACATTATTGGCAATGTCTAGAAAGTTCTGTCTAAGGAGAGGTTTGGTCACCTAATTGCGCGCACCAAGAAGGAGAAATTCTTATTGAAAGCCCCTCTTTCTGAAACCGCGCCTGCACGGTTGTCAATATCAGGATTCTGTAATATTATTTGTGAATAATTAATTATTGATTCATATGATGAGGAAAATATTAATTTTATGTGGATATAGATGGAGAAATTTTTAATGTGACAATTGTTGAAAATTGAAATTTTATCTTTTACGATAAAATAATTATTTAAATATATTATTATATTTTAATAATATAATAATGGTGATATTTTTACAACGAATGTGGGATATATGAGTATACGAGGAGGAAGAGTATTTTTGTTGCAATAAATGTTTAAAACATGTTAAACATGTCGGTGGACCCCATTTATTGACTGAAATTTGATTATAGCTTGTAAAATTGCCCGTTTGTGGATTTCGGTCAATTTCTGTTTGGAATTCGGAAAAACTTTCTTCTGCAAAGTTGTAGAGAATTGAATTTCCTATAAAAACTCGCGATATTCGAATTTTCTGATAAAAGGGCTATTTATTGTGAATTATTGAAGTTTCGAAGCTCCGAAATAATTGATTTTTGGAAGTTTTAATTATTATTTTAAAGAAAAACATTTTTTTTGCATTTAAGTGGGCTAACATGTGATATTAATTGCTGAAATCAGATCTTCAAAGATGGGCTAAGGAAATTTATAATATATATTAATATTTTATTAAATTTTCTGCTTTGGTGTTCTAAGCATTTTCCTATAAATAGGGTGCTTAGGTTAGAATTGAAAATCACACCAGAAACTAAAGTTTTCTCTCTCTATTTTATCGAGTTTATTCTTCTGTGAGTATTTTGTGTATACTTTGAGTATTGTTAGACTAAGATAAGTTCCTTTCAAAGACTATACCCTTATTCCAAATAGAAGTACTAATCTTTCGAGGTAAGGGATGTTATTTTCTTCTCAAATGATATTATTTCTTCAATATCATTATCTTTGAAATATTGGTTGGAATTTTTTCAAATTTGGAACTTTTCATGTCTGGGTTACTATTCATGAGTTACTATTCACGAAGTTACTATTCATGAGTTACTATTCACGAAGTTACTATTCACGAGTACTATTTCATGAAGCGTGAAGATGTTTTTTTGAATTTCTATCTTTTGGTGTCTGAGTTACTATTCACGATACTGCACTATTCAATTTAAAAATGAAATTTCTTCTTTTGTCCAAAATATCTATTCGGATACTAGCTTTGATTGTATCCATGTTTTGATCATTCTTGAATTTTACACCACTATGATTATTTTTGAGGTATTTTTTTTAACATGGATAAAACAAAGTACGAATCCTTAATCCTTAATCCTTGTCATTTTATTTCACCGGATTCGCTTTTTTAAAAATATTTTTCATCATCTTCATCTTAAATGATGATATTATGGAGTATCTTTGGCACAGTAGTGCAAAGATGAATGATTTCTGAAGTATATCTTTGGTAGTAGTAAAAAGATGAACAGTGTTTAGATGAACATGACTAATCGATGAATATCTTTGGCCTGTAGTGCAAAGATGAATATTTGATTCCGGATGTATATTGATTGATGTTACAGGATAAAAGATGAGACGATGAACTTTTAAATTCATACATAGAAGATAGTAGTTTGCATTCTCTACTTAACTCTTCTAATGAATTATTATTTCATTGCGAATATTGATTTAAAATTTGTTGTCTATTGTATTCTATTAGATTTTTCCTCGTTGAAGACTAATGGTAATTTGTTGTATATTATCTTAGTCATAATATTCTTTACCGGGCTAGTTGAGCTCACCCTTTTCCTTTTTGTTCCATTTTTCTTCTCGTGAGGCGAGAATATAGCTAGCAAAATGCAGCCTGGGGTATGGAATGAAGGTTTTAGAAAGAATTGTTTAGTAGTCCTCACCATTTTTGTAAAATAATGTATCAATAAATGTGATGAGGATTTATTTGAGTATAGATATTGTCTAGAAGATAATATTTGTATTCAAACTCACGCTTTCTTGTTGTAATAATAAAGTTGTAGTTGTTTCTATACCATGTATTGACAACTCGTAATGGGTGATGTATACCTATTTTGGGGGCGTCACACTATCAGTCGAGATGTGATAGCCGGTCTTGCCAATACAGATTACGAAAATACCATTAGGCAAATGTAATCTAGTTATTGACTAGAGTAGAGTTAGATATGTAAATATGTTATATCTATGTAGTGACATAAAACCCTTTTTTGTATAATTAAAGGGTAGTCTTTTGTAAATCCCAATTTTTGAAAAGCAATTCCGGCAAAGTAATGTAATCAGCTAAGGCCGTGTAATGACGAATGATATATTATTATACTACAAGGAAGAAGTAAATCAATATAAGCCTTTTGTTGAATATGTCGTGTAATGAGTTTGAGTTATTGTTTAATAATGAATAATAATTAACTAACAAGAAGGAAGTAATAATGAAGTGTTATTTATTTTAAGAGAAAGATGCCGCCAAGAAGAAGACAACGAAATTAAGAAGCGAGCATGAATCAACCGAAAGGGGGACCGGTTAACCCGATGCAAGAGTTAGTTAATTTATTAACGGCTGCTTTTAATCGGAATGAGACGAATATACCTGTAAATCCTATGGTAGTACGGGCTACTACGTTTAAGGATTTTAAGAGTGTAGGTCCGTCGGAGTTCAAAAGAACTACGGACCCTATAGAAGCCCAGACTTGGGTGAAAGAGATAGAGAAGGCATTTGTTATTCCAAAGGTCAATGAGGGGCAAAAGGTTGCTTTTGCTACCTATATGATGAAGGGAGAGGCCAACTTCTGGTGGGAGGTAAACCAGGCTAGGGCTGTGATAAAAAATTTAACGTGGACACGGTTCAAGGAGATTTTCTTCGAGAACTACTTTCCCAAGAGTATGCAGGGGAGGATGGAGATGAGGTTTCTAGAATTAAAACAAGGGGAAATGACTGTTCCCCAGTTTGCTTCCAAGTTCAATGAACTAGAAAGGTTTGCTCCACATCAGGTGGATACGGAGGTGAGGAAGGCGAAGAGATTTGAACAGGGCTTGAAACCCCGGCTCTACAGCCGGATATATCTGAAAGTATTATGCATACAAGGCAATCATGTATGATGATAAAGCATATACTGTGTAATCAATCTTATTTATTTATTAATAAAAGAATTATTTATTAAAGGCATTTATTATTTACATGGTGCTGTTTTAATAATATGTGATAAACCCATAGTTTTAAGCAACGCTTTTAGAATAATGATGATGATCATTCTAATGAGATCTAAATTCTTAGAAAGCTTAAAACTAAAATAGTTCCCAATCATTGGATTACTAAATAGGGATTAGTGAATCCGGATAGATTGGTACATACGCTGCTTCTTTCATTGGATGAGGATGATTGGTCTCACGATCATTTGTGTGGAGACACTAAAGCAAGTATGTAGGTGCTTATTAGAGAATAAGTTCACTTTGAACGCGACTCATTTGAGGAATACCTAATGGAGTTTTACTTACTCCGTCAATAGAATTCTGTAGTGATAGTAAGTACAAATGATCCTTAGACTTGAGATCATCATAGTATCTTATATATAATGAATTACACTTTGACTTATTCCTTAAGACTCTTAGAGTATATCAAAGGGTATGCTTGGGTGTAATAAGTTATATATGAAGATAATGAATGATCAATAAAGAATCTACCACTTCTAGTAAAAGGAGAAATGTCCTATGTGATTCGATAAATGACAACCCGTGAATCCTTGGCAGGTGGAATAAAATTAGAAAGTAGTTTCTAATTTGCATTCTTTAGGGAGTTGTTCATTTAGGAATCGAAATACATATAATTAAATAAAATAAGACTTGACAAGAATTCCATGTCTTATATTTAATTGGGACATTGTATGGTAGAAGGATTGAATTGTCTGGTAACTATTTACTCAAAGGTTCTTTTATGATTAATGTTGAAATCTATATTATCCGGAAAGTTGTTGATCGCTAGGAGGCTTATCCTATCAGTAGAATAAATATTATTTATTTAAATAAATTATTTGTTTAATTTATTTATTTAAATGAGATTAGAATTGTTCTAATTGATTTATTCACAACCTAGGTTTAATATGGAGAACCTAAAGGGTCACACCATAAAAGGAAGAATAATTATTTAAGAAGTTAATGGCATAATTGTAATAATATATGTTGAGTATATTTAATTTAATCTATGGAGATAGAATAAATTAAATAGCTTAATATTTATTATTTAATATTTTAGAAATATTAAATATAAATTAATAAGAGGAGTCTTATTAATATTATTACAATTATTATTATTTTAATTTCTAAAAGGTTTAGGAATTAATTTAATATAAGTACTCTCATTTATTCCTAATTGGATTAGGAAAGAAAATTAGTTAAAGGAGTTTAATTAATTACCCCTAATAGGATTAGGGGAGCCCATTTAATTAAAAGAGTTTAATTAAATAAATAATACCTTATTTTAATTAAAATAGGTTACATGATATCTTTATAAGAGGAGTCTTATATTAGATATCATAGATATAATGTAATTCCTAGAGTTGGAGAGTACACCCTTTTCTTATACTGAGATAGGAAAAGCTAGGGTTTGAGCCAACATCCCTTCTTCTTGAAAAATTCTCTTCCTTGGTGGATCACCTATAGAGGCCATACACTTGGGTGGCTTACATTGATCAAAGGAAGGAATCTACCCGGAGATTCAAGGAGATCATGGAGAAGTAGGAGGTGAACTCGCACTGAGGAAGCTCGTTTCTACAAGGTATGATTTCATAATTTCTTATTCTTTGTTTAATTAATAATATGCATAAAGGATGATCCGGGTAATTGGTTTGTGAAAATTTTTAAAATCTGATTTTATCTCGCTTCCGCTATAATTTGCAATTTGATTGCTACTTTGATTTTCACAAAACCTAACTAACAGGTATCATGGAGCCAAACTTTATGCTAATTATTAATTATTTAGATTCTATATATGTATGGGTATGTATTTAGAAAAATTTATTGGGCATAATTTGTTGTATAAAATTATTATTTTAAGAAAAAAAAAAAAAAAAAAACTACCGAAAACATTTTTTTTTCGAATCCGTGCATGTCAATTTTTTTAAGGAATCCGGTGTGATTTTTTCACATGGTTGATTTCTGCAGTGGCGGTACATATATGTCCAGGTTATCAAATCAAAAAAATTTTTTTTAGATGGCATGGATTTATTTTGTCAAAAGTTGAGTCCGGTTTTGATTGCAACATTTTTTTTTTTTAAGGCGCCCGTGGCTATTATATATATATATAATATATATTGTTAGCAATTTTGCAAAAGCAGGTCCGGCAATTTTAAAGAGTAGGACTTTATATATATATATAATTGTTATATATATATATATATTTTAATAATTTTAAAATTAAAATAAAAGAGTTTATTTTAATCTTGAAATTGGATTTCATGCAACATAAAATTGCCCATTAAATGATACTCATATATATATGGAATGATTTTATTTATTGATACATATGATGATATGTATGATAATAAATGGGATTGATTATGGACAATTGACCAATATGATTGGATTTATTTTAGTTGGATGTTTAAATGAATGGGTTTTATTAAATGGGTCTGCGTACCTGCGTCTTTTCTCGTTTTCTTCTTGATGTAAATTCTATCTCTCTCTATATACTTCTCCTCGATTTACGATCAAGGTTTCTATTTAAATTAAATAGTTTATGTAATAGGACTAGTTAGAATTTTTTTTTGAAGAACCTAGATCAAGGAGCGCTTGAAGACCCGTTGTAATGGAGCCCCAGTTTAAATGTAATAGTTATATTTAAATGTTTATTCTATGCACCTAGGGTTTGACCTTTTGGTTCACTTGGTGGCTCTAGTGAACCAAACTAGAATAAAAGTCCATAATCAATCCGAGTAGAATATAGTATTCTATATGTGCATGCTAGTATTATATATATTATATATTATGCAAACATGCTTCGCATGTTTAATAATACGACGCGTATTTTTATATATATATTTGCATGCTACATAAAACAAGATGAGACAAATAATAACAAATCCTCAAAGTTTTTTATATATTAAGTCTTAAGCGTTCAAAGATATTTAGAATATCGAACGTCACCTTCTAGCATGATAAAATTAATAGAGTATTAAATATTTAATATGAGTTTGTTGTGTCACCACAAGGCAAGTATTAAGTATTTAAGATGTTAATTTATCACATTTGATGCTTATAAAGAAAATTGAACAATATTGTTTTGTTGTGTCACCACAAGGGCGATATTTTCTTTTTGAATATATGGAAGTGCTAGGTTGGACTTAACTTAGATAATTTTGATTCTGATGTGTCACCACTTGATCAAAATAATCTAAGAGGCAAAACATAAGGAGTTACATGTTCATGTAATTGACAAGGAGTTGTCTACCTATTTATTTATATATAGTTTATTGTGTCACCACAAGGCTATATATATTTGAAATGGGATCCTTATTCTCACTAGCAAAAAACTTTAATTAGATTTTTGCCAACTATATAAATGAGGGTAATATAGTTTGAAGAAAATAGTGAGAGATACCAATATAAAATAAGACCTAATTTATTTTGGTAATTAATTAAATGAATGTTTGCTAAAATATTATCTTTTTTACATGCGAATTTTGAAAATGTCACATTCACTAATTTCATCATGCGAAGCATACTTGATGCTAACAAACCGACCGGACCGAACTACTACTGCAATTTGGTTAAGGAATCGAGAATTGTTCTCACCGCCAAAAAAAGATTTCTTATGTCCTAAATTCACCCATACTGCAAAAAAGTTGCGAGATGACCTCTGAGGAAGAGATTGCTACTTTTAAACAAAGGGCAAGATGATGCATCTGTGGCTCAATGCATCATGCTCGCATCCATGAGTAACGAGCTTGCCACAAGATGAAAAAATGGATGCTCCTACTATGCTTTCTGCGCACCTTCGAGAGTTGTATGGTGAGCAAAGTAGGATCGCTAGATATGAAATATCTAAGGAGCTCTTCCGATCTCTGATGACCGAGGGCACTACCGTTGAGACTCATGTCCTAAAGATGATCAATCGATTGAACGTCTTGGATGACTTGGGGTTCGTCATGGATGGGGAGTTGAGTCAAGATTTAGTCTTGCAGATCACTCTTAGACACCTTCTCACAATTTGTTGTGAATTTTCACATGAACAAGTTGGATGTCACTTGCTCAATTACTTAACATGTTGAAAATCGCTTTGAAGGTCACCTCCCATCCAAGAAGAACCATGTCTTCTTGGTGGATGATTCATCCAAGAAAAGGAAGAGGCCCAAGGTATTTTCGAAAAAGAAGAAATCCAAGAAGGCTAAGGAAAGGCGAAAGTGAAGGATCAAAGAAAAACTGATCCAAATTTAGCAAAGGAATTTGCTTCCATTGCAATAAGCCGTCATCGAAGAGGAACTGCAAGGATTATCTCGCAGTAACAAAAGCGTAAGAAGCTTGGAGAAGCTTGAATCCTAATCAAGGTTTGTTTATGATTGAAATTAAATTTTCCGAAAGTCAATCTTCTACTTGGGTATTGGATACCGGATGTGGTTCTCACATATGTAATAATATGCAGGACCGGTCAAGTAGAAAAGTGAGAAAGGGATGAGGTCGCCCTACGAGTGGGAAATGGAGCAAAGGTCACTTGCATTAGTCATGTAGGGACTTATTGTTTAAGACCGCTTACGGGCAAGTTCATTAATTTAAATAATTGTTATTTTGTTCCAAATATCATTAGAAACATTATTTCTATCTCTCGTATTGGATATGGATGGTTTTAATATTATAATAAAGAACAACAGTTGTTCCATTTATAATGATAATGTTTTATATGGTGTTGGTAATTTGCGAAATGGACTTTATATACTGACTTGCATGAAAATATATTTCAAATTGAACAAACTAATAAAAGGAAAAGAGATGATGTTAATTATACCTTCATGTAGCACTCGTAGACTCTGGTGTATTAATGAAACAAGATTATCCAAGTTGCATAAAGATGGGCTCCTAGAGCTATCTCGATTATGAATCATATCCAACCTGTGAATCTTGTCTCATGGGTAAAATGACTAAATCTCCTTTTAGTGGAAAAGGAGAAAGAGTTACAGAGTTGTTAGCGTTGGTACACACATATGTATGTGGACCTATGACAACGACCGCACGAGGAGGGTATTCTTATTTTATTACATTCAATCGACGACCACTCAAGATTTGGATATGTGTATTTAATGAAATACAAATCTGAATCATTTGAAAAGTTCAAAGAGTTCGTAAGTGAAGTTGAGAAGCAAACTGGTAAGAGTATTAAGATTCTTCGATCTGATCGAGGAGGAGAATACTTAAGTGGTGAGTTTCTCAATTGTCTCAAAGAAAATGGTATAATCTCACAATGGACTCCACCAGGGACGCCACAGATGAATAGTGTATCTCGAAAGGAGAAATCGAACATTGTTGGACATGGTTCGATCTATGATGAGTTTCTGAGCCTTCCAGCTTCCTTCCGGGGATATGCTCTAGAATCCATCGTGCATACCTACTTAACAAGGTACCTACAAAATCCGTCCCCAAGACCCCATATGAAAGTTATGGATTGGGGGGAAACCAAATCTTAAGCATGTTAAGACTTGGGGTTGTCCAAATTTTATGTCCAAAAGTTTGAAAACGATAAGTCGCAGACTAGATCCGATAAAATGTAGATTTGTGGGATACCCTAAAGAAACATCGGGTATTATTTCTATCATCCAACCGATCAAAAGGTTTTTGTTGCGAAACATGCCGCCTTCTTGGAAAAGGAGTTTATCCTTGAAGGGGTCCATGGGAGTAAGATATATCTTGAAGAGGTTCAAGAACCACAAAATACTACATGATCAAAGTGAGGTACCTAACCAAGTAGAGATTCCTTCATACCACACCCTATTCAGAATCTGAAGAATACCAAAGATGCCGAGACAGTATGGACTTGTCATAGAAGATGACAATGAGGTATGCATCATAGATGATGATGATCCATTGAATTACTGAACAAAGCTATGAGTAGTAAAGACTCGGAGAAGTGGCAAGAAGCCATGAAATCCGAGATGGACTCCATGTATGAGAACCAAGTATGGACTTTGGTCTCACCACCAAGGCATTAAGCCTATTGGGTGTAAATGGGTCTTTAAAAGAAAGACTGGAGCGACAAAAGGTAGAGACCTATAAGGCCCGATCGGTTGCAAAAGGTTTCAAACAAAGACAAGGAGTTGACTATGATGAAACCTTCTCACCAAGAGTAATGCTCAAGTCCATTCGGATTTTGCTTGCGATTCAGCAGACTTACCATGACTACGAAATCGGCGGATGGACGTGAAAACGGCCTTCCTCAATGGGAAACTTGAAGAGGATGTGTATATGACACAACCGAGGGATTTGTTTCAAAGGTTGGAACAAATCAAGTCTGTAAGCTACAACGATCCATTTATGGATTAAAGCAAGCTTCTAGTAGGTGGAACATCCGCTTTGATGAGACAATCAAAAAGTTTGATTTTATCAAAATGAGGATGAACCATGTGTGTACAAGAAGGTTAGTGGGAGCGCTTGTTTCATTCCTTGTATTATATGTTGATGATATATTACCGATAGGGAATGATATTCCTATCTTCGCAAATAATTAAAATCAAGTTATCTAAACACTTCTCCATGAAGGACTTGGGAGAAGCATCCTATATTTTGGGGATAAAGATCTATAGAGATAGATCTAATAGGATGCTTGGCTTATCCCAAGGAACGATACATTGACATGATGCTAAAAGGTTTAGCATGGAAGATTCCAAAAGAGGTCTCATGCCGATGAGCCATGGAATACATCTCTCCAAGAAACAAGCCCCAAAGACACCAGAGGAGAGAAACCAGTATGAGTAAGATTCCTTATGCTTCAAAGAATAGGATCTATCATATACGGTATGATATGTACTAGACCGGATGTCGCTTATGCACTTAGTGTAACAAGCGAGATATCGATCGAATCCAGAGAAGAACACTTGGAAGGCGGTGAAAAATGTCCTAAAGTACTTAAGAAGAACTAAGGATGTATTTCTTGTCTACGGTGGAGTCCGAATTAAAACTAGAGGGCTTCACGGACTCAAGTTTTCAAACAGACCAAGATGACAAATAACTCCGCTTTGGGGTATGTGTTTACCTTAAACGGTGGCGCAGTTGAGTTGAAAAGTTCCAAGCAAAGAAACGATTCTTGATTCAAAGGATGTGAGGCAGTAGTATATAGTCGCAAGTGAAGTCGCAAAGGAAGTCAGTATGGATGAAGAAGTTCATTCTGCGAACTTGGTGTGGTTCCTAGCATTAAAGGACCGGTGCCTTTATTCTGACGACAACACTAGAGTTACATTGCGCAAGCTAAGGAACCTGTGTCTCATCGTAAATCCAAACACGTGTTGTGGCGATTTCATTTGATCGAGAGATCATTGAAAGAGGAGACGTCACCCCGGAGCGTGTGGACTCTCAAGACAATATTGCGAGATCCATTTACTAAAGCGTTAACACAACAAAGCCGGCTTTGATCGTCACTTAGAGAAGATGGGTATGAGATACCACGGCGATTGGCTTTTGCAAGTGTGGGAGATTGAAAGTATTATGCATACAAGCCAATCATGTATGATGATAAAGCATATCTTGTGTAATCAATCTTATTTATTTATTAATAAAAGAATTATTTATTAAAGGCATTTATTATCTACATGGTGTCGCTTTTAATAATATGTGATAAACCCATAGTTTTAAGCAACGCTTTTAGAATAATGATGATGATCATTCTAATGAGATCTAAATTCTTAGAAAGCTTAAAACTAAAATAGTTCCCAATCATTGGATTACTAAATAGGGGATTAGTGAATCCGGATAGATTGGTACATACGTTCTTGCTTGCTCATTGGATGAGGATGATTGGTCTCATGATCATTTGTGTGGAAACACTAAAGCAAGTATGTAGGTGCTTATTAGAGAATAAGTTCATTTGAACGTGACTCACCGAGGAATACCTAATGGAGTTTTACTTACCTATCAATAGGAATTCTCAGTAGTGATAGTAGTAGACAAATGATCCTTAGACTTGAGATCATCATAGTATCTTATATATAATGAATTACACTTTGACTTATTCCTTAAGACTCTTAGAGTATATCAAAGGGTATGCTTGGGTGTAATAAGTTATATATGAAGATAATGAATGATCAATAAAGAATCTACCACTTCTAGTAAAAGGAGAAATGTCCTATGTGATTCGATAAATGACAACCCGTGAATCCTTGGCGAGGTGGAATAAAATTAGAAAGTAGTTTCTAATTTGCATTCTTTAGGAGTTGTTCATTTAGGAATCGAAATACATATAATTAAATAAAATAAGACTTGACAGTAATTCCATGTCTTATATTTAATTGGGACATTGTATGGTAGAAGGATTGAATTGTACGATAACTATTTACTCAAAGGTTCTTTTATGATTAATGTTGAAATCTATATTATCTGGAAAGTCGTTGATCGCTAGGGAGACTTATCCCTATTGTAGAATAAATATTATTTATTTAAATAAATTATTTGTTTAATTTATTTATTTAAATGAGATTAGAATTGTTCTAATTGATTTATTCACAACCGGTTTAATATGGAGAACCTAAAGGGTCACACCATAAAAGGAAGAATAATTATTTAAGAAGTTAATGGCATAATTGTAATAATATATTGAGTATATTTAATTTAATCTATGGAGATAGAATAAATTAAATAGCTTAATATTTATTATTTAATATTTTAGAAATATTAAATATAAATTAATAAGAGGAGTCTTATTAATATTATTACAATTATTATTATTTTAATTTCTAAAAGGTTTAGGAATTAATTTAATATAAGTACTCTCATTTATTCCTAATTGGATTAGGAAAGAAAATTAGTTAAAGGAGTTTAATTAATTACCCCTAATAGGATTAGGGAGCCCATTTAATTAAAAGAGTTTAATTAAATAAATAATACCTTATTTTAATTAAAATAGGGTTACATGATATCTTTATAAGAGGAGTCTTATATTAGATATCATAGATATACGTAATTCCTAGAGTTGGAGAGTACACCCCTTTTCTTATACAGATAGGAAAAACTAGGGTTTGAGCCAACATCCCTTCTTCTTGAAAAATTCCTCTTCCTTGGTGGATCACCTATAGAGGCCATACACTTGGGTGGCTTACATTGATCAAAGGAAGGAATCTACTCGGAGATTCAAGGAGATCGCGGAGAAGTAGGAGGTGAACTCGTACCTGAGGAAGCTCGTTTCTACAAGGGTATGATTTCATAATTTCTTATTCTTCGTTTAATTAATAATATGCATAAAGGATGATCCGGGTAATTGGTTTGTGAAAAATTTTAAAATCTGATTTTATCTCGCTTCCGCTATAATTTGCAATTTGATTGCTACTTTGATTTTCACAAAACCTAACAATATCAGTGTTTCAAAGTACTTCCTTTGGAACCATTCTGGAGAAGGCAATAATTGACGAGGGTGGTAATAAGGCTCTAAGCCAAAACTATTGAGAGAAGAAGAATAAGAACAAGATAGATGGGGGAGAGAAAACCGAGGGAGCCAGTGGGAGTGGCAATGGTCAGAAGAGGAAGAGTTTTAACTTTGGGAATACCGGAGTAAAGCAAGGAGATCCTAAGAAGAGGATGGAGGTGTGCAAAAACTGTGCGAAGAATCACTTAGGAGTCTGTCTCAAAGGAAATGCGGCGTGTTACAACTGTGGATAGGAGGGGCACATTTTGCCTAACTGTCCAAGTCCAAAGAAGAACCATGGATGCTTTGTGTGTGGATCAACTGATCATATGGCAAAGAATTACTCGAAGAAGGGGATGGATGGGAATAAGGGTACTAATAGTGGTAAGTTAGTTATTAGTGGTCCAACTCAGACGAGTATGCCGATGGCCCGCACCTTTAACATGACGGTCCAAGATGCAGTTGCATCAAGGGATGTAGTTGCATGTATTATCCCAATCTAAGATATAAATGCTTATGTGTTGTTTAATTCGGGTGCTACTTGTTCTTTTATAGTATGTGATTTTGCTAAACGATTAGGATTACTTCTTTAAAGATTGCCTATACCTTTGAATATCAAGGTAGCTAATGAAGAAATAATTCCTGTTGAAAATATTCATAGGCATTGTTGTGTAGAAATACGAGGTTATAAATTATCGGTAGATTTGATATCGATAAAGTTGGGAGAATTCGATGTAATTCTTGGGATGGATTGGTTGCTTAACCATGGGGCAATTATAGATTGTCAAAAGAAATGTGTAAACATTAGGATGTTGAGACAGCCTCATATAGTGTTTTACAGAAATAAATCATCGGGACATTCGTGTTGTCTTACTATGACACAAACTAGGAAATTGTTGAGGAAGGGATGTGTAGGTTATTTATGTTATGTTGTTGATACTCAGAGAGTGGGAGCAACGATGGAACAAATACATATAGTTAAAGAATTCGTGGATATATTTCCAAGCGAATTACCAGGTCTTCTGCCAGATAGGGAGATCGAATTCGTAATAGATATTGTACCAGGAGCGACACCAATTTAAAAGGCATCGTATCGTATGGCGCCAATAGAGATGAAGGAGTTTATGGTTAAGTTGCAAGAACTGTTGGATAGAAAGTATATTCAACCAAGTGTTTTGCCGTGGGGAGAACCGGTACTATTTGTGAAGAAGAAGGACGGATCATTGAGACTTTGTATCGACTACCAAGAGTTGAACAAGTTAATGATAAAGAATAAATACCCATTGCCCAGGATCGATGATCTCTTTGATCAGTTGAAAGGGGAAAAGTATTTTTCTAAGATAGATTTGCGAATGAGGTATCATCAGCTGAAGTTTAGAAAGGAGGATGTACCTAAGATAGCATCCAGGACTCATTACGACCATTACGAGTTTTTGGTGATGTCATTTGGGTTAACAAATGCACCAGCTGCATTTATGGATATGATAAACAGAGTGTTCAAACAATATTTGGACAAGTTCATCGTAGTGTTTATCGATGATATTCTAGTCTATTCTAAGATGCCAAAAGATCACGCTGAACACCTAAGATTAGTATTGGAGACACTAAGGAAGGAAAAGTTATACGCAAAATTCACTGAGTGTGAATTTTGGCTAGAGAGGGTATAGTTTTTAGGACATGTTATCGACCGGGATGGAATTTCAGTAGACCCAGTAAAGGTGGAAGCACTGATTAATTGGGAATAACCGAAAACATCGACTGTGGTACGGAGTTTCTTAGGGTTAGCAGGATACTATCGAAGATTCATCCAAGATTTTTCTAAGATAGCTACTCCGTTGACTAATTTGATAAAGAAGATATTAAAGTACGTGTGGACTGAGAAGTGTGAAGATATTTTTTAAGAACTGAAGAAAAGGTTGAGTGAAGCACCTGTATTATCTTTACTTGATGATACAGGGAATTTTGTACTTTATAGCGATGCTTCACATAGAGGACTTGGTTGCATGCTCATGCAGCATGGAAAGGTCATTGCGTATGCATCACGACAGTTGAAGGATTATGAGAAAGTTTATCCTACTCATGATCTGGAACTGGTTGCGGTAGTGTTTACCTTAAAGATATGGAGGCATTACTTATATGGAGAGAAATGTGAGATATACACGGACCATAAGAGTCTAAAATATATCTTCACACAAAAAGATTTAAATATGAGACAAAGGAGATGACTGGAGTTGATAAAGGATTATGATTGCTATATCCTGTATTACCTAGGAAAAGCCAATGTAGTGGCCGATGCCTTAAGTAGGAAGGGTCGGGAAGAGTTGTCTATGTTAACGACTCAAACTGAGTTAATAACAGAGATCGCTAGAATGGAGTTAGAGGTGAAGTTACCGAGTGAGTCTAGACATAAATTATTTACAACGGAGATTCGATCTACCATTATAGAGAGAGTCAAGGAAGTACAACTCAAAAATGATGAGTGTGATCAGATGAAGGAGCGGTTAGCAGATGAAAAAGATATAAAGTATAATCTTGATAATGAGGGATTATTAAAATTTGAGGGAAGAATTTGGATTCTGAATGAGACGGAATTAAACGAGGAAGTGTTGCAAGAGGCTCATAGTTCGAGGTACTCGATTCATCCTGGTAGTACTAAGATGTATCAAGACATTCGAAAGAGTTTTTGTTGGCCAAATATGACACCCCCAAATTTAGGTTACCTGACCCCCGAGTTTGGTGTTCACGATCCACAATTTAATACCATCTAACTACCCATTCATATAGAATTAGTAATACATATCACATTAACATAGGTTGTTAATACATAAGTCCCAGGTTCACTAACCTTAACATTTCAGACATACCCTTTAGATATACAAAAAGGATTTATAATACAACATAATAATATTAATGTTCATTATACTAATTTATCACTATGCCTTTTCCTTTGTTCTTCTTCACAGCACCTTCTTCAACTTCGTCCCTAGCTAAAAAGTTTTATTTAGCAAGGGTGAACAACAAGTTTGCCCTGCAAGTTAAGACATACGATAAATGTATAGGAATAAATAACAAGTCTTCTCGCATTCTAGGCAATAATAATCTGACAAATGAAAGAGTACAACGCTTTCAAGGTTTTCTACGATATTCAAATGAATAATCAAGAATTAATTCTACGAAATAACAAAGTGGAATGTTTTCCTGATTTATGCTGAGTGATCCATTGGATCTTGAACTTTTCTTCTCGAGTAACTATCAAAGATTTGACTTTGATATACCAGGTGTATCAGATAACCATAAAGATTAAATCATACCCCTCTGCATGTATATAAAGTGATCGGCTTTATTATACCCTATATTATGCATAATACCTAATCGCACGCAAAGGGCGAATATACGACCAATAAAATATTCTCTTTATATAAAAGGTTGTTCTTCTCAGTCTCAGAATCAAGATTTTGATTTAACAACGAAATATTGTGATTTCAATTTTTAATTACTTCTCGATCTAGCCGAAATAATTGACATCGACCTGTCAATAATAATTGAATTCTCTTCTCGAACCTATCAAGTTCTAACAAATGTTCGTCTAACCAGAATAATTGGCTAAGACATTTCTCAACATAATTCAATAATAAACAGGAATTATCTGTACTGTCAATACTAGCTTCTACGGATATGAATATCCAACAACAGTTATTCTACGAATGTATATTTTTCAAATCAGTAATTCAATTTGAATTATTAAACATGCACTAACTGCGAATAATCAACAATAAATTCTTGGACGTGGTGTAATTAACAATAATCAACCACTATAATATTTAAACAATATTAACTCAAGGTTGAGTTAGAAAACTTGCCTCTTCCGCTGATTACAGCTACACAATAAACTTATCTGCTTTTGAAAGACCTATAACCAATAATATCGGTCTCACAATTAGCACACTATTTCATAACACGCAACACTGTAATTCACAGTCAATCTTCTCCTAGACACATTACCACATAGTCATATCAGTGTTTATAACTTATATAAACACTTAACAAGTCTAACTATTTCGGTATAGTTGGACTTGATTACATTCTCGATGTTCGGTCACCTATCCCATGAATTAACACATGCTTATTGTCAAGTAAATTCAGTTTCAAAGCTTTAATATTCTATTAGATAAGTCAATATCATTAATAATATTTTCTGGAAGCTTTTAATAATTTATCAAATAATTATTATATTTTATAATAATTTTTCAAACATCGAATGATTTTTAAAATGATTTAATCATCAAATAATCTTACCATCATTAATAATTAATAATATAAAAATATTAATAACATACTTGTCAAAATATTAAAGTTATTATCAATAACTTAAATCATCAATATTCTACTTAAATGATTTTTAAAATAATTAAAATCATTTTTAAATCATCACCATTATTATTTAAATATTAATGAAATTATCATTCAAATATTAAAAGTCATTAATTATAACTTAAAATATTTTAAAATCATTTTTCTCATTTTAAATGATTTTTAAATCAATAAAATCATTTTAATTCATTTATTTAATATAATAATTAAATAAAGCTAACATCATTAATATTAATTTATTAATGAGAATTCTCCAAAAATATTAAAAATTATATTTTATATTTCAAAATATTTTCTAACACTTTATTCTCATTTAAAATAATTTTTAAATCAATAAAATCATTTTTATCTTATTTATTTAATTTAACAATTAAATAAATCTAATATCATTAATATTAAATTCACTAAAAATATTAAAATTTATATTTTATAACTCAAAATATTTTTAAATACATTATTCTTATTTAAAATGATTTTTCATAATATTAAATCATTTTTCTCTAATTTATTTAATATACTAATTAAATAAATTAAATATCATTTTATTCAAATAATTAATATTATTAATAAAAATATTCCAAATTCTCAAAAATTATTTTTCATGATTTAAAATAATTTTTAAAACCATTTTCAGTAATTTTTATAATTTATTTTCTATTTTTAATTATTTTTCAGAAATTAGGAAAATAAAATTATTAATAACCATCGCTATAGGCTATAGCGACACTTATCTGTCATCTTAGGTGTTCTTGGCTCAAGAACACTGACAAATCAGTGTTCAAGATAGCTCGTTTGACCAACTTTAAATTTCAATCCATATTATTTCTGGGTCATGTTAAACATTGATCATGTAGTGTTTATGTAGCACTACATGAATCAATCATCATCAAAGCCATACAATAACATAGCTTCACAATCCAGAGCTTCAAAGTGGTACGCCGGAAGTTTTACGGGCTTTTGGGTTACCCGAAACCCGCAACAACTTCGATCGCTTCACTTTGCAATTCCATTTTCTTTTGGTTCTGGTTATTGTATTGATGTTATTAAAGTTCAAAACTATAGTACTAATGTCAATGTACATTTACATAACAACATCTCAGTTCAACAACATCCAAAACGCCAGATTTAATCCAGTTAAACTATGTCAGAATGCTTGTTCTAACTTTTTCTGGGTTTTCCAGAAACGTAAAAACAGTGCGAGTAGTCTACTTTGACCACTTGCTACGATCTACCTGTTGTTTATTTACATGATCTAAAGCCATGGAGTCAAAGAACATATAACAGGCTACAAGTTGAATATAACACATCATTAAAATAACATCATATCTGTCAGATCTGGACATCCAAAACTCATGTCAGACACGGTTTCATACTTTCTGGGTTGCCCAGATTTATACTCGGTCATGGTCGGTCAACCAACTTTGACCGATTATAACTTGCAATCTAGACATTAAACAACTGTGATTTTACTTCTAGATCAAAGCCAACATAACAGAGTATAGATTAAAGCTTTAAAACAACAAAAAGCACAAACAGACAAGAATTTATGGCCTCTGACTTTTGCTTGTCAGAGCATAAAATTTTTTCTTGGACAATTTTGGAAAAACTTAACTTTTACCCACTTTGATGCTATGGATCTATGGTATATCACCATAGATGTAAGACCCCAACTTTTATGAATAAAGATGAATTTTCTATAATTATAATTTTTAAATATTATGGAATGAATTTGATATAATGTTATAGTTGTGGGTAATATTTAGAAATTTTATAAAGTACGCAAGTTGTTTTATATATTCATTAACTCCAAATTACCAGTTACACCAAACCTACACATATCACATATAGAAAATAATTAATAATTTTATTTTCTTACATTATAAATCTGCTTTATATCAATTTATGTACATATACCATATATAATTTAATATATTTACCATATTACGTAAACATACATATTCTTCATAAATCATAAAATGATTTATATACTCATATATTAAACTAGACATTTAATTTAACGTCTAGTAACCCTCTTAATCTTGCTTTGCTACATTCAATAAGTCTTTTTCATATGGCTTATCATATATATTATTACGAGTTGCTACGTTCTTATTTCTTTTTCTTTTTATAAGATTTCTAATGCTTGACTACTACCAGCTTCTTATAATGAAGCTTTTCATTTATTCTTGTATGATTAATTCAAATAATCAATCCTCTTGTTTAGCTAAATCATATATAACACATCTCTAAGTATATATATGTATCTATACATATACATATTTAATTTAATCTAATAATATCTCTTCATTTGAAATTTATTTCTTTAAATAAATTTTTCACACAAAAAAAAAAATCTTTTCTAGGTTTTGAATTTTTATAACCCTTATTTTCTCAATTCTTTTTCAAATAGCAAACCATATAGGTTTTACTTGAAAATTTTAAATAAATCCTCAAATTCTCATCTAGGTTTTATTCTTTAACCTTTATTCTAATCATTCAAGATTTTATGAATTTTCGGGTTATCACATCAATTGACCATCATGCGTCATTGATAAGTAATCATTGCCACGTGGACCACATCGACTTTGTACTGAACCATGCTGACTCATCTTAGCGACCGAATTTGTCATTTCGGTCGTTCATTTCGGTCGCAGATAATTCGGTCGCTAATAGTGGTTGCTGATGTGCACTCCAGCGACGAGATTTTATGCGACGACTATCAATGGCCGACATGATCGATTGGTCATTGATAGTTATCTCTGACCAAGTGGGCGATATCACGATATGCATCACGACAAACCTTTTTCTTGTAGTGAACCCATATTTTTGTATTAAGAGATCTTCTGAATAGTTTAGACTCATATTTATATATGAACTATTCAGATTACCTCTTAACATAAATATGTGTACTTTTAAGAAACATTAAGAGGTGAACCGTTAATATGCATTAAGATGTAACCAAGTACAACCTGAGATAATAATGTGAGGACACCAAGAAATCAAAGATCTTACTCTCTTTATAATATATATGTTAGAATGTTAAAATATGACAATCAGAAGATGACACGTGTATTAGTGTAAAGTTGTTATTGTCATTACACTCAGAGACATTATAGACTTTTCCAATCAACTAAGGGAATAATGATAACTCACACCCGGTGGCACATGCATTGCGTGTGTAAATTATGTAGGAGCGAAATAGAAATTTTATAAAATTTGAAAGACTAAGTACAAAGATAAAAAAAGGGTAATATAAAAAGGACAAGATTGAAATTATTTTAAAAGTTGAAGAGCATTTTGAATGTAGTATACCCTCAAGCCAATTACATTTGATATAATAAACATTTAATTTTTAATCTTATTCATTTGTTAATAAGAGAATTTATTTATAAAAGGCTTCTTTATCCATGTTAATTAGTTGAATGAATTAATAAATGAGATAAACTCATAGTTATTGAGCAATGCTTTTATAATCATGATGTTTATCATGTTAATGAGATCTAAATTCTTGATAGCTCAAAACTTAAATGTTCCTAATCGATGGATCACTAATGCGGGGTTACTGATTTCGGATAGATTAGTACATACTATGTTAGCTCTATTGAAGAGAATGATTGATCTCATGATCATTTGTGTATAGACAGTAAAGCAAGTATGTAGGTGCTTATTGGAGAATAAGTTCACTGAACGTGACGTATAAAGGAACCCTAATGGATTTTCCTTGCCTTTCAATAGGAGTTCTTAATGTGATAGTAGTACAAGTGATACTTAGACTTGAGATCATCATAGTATCATGTATATACTGAATTATGTTTTGATATATTCCTTAATACTCTTAAGTATGTCGCAGGGTATGTTCGAATATCATAAAGTATATATAGAGATAGGTGAATGATCAACAAAGGATCTACCACTTCCAATAAAGGGGGATAATGTCCTATGTGATTTGATAAAATGACAACATAGAAATTCTTGGCCAGTGTTGAATGGAAATTAGAAATGAGTTTCTAATTTACATTAAATTTTATTGTGCATTTAAGAATCGAAATACGTAGAATTAAATTAATAAATTTTGATAGTAATTTCATGTTTTATATTTGATTGAGACATTATTGTAAGGTTTTGTGAAAATCAAAGTAGCAATCAAATTGCAAAAATTAGCAGAAGCAAAATAAAATCAGATTTTAAAATTTTTCACAAACCAATTACCCGGATCATCCTTTATGCATATTATTAATTAAATGAAGAATAAGAAGTTATGAAATCATACCCTTGTAGAAACGAGCTTCCTCAGGTACGAGTTCACCTCCTACTTCTCCGCAATCTCCTTGAATCTCCGGGTAGATTCCTTCCTTTGATCAATATTAGCCACCCAAGTGTATGGCCTCTAGAGGTGATCCACCAAGGAAGAAAATTTTTCAAAAAGAAAGGTGTATTAGCTCAAACCCTAGTTTTTTCTATCTCTATAGAAAAAGGGGGCGTACTCTCCAACTCTTGGAATTACGTATATTTGATATCTGATATAAGACTTCTCTTATAAAGATATCAGGTAACCCTATTTAATTAAAATAAGGTATTATTTATTTAATTAAACTCTTTTAATTAAATGGCCTCCCTATTCTTATTAGGGATAATTAATTAAACTTCTTTAACTAATTTTCCCTCCTAATCCTATTAGGAATAAATAAGAGTACTTATATTAAATTAATTCCTAATCCTTTTTAGAAATTAAAATAATAATAATTGTAATAATATTAATAAGACTCCTCTTATTAATTTATATTTAATATTTCTAAAATATTAAATAATAAATATTAAGTTATTTAATTTATTCTATCACCATAGATTAAATTAAATATACTTAACATATTATTACGATTATGCCATTAACTTCTTAAATAATTATTCTTCCTTTTATGGTGTGACCCTTTAGGTTCTCCATATTAAACCCAATGTGAATAAATCAATTAGAATAATTCTAATCTTATTTAAATAAATAAATTAAACGAATAATTTATTTAAATAAATAATATTTATTCTACAATAGGGATAAGCCTCCCTAGCGATCAACAACTTTTCAGATAATATAGATTTCAATATTAATCATAAAAGAACCTTTGAGTTAATAGTTACCATACAATTCAATCCTTCCACCATATAATGTCCCAATTAAATATAAGACATAGAATTACTGTCAAGTCTTATTTTATTTAATTATATGTATTTCGATTCCTAAATGCACAACTCCTAATGAATGCAAATTAGAAACTACTTTCTAATTTCATTCCACCTTGGCCAAGGATTCCTGGGTTGTCATTTATCGAATCACATAGGACATTTTTCTTCTTTTACTAGAAGTGGTAAATTCTTTATTGATCATTCATTATCTCCATATATAACTTATTACAGCCAAGCATACCCTTTGATATACTCTAAGAGGCTTAAGGAATAAGTCAAAGTGTAATTCATTATATATAAGATACTATGATGATCTCAAGTCTAAGAATTATTTGTACTACTATCACTACTGAGAATTCCTATCGACATGCAAGTAAAACTCCATTAGGTATTCCTTAGCGAGTCACGTTCAGTGAACTTATTCTCTAATAAGCACCTACATACTTGCTTTAGTGTCTCCACACAAATGATCATGAGATTTAATCATCCTCATCCAATGAGCAGGCAACGTACGTACCAATCTATCCAGATTCACTAATCCCCTTTTTAGTAATCCATTGATTGGGAACATTTTAGTTTTAAGCTATCTAAGAATTTAGATCTCATTAGCATGATCTCATCATGATTCTAAAAGCATTGCTTAAAACTATGGGTTTATCTCATATTATTAAAACAGCATCATGTAGATAATAAATGTCTTTAATAAATAATTCTTTTATTAATAAACAAATAATATTGATTACAAAGTATATACTTTATCATCATACACGATTGTCTTGTATGAATACTACTTTCAATCTCCCACTTGCACTAAAGCCAATCGCCGTGGTATCTCATACCCATCTTCTCTAAGTGACGATCAAACTGATGTTGTGTTAACACTTTAGTAAATGGATTTGCAATATTGTCTTGAGAGTCCACACGCTCCAGGGTGACGTCTCCTCTCTCAATGATCTCTCTGATCAAATGAAATCGCCGCAACACGTGTTTGGATTTCTAATGAGACCTGGGTTCCTTAGCCTGCACAACAGCTCCAGTGTTGTCACAGAATAAAGGCACTGGTCCTGTAATGCTAGGAACCACATCAAGTTCGGTAATGAACTTCTTCATCCAAATAGCTTCCTTTGCAGCTTTACTTGCAGCTATGTACTCTGCCTCTGTCACTTAATTAACAACTGTTTGCTGTTTGGAACTCTTCCAACTCACTGCGCCACCGTTTAAGGTAAACACATACCCCGAAATGGATTTACTGTCATCTTGGTCTATTTGAAAACTTAAGTCCGTGAAGCCCTCTAGTTTCAATTCATACCCACCGTAGACAAGAAATACATCCTTAGTTCTTCTTAAGTACTTTAGGATATTTTTCATTGCCTTCCAGTGTTCTTCTCCTGGATTTGACTGATATCTGCTTGTTACACTAAGTGCATGAGTGACATCTGGTCTAGTACATATCATACCGTATATGATATATTCTATTGCTGAAGCATAAGGAATCTTACTCACACGGTCTCTCTCTTCAGGTGTTTTTGGGGCCTGTTTCTTGGAGAGATGTATTCCATGGCTCATCGGCATGAGGCGTCTTTTGGAATCTTCCATGCTAAACCTCTTTAGCATCGAGTCAATGTACGTTCCTTGGGACAAGCCAAGCATCCTTTTAGATCTATCTCTATAGATCTTTATCCCTAAAATATAGGATGCTTCTCCCAAGCCCTGGAGAAGTGTTTAGATAACCAGATTTTAATTGATTGTAGCATAGGAACTGTGACGCCCCCAAAATAGGTATACATCACCCATCTTGAGTCTCCAAATACATGGTACAAAATTCAAATACAACTTAATAATACAACTGTCGTGTAAAATATGACAAAACATAAACTGAGAGTTTTAATACGAATATTATCTTCTAGACAGTATTCAAACTCAAAATAAGTCCTCAATACATTTATTAACACACTATTTCATATAATAGTGAGGACTACTAATGCTATCATCATCGGACCATCACTCGCTTCCCGATTAGTCCTCGCTTACGTTCTCATTTTCTGAGTAGAGAACAATGAAAGTAAAAGGGTGAGCTTAACTAGCCCAGTAAGAAATATTATGACTAAGATAATGTAGAATAAATTATCATTAGTCTTCAACAATGTTAAACTGATAAAATATAACAAACATCAAGTTTAAGCTGCATTGAATAAGAAATTCATTAAAAGAGTCAAGTAGAGAATAAAATCTACTATCTTTTATGATTTAAAAGGTTTTCATCACTTTTATTCTTTGAGACTCGACAAATAAATAATCCACATCATCCCTAAACTACTGACCAAGGATATTCATTAGTATCACAACCACAAATTATCCATGCACTACGGGCCAAGGATATTCGTGTATTCATCAATGGTCATGACTATACCGAATAATTCCTGGTCATAATCATACCAAAAACTGTCCATCAATGCACTACAGGCCATTGAGGACTTTTACCACATCATTTATAACAATACGGTCATGGTTATACCGATTAATCCCTAGTCATAATCATACCAAGTCCATCTATACACTACAGGCCACAGATGACTTTCAACATAAAATAAACATGAGGATGATGACAATGATATAAGAATTCAATAAAACAAGTTCAAGAATTAATTTATCCAGGAGCTAATAACGTCCAAATTGTCAACATGATACTTCTTTGTAGAGTAAAATTCAAGAATGCTCGGAAGAATATTTCCATGAAAAGATCTTTGGATGAAGCGTAAATATCAAGGATATTCCACTAATTTCATGGAGTATAAAAGTCAAAACTTTAACCAACCGAGTATAATAAAGAATGGAATAACAAAAAAAAATCACCGAGCATGTGATAGATCGCATGACGAAGTTATTTCAACGAATAATAAATAATGGAACCGGCAAGATTCGAGGCAAAATTTGCATCGACGGGATATTCCAACAGAATAATAAAGAATGGAATAACAACAGAAATCACCATGCATGCGATAGACCAGCACAGATAGGTTATTCCAACAAAATAATAATTAATGGAACCAGGTCAGGCGTAATATGCACCGATAGGATATTCCAATAGAATAATAAATAACGAAACCAGGTCATGCGTAACGCACGCATGTGATGATGTTCAAATAGAATAATAAAGAATGGAATAACGAAAAAATTTCACCATGTATGCGGTATTGCCGCATACAAAGTTATTCAAATGAATAATAAGGAATGGAATAACGAAAGAATTTCACCATGTATGCGGTACTTCACATAGAGCAAGTTATTCCAACATAATAATAAAGAATGGAATAATGTAAGAATTTCACCATGTATGCGGTACTTGGCATGAGCGTGTTATTCCAACATAATAATAAAGAATGGAATAACGTAAGAATTTCACCATGTATAGGGTAGCAGCATATACTGAGTTATTCCAATGAAATAATAAAGAATGGAATAACGAAGTTCTCTTCATGAATACGAAAGAAATAATACCCTTTACCTTAGAAGAAACCTGGATATAGGAGTAGTGAAGTAGCGAGATACTTTTTCTTCTTTCTCTCTATAGTTTCTCTCTCTAGAGTTTCAATGAATTTGGAAGAAATAATGAAGGAATGAGCTTCTATTTATAGGAGAATGGACTGAATAGTAACTAATTCATGAACGGCCCCAGATTGATTTACTTTTGAACGGAGGGTCCATATGATTTACTATGCAGTATAAATAAAATATTCTAATAAAATAAAATCTTTTAAATAAAATATAATATATTCTATTTATAATCTAATAAAACGAATAACTTTGTAAAAGTATTCAGTTTTATATAAAAATATTTTACTATGCAAAACACTATGCAGGCACTATGCAAACACTATGCATAATAAAATATAATATATTCTAATTATTGCCTATTAAAACAAATAACTTTCACTATTAGAAAAACAAGAATATGTGACGGAATTTTGTGACAGTTTTTAAAAACAATCACAAAAGATAGTAATTTGTGATGGACTTTTTAAGCAATCACAAAATAATAGTATATATGATGGCTCTTTGTGATGACTAATCTTGCCATCAATGTATTATAATTATGATGGTCATGTCAATCACACCAATTTTTTCACGCAAAATAAATTTTTTTTTGTGACGCACTAAGTCATCACTTATAGATATACCTTTTTCGTGATTGCATTTAAGTTATCACTAATATTTTAATGTAAAAATAATCAAAACAATATTTTATGACGGTCGTGTCAATCATTAAAAAAGATAGATTTTTGTGACGACTTTTATTTGCAATTACAAAAAGAAGGTATTTTATGATGGAATTTTCAAGCCATCACAAAATAATAAAATATATGATGGCTTTTAGTGATGACTAATTTTACCATCATCATAGAGTATTTGTGACTGCCATTGCAATCACCAAATCTTATGTGTAAGTAATTTTGTTTAGTAAGTCAACTCACAAATGTTTTCTTTTATATTTTGTTTTAAAATTATAATCATGGTATGGACTTTGGTTTAGTGGTAATACTCATTATTTAGTTTGCAAATGGGAGAGGGTTCGAATCCTACAAGTATCATTTGATACAATTAATATAGATTCAATTAATACAGTGAAATAAATTATACGTAAATAGAGATTCGCGTTCTTACATTTGATCCCTAAAGTCTTATTTTTTTTTGCGATGACTTTGACAATCACAATAGATTACGTGTTAATGTGATTGTATTAATCATCACAAAAGCACTAAGCGTTTGCCTGATTGCCAAAATTATCACGTAAAACCTTTCACGATGGGCATATACAAGACGACCATTGTGATGCTTAAAGCCATCATATAAACCTTTCGTGATGGTTTTCCTACTTTTTGTGATGGATTTTGGCCATCACAAATGACCATTTTTTTGGTAGTGTTTATAAAAGTATTCCGTTTTATATAAAAAGATTTTACTATCTGAAAACACTATCAGAACCTATATCTAAACACTATGCGTAATAAAATATAATATATTCTAATTATTTTCTAATAAAACAAATAACTTTATAAAAGTATTACATTTTATATAAAAAGCTTTTACATTTTATTACATTAATAATACTAATAAAAAAAAATTTATATATATATATATAATATAATATATATATATATAAAACTTCAGCGACTTCATAAAAAGACACCTCAATATATTTAACAATATTTATCATCATTATTATAATTCACAATATTAATCGACCGAATCGTTTCCGGAAAGAGAGGGCTTTTCATAAGGATTTCTCCCTATTGATTAGCGCTGATTAGGTGACCAAACCTCTCCTTGTGAACTTACAGGCATCGTTAATATTGTAAATAATAATATTAATAAATTTATTCGTCTCAATTATTGATTTAATAATATATAAAATATCGACAATAATTGAATCAAATAACGTGAGATCTTATCCAACAATTCTTGTAGCAATAATTGAACAAAAGCGGTGACTTCTCACGTAAGCATCAATAATCAATCTGGTGTTGCTACTATGCAACGACCACGCGTATTACTTGTACTTTTACTACTTAGGGTAGTTCAATAGTTTTAACGGTAAAACTTCCGTAGTTATTTTTATAAAAATATTTTTGTCATTTTCTCGATCCGACACTAATTCCGTTGTGGGGTCCACCAATGATTGTCTTGAGTCGCATGCGGATATTCCCAGGCATAAAGAATATTCCCAGACCAATCGAATATAATATAACAACTTGCATACTTTGCAAAATTTATAAATATTACCCATAACTATAACATTATCACAAATCCACACCATAATTTTGAAAAAAAATATTTCGAGAAATTTAAATCTTTATTCATAAAATTTGGGGTCTCACAATCTCCCCTCCTTATGAAATTTCGCCCTCGAAATTTACGTACGTACCTGGTATGCCGAAGAGATGAGGATACCTTGACTTCATTTCAGATTCTAACTCTTGAGGTATAACCCTTGAGTGTTGAATACGATCCTTCTTATCCAAGATTTTAACACGTATTTCCTCATACGTTAAATCTTCTGCTATCTCGTCTAGTTTTAATTCAATAATGTGGTTCGAGTCGTCCATATATTTACGTAACATCGGTACGTGAAAAACGTTATGAATACGCAACATACTTGGCGATAAAATGAGTCTATAGGTCACCGTTTCTACTCGATCGAGGATTTCAAATGGGCCAATTAAAATCGAGGGTTGAGATTTCCTCTCTTAATCGATTCTTGCTTCTAGAATAACGCCCTCTTGAACCTTTTTCTTCACATTCATCAGCTCTAAGTATGTAGCTTGAACGGCTTTAACTTTATCGATTAAAGTCGATTCTACTCGTATATTTGTTATCTTCATGTGGGTTCGTATATTCGCACTCGTAAACGCATACGATCTTCTACTCAACGCGTCAGCTACCACGTTCGCTTTTCCACGGTGATATTAAATGGTATAGTCGTAACCTTCAACAGCTCGAGCCAACATCTTTGGCGCATTATACATTCGTTTTGGGGTAGGCCAATATTTAAGGGTTTTTAGAAATGTGTTTTGTACTAAGGTCAATACAAAATTCGATTTCACGCTCTGGGGTAGGCCAAGAAGTCTTCAGGAATACGTCAAGAAATTTATTAACGATAGAAATATCATTCAAAACTGTGACCCTCATCCAAGACTTGGATAACACGTCACATTGATACCTATCAACTTGCCACCGTCATTCACAGCGTCCCCTACGGAAAGTTCGGCTACAGTGCATTCCACACAAGGAAGTTACCAGCGAAAGGCTCGGGGTTCTTTACTTATGGCTTGATATAACAGTGATTAACTTTAATGGTTTGGTTGCTTGAATTCGTATAACAAGTTGGTTAGGAATATAAAAGCTAACAACCTTACGAAAATCATGATGAGTAGTTAACCAATCGATTCCTAAAATCACATCAAAGGCAAGTATTTTCAAAGAGATAAGATCGATAGGTAACGTGAAAGTGTCGATTTGAATCAAACAAGATTTATAAACAGTGAATGTAATGAAGGTTTCTCCTAACAGAGTTTCAATAGATAAGTCAAAGTCTAATTTCTCAAGAACCAAGTTCAAACATTAAACACAACTAGGTGAAATAAAAGAGTGGGTAGAATCGATATCGAATAAGGTATAGACTTCACAAGAGTTTATAATTAACTTACCCGTAATAAACTTGTTCGAGTTCCTCAATAAACGCTCTCACTTAAACTACCGGCTTTGTCTTGTCTGGGATGACCTTAGATGCCTCCATCCTAGCTGGACTTGACTTTGGTGCACGACAAAATCAGGCTAGGTGACCTTCTCTTCCACAATTGTAGCATGCTTTGGACTGCATTGTGCAGCTTGGACTGATATGTCCCTCCCCTCCGCATTTGAAGCATACAATTGGTGGTCGTTGTAAGACCCCAACTTTTATGAATAAAGATGAATTTTCTATAATTATCATTTTTGAATATTATGGAATGAATTTGATATAATGTTATAGTTGTGGGTAATAGTTATAAATTTTGCAAAGTACGCAAGTTATTTTATAATATTTTATTGGTCGGGGAATATTCGTTTTAATAGGGAATATTCGTACGACGGTACAATCATTGGTGGACCCCACAACGGAATTATTGTCGGATTGAGTAAACGACAAAAATATTTTATGAAATTAATGGCGAAAGTTTTATCGTTAACTGTTGAAACACCCAATGTTAAAAGTACAGGAATACGCGTGGTTGCATAGTAGCACACGGTATTGATTATTGATGCTTACGTGAGAAGTCACTCAGTTTTGTTCAATTATTGCTTTAGTAATTGTTGCATAGTATCTCACATTAATTGATTCAATTATTGTCGATATTTTATATATTATTAAATCAAGAATTGAGACGACGAAGTTATTAATATTATTATTTACAATATTAACGATGTGTCTGAAGTTACGCGAGGAGAGGTTTGGTCACCTAATTGCGGCGCCAATAGGGAGAAATCCTTATTGAAAGCCCCTCTTTCTGGGAACGACACAGTCGATTAATAGTGTGAATTATAATAATGATGATGAAGTTTTGTTTTATTAGTATTATTAATGTAATAAAAGCAGAAAAGCTTTTTATATAAAAAAGCGAAACACTTTTATAAAGTTATTCGTTTTATTAGACTATAAATAGAATATATTATATTCTATTATGCATAGTAAAATCTTTTTATATAAAGCGAATACTTTTATAAAGTTCTTCATTTTATTAGACTATAAATAGAATATATTATATTTTATTATGCATAGTGTTTGAATAATGCCTGCATAGTATTTGCATAGTAAAACCTTTTATATAAAATAAAATACTTTTATAAAGTTATTAGTTTTATTAGATTATAAATAGAATATATTATATTATATTTAAAAGATTTTATTTTATTAGAATATTTTATAGTAAACCAATACTGACCGTCTGCTTAAAAAGTAAATCAATCTGGACCGCTCAGAATTAGTTTCTTATTCAGATCCATTCTCCTATAAATAAAGCCCATTCCTTCATTATTTCTTACGAATTCACTGAAACTCTAGAGAGAGAAACTATAGAGAGAAAGAAGAAAAGTATTCTGCTACTTCACTACTCCTATATCCAATTTGTTCTAAGGTAAATGGTATTATTTCTTTCTTTCGTCTTCATGAAGAGAACTTATGTTATTCCATTCTTTATTATTATGTTGGAATAACCTGTCTATGCGAAGTACCGCATACTTGGTGAAATTCTTTTGTTATTCCATTCTTTATTATTATGTTGGAATAACTTTATACATCATAATCTGGTATACATGGTGAAATTCTTACATTATTCCATTCTTTATTATTACATTGGAACATCCATGCATGCGTGCTATGTGACACGTTTCGTTTATTTATTATTCGGTTGGAACATCTTGTCTGTGCGTTTACGCATGACCTGGTTCCGTTATTTATTATTATGTTCTAATATCTTGTCTGTGTGTTTACGCATGAACTGGTTCCATTATTTATTATTCTGTTGGAATATCCTGACTGTGCGTTTACGCATGTCCTAGTTCCATTATTTATTATTCTGTTGGAATTACCTGTCTGTGCGGTTTATCGCATGCTTGGTGATTTCTTTTGTTATTCCATTCTTTATTATACTCAGTTAGTTAAAGTTTTGGCTTTTATACTCCATGATATCAGTGGAATATCCTTGATATTTGCGCTTCATGCAGTATCTTTTCATGAAAATATTCTTCTAAGCATTCTTGAGTTTTACCCCACAAAGCAGTATGATGTTGACAATTTGGACGTTATTAGTTCCCGAATAAATTAATTCTTGAACTTGTTTTATTGAATTCTTATATCATTGTCATCATTCTCATGTTTATATTATGTTGAAAGTCAATCGTGGCTGTAGTGCATAGATGGACTTGGTATGATTATGACCGAGGATTATTCTAAGTATAATCATGACCGTAATGTTCCAAATGATGTGGTAAAAGTCCTCATTGGCCCGTAGTGCATTGATGGACGATTGTTGGCATGATCATGACCATTGATGAATACACGAATATCCTTGGCCGTAGTGCATGGATAATTTGTGGTTGTGATACTAATGAATATACTTGGCGCTTGATCGGGGATGATGTGGATTATTTATTAAAATTTAGTCGCAATGATAAAAGTGATGAAAACCTTTTAAATCATAAAAGATAGTAGATTTTATTCTCTACTTGACTCTTTTAATGGATTGCTTGTTCCACAAGCAGATTAAACTTGATGTTTGTTATATTGTATCAGTTTAACACTGTTGAAGGCTAACTATAATTTATTCTATATTATCTTAGTCATAATATTTCTTACTGGGCTAGTTGAGTTCACCCTTTTACTTTCATTGTTCTCTTCAGGAAATGAGAACGTAGCAGGGACTAGTTGAGGAACGGAGTGACGGTCCAGATAATAGCATTAGTAGTCCTCACTATTCTGTTAAATAGTGTGATAATAAATGTAATGAAGACTCAATTGAGTGTGGATATTGTCTAGATGACAATATTTGTATTAAAAGTCACAGCATATGTTTTGTCGTATTTTACATGACTGTTGTATAATTAAGTTGTATTTGCATTTTGTACCATGTATTTGGCGACTCAAGATGGGTGATGTATATCTATTTTGGGGGCGTCACAATTGGTATCAAAGCTTAGGGATATGATCCCTGGTTAAGATGTGAGACAAGAACTAGGAGGGGAGAGATAGAGAAATCCTTCGCTAGTATGACCTACCTAAGTTTATTTGGTATTTAATTGGTCGGTCAGAGTATAGGGATAATATGTGATATGTTAATTAACTCTTGTTTTGTGGCAGTATTTGAAAATGACATCCGAGAATGTTGAGAACATCAATGGAGCACAGGATACCGTTGAGTCTCCACAGATCAATAATCAGGATAATGTGCATGAGGAAGGCGACAATACTCAGGCAAACAACAACACGGACCATATGATAAACGATGGAATTTTCAGAGGCTTTATGCAATTCATGCAACATCAGGCAAGAGCGGCTCCTGTCCAAATTGCAGGTGGAAACACTGGCAACTCTCGGACGGTCACTGCTAAGCAGTTCAAGGAACTGGGACCACCGGAGTTTTTTGGAGAGCCAAAACCACTTAAGGCGGAGAGGTGGATAAAGCAGATCTGCAAGATATTTGATGTCTTGGGATGCTTCGAGGAGCAAAAGGTTCCTTTTACCACTTTCATGTTGCGTGCAGAGGCATATTACTGGTGGGAATCTGTAAAACGTACTCAACCTGCCGCACTGAAGATGACTTGGGAGAAGTTCCAAGAATTGTTCAACGACAAGTACTTTCCCAAAAGTATTCGTCACATGAAAGAGGTAGAGTTCATCAAGCTGGAGCAAAACAACATGACCGTGTCGCAGTACGAAGCCATGTTTGCCGAGTTGTCCCGGTTTGCGTCCCATTTGGTTGATAATGAGGAGGGAATGACGCGAATGTTTCTAAGAGGTTTGAAACCCGAGATACGTCAATATCTTATCTCTCATAAACTGTGTTTGTATTTAGATGTTGTTAATAGGGTTCAGTTATTGGAGCGCGATAATGAGTCAACCCAACCAAAAGAGAGCAGCCGGTAAAATGATAATACTAGTTATAGCAGTCATCAAAGCGGTAACAATAAGCATGGAGGGAATCAACATGCCAGAAATGGTAACCACTTCGGTGGTAATCATGGCCAAAATAATAAGAATGGACATTTCAAGAAGAAGAGATTCAACAATGATGGAAAGATGTCAAAGACCAAAGACCGTTGTTAAGGAAGGAGAACGACCACCTATCATATGCTTCAAATGCGGAGGGAGGGACACATCGGTCCAAACTGCGCGATGCTGTCCAAAGCATGTTATAATTATGGAAGAGAAGGTCACCTAGCCCAATTTTGTTGTTCACCGAAGACAATTTCAGCTAGGATGGAGGCACCAAAGGACGTCCTAGAAAATTCAAAGCCAGTAGTGCAAGGGAGAGCGTTTGTCGTGACCTCCCAGAAAGCAAGGAACCCGAACGAGGTTGAAATTCTATTTATGTGCACACCTAGAGGGGGGGGGGGTGAATAGGTGTTTAAGCTAAAAGTGATAAACGGTGAAATCTTTTTGTAACTTTATGCTACAGGTTTAATTCAGACAGCTACACCTGTCTGCTTTAGTGTCTACTTTAGCTTATGTTCTTCGTTTAATATTATCAAACAGCTAGACCTGTCTGCTTTAGTGTCTGAATATTATAACTTCAAGTAGCGTGAAGAACAAAAAAAGTGCAGAACGTGAATGACAGTTAAAGAGATAAACAGAAGTAAAAATCACACCAAGATTTTTATGTGGTTCAGCCCTTATCCTCTAATCTAGTGGCCTAATCCACGTCCAATCCCAACTAGGATTGGAGACTCTTTTTATTAAACTTAATATTCAATTAAATACAATAAAAAGAACTCCATGTTTCAAAGAAGCTTTCCACTGATGGACACCTCTGCCCCCTTTGCACCTCTGCAACCTTTCTCACCACTGAGACCTTTGCACCTCTGTAACCTTGAAAGCTCTCTTTGAACAGATCCTATCTACTGCTAGATAGACCAAGCCAAACAAGACATGAACTTTGAATATAATAAAAGAAATTACAATAGACTTCTTATTTTCCAGCCACAAAGAATTATAGACAGTACAATAAATAGCCTAAAATAAACAATGAAAGCTCTCAATAGGATTCTTCTCTGTATAACAACGTGAATTAGCTTCTTGTATCCTTCCCGCTTAGCCGTGAGATAAGACTATATATAAAGAGAGACCCAACGGCTATAAAATAATTGTTAGCAAGAAACCAAATGATTTAAATCCCATAATATTAGCTACTAATATTAACCAACGGTTATGAACATAAGATAGAATATGAAACTCATATCAAAGTTGGTATACCCCATGATATTAGCAATTAAAGAGTTCAACATATTTGATAAATTAAGGATATGTTTTCAAGTCAAACAAAAACACCTTAAATAAAGGAACAAAGATATATTTTATAAAGTTTGTTACTAGCTAATCACTGAATAACAGTTACCTTATTTAGTTTCCTTTTCAAATTGAATTGCATATCATTACTAAATTATATTAAAGATCTTTTCAGCAACATGTAACATGCAAACTTAAATATAGAAGGAATATACTAATGGACCATAATTCCAATCTTGGGCCAACAAGAAATCAACATATAATAAATTTAAATCTGCCCAAACAATTTAAATCAAATTCATAAACCCAATAATATTGTCAGCATTAAAATCATAAAATATATAACCAACATTCTCCCCCTTTTTGATGATGACAATACATAATGCCATTTAATTAATATGCTCCCCCTAAGTATATGGCTCCCCCTTAATTTATGCATATTAAGGAAACAAATTCTAAATTAACATCATTTGCATATTCAATCATAATATAGTATCTCAGTACCATATATATATATATATATATCTCCCCCTTTGTCATTATCAAAAAGAAACCACATATTAATCATTAAGCACAAGTATTTCTCCTCCTTTGTCATCAACAAAAAGTAATGTATATCAATTTAGCTAAATAGTTATCTCTCCCCATTTGCCAACATTAAAAGAATAAGTGCAAAGATAAAGAATATCATTGGAGCAAGTTTATAACAAAACCACATATAGCAAGTAGACAATACGATCATACCTTTATGATTTGTTACCTATATAGCAATATTTTGTAACTAGTAGAAAGCTTGATAGTTGTGCTCCTTAATGTAGATTTGGATTTTGTATTTTCAAAATCAAAAATCTCTTCAATAACACTTCTTTTGATCATCCCAATGTTGAGGTCTTTAAAACTCAGGTTAGGAGGATAATTTTTCACTATTATGGTTGTTCTTGGAAGACTGCCATTGGTCATTTTTTCATCTGATTAACTTTCTAGAATATCAAATTTTGCATCAGAATTCATCTGATTTGCCTTCAAAAAACAGACGAATCGAAAGCGATGCGGATTTAGGTGTCTCTGCATGTTTTCTGGTTCATCTGTTTTCCTTCCGATGCGACGGCTTAGGTTTATCTGGATTGAAATTATTTTTCTTTCCAAATTCCAGATCTTTAACTGTTTTCCTGCAAAGTCTCCTTCCTCTTCTTTTGACAGATCAGGGTCAAAATTATCAAATAAAATATGAACATATTCCTTAACCTTTTATCAAGATTATCATGTGTGTTAAATATGGAGCATATAACATAATAAATGATGTTATTAACCCTTGTAATACGAAATCCATAGAGTTATTATAATAATATATCTAATTAAAACTCTATTAAAAAAATTAAAAACAACATGAGGTACTTACAGATTCCACCAAATAATTTATAGGTAACTTACTCTCTCAAAGTAAAGAATCATCCATCTCCTTTTTGATCTCGAGACACCTACAAACAAATAGTCTCTATCTTTTTGGTACCCAAATCTTCTTGGGTCCTTTTGGGTTAGTAGCATATAAATCACTTTTCTTTACCCAAATTTGTTTTATTCTAATTTTATTGCAATTAGAATCAAAATGACCTTTAAAACCACATTTTTTTACAAGTAACAAATGGTGAACAATAAAGTGGTTTATGCCTTGATTTACTATTAATCATTCTAATATTATTATTAGTCCTATTTTCCACATTTTTAATATGATTATACCCAATCCCTTGTTTATCAAGACTGGACCTTTGTGCCCCTATCATAACATTTAGGTTCTCTTCTCCTTGCACAAATTTTGCAAGATCATTTTTTAAAGATGTTATTTCTGCATTTGTTATATTATCATCATGTTGAACATTCATCATTTTTCCATCATTAAAACCATCTATGCATGCATCTCTCATTTTCAATTTTTTTTAACACTTCATTTTCATTTTTAAGATATTCATTTTCTTTTCTCTCTTTAATAAGCGACTTAACTTCATTCATTAGCTCATTTACGCAGTTCTTAAAATAAGCAGTTTTCTTTTTAAGCCTTTGATTTTCATTTTGTAAAGCAAGATAATCAGATGTAGATATTTCAAAATTTTCATGAAAATTCGTTACCTCTAGTTGATCACCGTCTTCTAGTCCCATGAAACATAATTGACCAATTTCTTCATCTTGTTCTGTTTTGGTCTTGCTTATTGGAGTTGAGATACCTTCTTGATTCTTCTTTTGTTTCTTTCTTTGAAGTAGTCTCTCGAGTTTTCTTGAGAGCATTTCAATTTCTTCATCAAAATCTTCATCATTGCCTTCTATGTAGCTTTCAGCTTGTAGAGCCAAGGTCTTCTTCTTAGGTGCCTCATCTTCTTCATCGTACCTCTTAAGTTGATTTTCAAATTCTTCAAGCTCTCCAAACAAGGTAAGAGTTTCCATGGTACTAATTGTTGGTGAATCTTGGAGAGTTGTGACTTTCGGTGCAAACCGTTTGGGCATGACTCTTAGCAGCTTTCTATTAATTTCCCTCTGATCAATTTTCCATCCCAGCATACTTAGGGAGTTCATTAGAGTAAGAAATCTCCCTTGAGCTTCATTAATTGTTTCATTTTTTTCTAATTTGAAGAGTTCATATTCTTGCATCAACATATTTAGCTTGACTTCCTTCACTTTAGTAGTTCCCTCGAGGCTCATGAAGATTGTATCCCACATTTCTTTTGCTGTGTTGCACAATGATACTTTATCAATTTCAGCTTGGACCATTCAGCTTAGCAAGGTGTTCATGGCTCTTGAGTTGTAGGAAAACATATAGCTTTTGTTTACATCCATCTCCATGAGAGCCTTTGGTTTTCCATCATCATGTCTAGGAATGATAGGTCCATTTTCAACAACCCACCATTCCCATGGGTCTCTTTTAAGAAAAATCTTCATTCTGAACTTCCAAAAGTTGAAGTTTTCACTTCCGAACAATAGCGGTGGCCTACTTGTGGACTGACCTTCTTGAAAGTTTAGGTGTGCCACAGGATCTTCCCCTACAACCTGCAACGATCAATATTAGTAGAGCCTTGCTTTGATACCAAAAGAAATTCTATGTATGTGCACACCTAGAGGGGGGGGGGGGTGAATAGGTGTTTAAGCTAAAAGTGATAAATTAAGAAATCTTTTTGTAACTTTATACTACTGAGTTTAATTGCATACTACTACTTATGCTTTTAGTGTCTGCTTTTAGCTTATGTTCTTCGTTTAATATTATCAAGCAAATTAGACACTGCTTTTAGTGTTCCGAATAGTATAACTTCAAGTAGCGTGAAGAATAAAAAAAGTGCAGAACGTGAATGACAGTTAAAGAGATAAACAGAAGTAAAAATTACACCAAGATTTTTACGTGGTTCAGCCCCTATCCTCTAATCTAATGGCCTAATCCACGTCCAATCCCAACTAGGATTGGAGACTCTTTTTATTAAACTTAATATTCAATTAAATACAATAAAAAGAACTCCCTGTTTCAAAGAAGCTTTCCACTGATGGACACCTCTGCCCCCTTTGCACCTCTACAACCTTTCTCACCACTGAGACATTTGCACCTCTGCAACCTTGGAAGCTCTCTTTGATCAGATCCTATCTACTGCTAGATAGACCAAGCCAAACAAGACTTGAACTTTGAATATAATAAAAGAAATTACAATAGACTTCTTATTTTCTAGCCACAAAGAATTATAGACAGTACAATGAATAGCCTGAAATAAACAATGAAAGCTCTCAATAGGATTCTTCTCTGTATAGCAACGTAAATTAGCTTCTTGTATCCTTCCTGCTTAGCCGTGAGATAAGACTATATATAAAGAGAGACCTAACGGCTATAAAATAATTGTTAGCAAGAAACCAGATGATTTAAATCCCATAATATTAGCTACTAATATTAACCAATGGTTATGAACATAAGATAGAATAGGAAACTCATATCAAAGTTGGTATACCCCATGATATTAGCAATTAAAGAGTCCAACAGATTTGGTAAATCAAGGATATGTTTTCAAGTCAAACAAAAACACCTTAAATAAAGGAACAAAGAGATATTTTATAAAGTTTGTTACTAGCTAATCACTGAATAACAGTTACCTTATTTAGTTTCCTTTTCAAATTGAATTTCATATCATTACTAAATTATATTAAAGATCTTTTCAGCAACATGCAACATTCAAACTTAAATATAGAAGGAATATAGAAGGAATATACTAATGGACCATAATTCCAATCTTGGGCCAACAAGAAATCAACATATAATAAATTTAAATCAGCCCAAACAATTTAAATCAAATTCATAAACCCAATAATATTGTCATCATTAAAATCATAAAATATATAACCAAAAGAGGTCATCACGGGTAAGCTTATCATAAACTCTAGCGAAGTTTATACCTTATTTGATACCTGTTCTACCCATTCTTTTATTTCTCCTACTTGCGCTCAACGTTTAAATTTGACTCCGGAGAAATTAGACTTTGACTTATTTGTTGAAACTCCATTGGGAGAAACCTTCATTACATCCACTGTTTATAAGTCTTGTTTGGTTCAAATCGGTACCCTCACATTACCTGTCGATCTTATTTCATTGAAAATACTTGCATTTGATGTAATTCTAGGGATTGATTGGTTAACTACTCATCATGCAAAAATTGATTATTTTCGTAAGGTTGTTAGATTTCATATTCCTAACCAACCTATTATGTGAATTCATGCAACCAAACCATTAAAATCAATCACTGTCATCTCAAGCCATAAAGATATTCGTTTATTGAAAAACGGATGTCAAGCTTTCTTAGATCATGTCACGGATCTAAACAAAAATACTTCAGGTTTGAATGATATTTCTATTGTTAATGAATTTCCTGACGTATTCCCTGAATAACTTCCTGGCCTACCCCCAGAGTGTGAAATTGAATTTTGTATCGACCTTGAACCTGGTACAAAAACCCATTTCCAAAGCCCCATGTCGAATGGCTCCTATTGAACTTCAAGAGTTAAAGACCCAACTGCAGGAATTATTAGACATCAGTTTCATTCGTTCTAGTACGTCTCCTTGGGGTGCTCCTGTTCTATTCGTGAAGAAGAAAGATGAGAGTATGCGACTTTGTATTGATTATCGGGAGTTGAACCATGTCACTATCAAAAATAGATATCCATTGCCTCGCATTGATGACCTGTTTGACCAGTTGCAAGGCACCAATTTTTTTTTTCAAAGATTGATCTTCGTTCCGGATATCACCAATTGAAGATTAGAACCGATGACATTCCAAAGACGGCTTTCAGAACTCGGTACGGGCATTATGAATTCCTAGTCATGTCTTTTGGATTGACTAATGCTCCTACTGCCTTCATGGATATGATGGACCGAGTATTCAAGGAATATTTGGATCACTTTGTGGTCGTCTTTATTGATGACATCCTTATTTATTCCAAAAGCCGTGAAGATCATGAGCAACACTTGAGGCTGATACTTCAAAAGCTTTGTGAATATAAGCTTTATGCCAAGTTGAAGAAATGCGAGTTCTGGCTTAAGGAAGTAGCATTCCTTGGGCATGTGGTATCAAGTCATGGAATATCTATTGACCCAAAGAAAGATTGAAGCTATTCAAAGTCGAGCAACCTAAATCGATGATCAAGTACGTAGCTTTCTCTTTAGTTGGTTATTATCGGAGATTCGTAGAAGGGTTTTCTCGAATCGCTACTCTCTTTAACTCAAATTTGACTTTTAAAGATACACAAAATTCGGTTGGAACAAGGAATGTGAGAAGAGTTTTCAAGAACTCAAGAGAAGACTCATTTCAAAGACTGTTCGACAATACCATCTGGCTCGGAGGGATTTTTCATCTACAGTGATGTTTCAGGCAAAGGGTTAGGATGCGTTCTCATGCAACATGGGTAAGTCATAGCCTATGCCTCTCGACAACTCAAAGAATATGAGAGAAATTATCCTACTCATGATCAAGAGTTGGCAGCTGTTGTCTTCGCACTTAAAATTTGGAGGCATTACTTGTATGGGGAGAAAGTGGAGATCTTTACCGATCATAAAAGCCTCAAATATTTCTTCACTCAAAAAGAACTCAACATGCGACAGCGACGTTGGCTCGAACTATTGAAAGATTATGATCATACCATCCAATACCATCCTGGAAAAGCAAACGTGGTAGCTGACACATTGAGTAGAAGATCATATGCGGGTAAGAGTGCGATATTGTCAACGAAGAGGCCCATTTTGTATGACTTGCAAAGGATGGAGATAGAGATAAAGACTTCAGGGACCCACGTGATTATGGCAAATATACGAGTAGAACCGAATTTAATCGATAAAGTTAAAGTTGCTCAAGCTACAGACCTGGAGCTGATGCATATGAGGAAGAAAGTACAAGAAGGTGCTATGCCGGAAGCAAGAATCGATGAAGAAGGAATACTTCGAGTCAACTCCAAACTTTGTGTTCCTAACGATCCTGAGTTAAAGTATAAAATCATGATGGAGGCGCACAACACACCATTTGTAATCCATCCTGGGAGTACCAAAATATATCATGATCTTCGACATACATTTTGGTAGGGCAATATAAAGAGAGAGATAGCGCTGTTTATCTCAAGGTGTTTAACTTGTCAATGAGTCAAGGTAGAGCATCAAGTACCAAAAGGTCCATTACAACCACTTGAAATTCCAGAATGGAAGTGGGAACACATTACCATGGATTTTGTTACTGGTCTTCCCAAGGTTTTTCAAGGCATATATGCAATTTGGGTCATTGTTGATAGATTGACCAAGTCTGCTCATTTCTTACCAATACGAGAAACTTATACACTTCAACGTCTTAATTGTATGTACATAAACGAGATTGTAAGACTACATGGTATGCCAGTATCCATAGTTTCTGATCGAGACCTAAGATTCACTTCACGATTTTGGGTTAGTTTACAAAAAGCTATGGGGCATGGATTTACGATTTAGTTCGGCATATCATCCTCAGACGGACGGACAATCAGAGAGGACTATTCAAACTCTTAAAGATTTATTAAGACTCTGTGTCCTTGACTTCAAGGGAAGTTGGGACAAGTTCTTACCATTGGTGGAGTTTTCTTACAACAACAGTTATCAAACAAGTATTGACATGGCTCCATTCGAGGTGTTGTACGGAAGAAAGTGTTGTTCTCTAGTATGCTGGGATGAGGTGGGTGAAACAACGTTGTTGGGACCGGAGTTGGTACGTATGACTACGGAAAAGATTCAAACGATCCGACAACGTATAAAAATCTCACAAGACCGATAAAAGAGTTTTGCTGATCTTCATCGAAAGGACGTGGAATTCGATATTGGAGATCATGTGTTGTTACGTGTTACTCCATGGAAAGGAGTTACGAGATTTGGAAAGAGAGGAAAGCTCAATCCTCGATTCATTGGCCCATTTTTAATCCTCGATCGAGTAGGGACTGTAGCCTATAGACTCGCTTTACCGCCAAGTATGTCTTGTGTTCATAACGTTTTTCATATATCCATGTTACGTAAATATGTGAAAAACCCGAACCACATTATTGAGTTAGAACCGAATGAAATAGCGGAAGATTTAACGTATGAAGAGGTTTATGTTCAAATCTTAGATAAAAAGGAATATATTCTACGCTCCAAGGTTATACCTCAAGTAAAAGTTTTATGGAGGAACCACGATGTTGAGGAAATGTCCTAGGAGTTAGAATCTGAAATGAAATCAAGGTATCCTTACCTCTTCGACATACCAGGTACGTACCCTAATTTCGAGGGCAAAATTTCATAAGAAGGGGAGATTGTAAGACCCCAACTTTTATGAATAAAGATGAATTTTCTATAATTATCATTTTGGAATAATATGGAATGAATTTGATATAATGTTTTAGTTGTGGGTAATAGTTATAAATTTTGTAAAGTACGCAAGTTGTTTTATAATATTCAATTGGTGGGGGAATATTCGTTTTAACGAGGGGAATATTAAATGCGGCGACCACAATCATTAGTGGACCCCACAATGGAATTATTATCGGATTGATCGAGCGACAAAAATATTTTTTGAAAATAACGGCGAAAGTTTTATCGTTAATCGTTGAAACACCCTTGTGTTAAAAGTAATGCGAGAATACGCGTGGTTGCATAGTAGCACACGGTATTGATTATTGATGCTTACGTGAGAAGTCACTCAATTTTGTTCAATTATTGCTTTAGTAATTGTTGCATAGTATCTCACGTTAATTGATTCAATTATTGTCGATATTTTATATATTATTAAATCAATAATTGAGACGACGAAGTTATTAATATTATTATTTACAATATTAACGATGTCTAAAAGTTCTGCCAAGGAGAGGTTTGGTAACCTAATTGCGCCAATAGGGAGAAATCCTTATTGGAAAGCCCCCTCTTTCCTGGGAACGACCTGGTCGATTAATAGTGTGAATTATAATAATGATGATGAAGTTTTGTTTTATTAGTATTATTAATGTAATAAAACGTAAAAGCTTTTATATAAAAATGTAATACTTTTATAAAGTTATTCGTTTTATTACACTATAAATAGAATATATTATATTCTATTATGCATAATATTTTGCATAGTAAAATCTTTTTATATAAAATGAATACTTTTATAAAGTTCTTCGTTTTATTAGACTATAAATAGAATATATTATATTTTATTTTGCATAGTGTTTTGAATAATGCTGCATAGTGTTTGTATAGTAAAATCTTTTTATATAAAACAAAATACTTTTATAAAGTTATTCGTTTTATTAGATTATAAATAGAATATATTATATTATAATTAAAAGATTTTGTTTTATTAGAATATTTTATAGTAAACCAATCTGGACCGTCTCGCTTAAAAAGTAATCAATACGGACCGTTCAGAATTAGTTACTATTCACCCATTCTCCTATAAATAGAAGCCCATTCCTTCATTATTTCTTACTTAATTCAATTGAAACTCTAGATAGAGAAACTATAGAGAGAAAGAAGAAAAGTATTCAGCTACTTCACTACTCCTATATCCAGTTTGTTCTAAGGTAAGGGGTATTATTTTTTTCTTTTGTCTTCATGAAGAGAACTTCTATTATTCCATTCTTTGTTATTATGTTGGAATAACCTATCTATGTGAAGTACCACATACTTGGTGAAATTCTTCTGTTATTCCATTCTTTATTATTATGTTGGAATAACCTGTCTATGCGAAGTACCGCATACATGATGAAATTCTTCTGTTATTCCATTCTTTATTATTCTGTTGGAACATCCTGTCTGTGTGTTATGCATGACCTGGTTTCGTTATTTATTATTCTGTTGAAACATCTTGTCTGTGCGTTTACGCATGACCTGGTTCCGTTATTTATTATTATGTTGGAATATCCTGTCTGTACGTTTACGCATGAACTGGTTCCATTATTTATTATTCTATTGGAATATCCTGTCTGTGCGTTTACGCATGACCTGGTTCCATTATTTATTATTCTGTTGGAACAACCTGTCTGTGCGGTCTATCGCATGCTTGGTGATTTCTTTTGTTATTCCATTCTTTATTATACTCAGTTGGTTAAAGTTTTGGCTTTTATACTCCATGACATTGGTGGAATATCCTTGATATTTGCGCTTCATCCAGTATTTTTTCATGGAAATATTCTTCTAAGCATTCTTGAGTTTTACCCCACAAAGCAGTATCATGTTGACAATTTGGACGTTATTGGTTCCTGGATAAATTAATTCTTGAACTTGTTTTATTGAATTCTTATATCATTGTCATCATTCTCATGTTTATATTATGTTGAAAGTCATCTGTGGCCTGTAGTGCATAGATGGACTTGGTATGATTATGACCAGGGATTATTCTGTATAATCATGACCGTAATGTTACAAATGATGTGGTAAAAGTCCTCATTGGCCCGTAGTGCATTGATGGATAGTTGTTGGCATGATCATGACTATTGATGAATACACGAATATCCTTGGCCCGTAGTGCATGGATAATTTGTGGTTGTGATACTAATGAATATCCTTGGTAGTAATGCGAATGATGTGGATTATTTATTAAAATCGAGTCCCAATGATAAAAGTGATGAAAAACTTTTTAAATCATAAAAGATAGTAGATTTTATTCTCTACTTGACTCTTTTAATGGATTGCTTGTTCCGCTGCAGTTAAACTTGATGTTTGTTATATTGTATCAGTTTAACACTGTTGAAGGCTAACGATAATTTATTCTATATTATCTTAGTCATAATATTTATTACTGGGCTAGTTGAGCTCACCCTTTTACTTTCATTGTTCTCTTCAGGAAATGAGAACGTAGTAGGGACTAGTCGGGGAATGGAGTGACGGTCCAGATAATAGCATTAGTAGTCCTCACTATTCTGTTAAATAGTGTGATAATAAATGTAATGAGGACTCAATTGAGTGTGGATATTGTCTAGCTGACAATATTTGTATTAAAACTCACAGCATATGTTTTGTCATATTTTACACAACTATTGTATAATTAAGTTGTATTTGAATTTTGTACCAGGTCGTTCCCAGGAAAGTGGGGGCTTTCCAATAAGGATTTCTTCCTATTGGCGCGCAATTAGGTGACCAAACCTCTCCTTGATAGAACTTCTAGGCATCGTTAATATTGCAAATAATAATATTAATAACTTTGTCGTCTCAATTATTGATTTAATAATATATAAAATATCGACAATAATTGAATCAAATAACGTGAGATACTATGCAAAAATTATTATAGCAATAATTGAACAAAACTGAGTGACTTCTTACGTAAACATCAATAATCAATACCGTGTGCTACTATGCAACCATGCGTATTACTGTACTTTTACTGCCGAGTAGTTCAACAGTTTTAACGGTAAAACTTCCGCCGTTATTTTCATAAAAATATTTTTGTTGTTTTCTCAATCTGACAATAATTTCGTTGTGGTGTCCACCAATGATTGTGGCATCGTACGGATATTCCCCGACACAAAGAATATTTCCTGACCAATCGAATATAATATAACAACTTGCATACTTTGCAAAATTTATTAATATTACCCACAACTATAACATTATCTCAAATCCACACCATAATTTTGAAAAAAAATATTTCGAGAAATTTAAATCTTTATTCATAAAATTTGGGGTCTCACAGAAATATCATTCTCTATCAGTAATATATCATCAACATATAATACGAGGAATGAAACAACGCTCCCACTAACCTTCTTGTACACATATGGTTCATCCTTATTTTTGATAAAATCAAACTCTTTGATTGTATCATCAAAATGGATGTTCCACCTACGAGAAGCTTGCTTCAATCCATAAATGGATCGTTGTAGCTTACAGACTTGATTTGTTCCAATCTTTGAAACAAATCTCTCTGGCTGTGTCAAATACACATCCCTCAAGTTTCCCATTGAGGAAGGCCGTTTTCATGTCCATCTGCCAGATTTTGTAGTCATGGTAAGCTGCAATCGCAAGAAAAATCCGAATGGACTTGAGCATTGCTACTGGTGAGAAGGTTTCATCATAGTCAACTCCTTGTCTTTGTTTGAAACCTTTTGCGACCAGTCGGGCCTTATAGGTCTCTACCTTGCCGTCTTCTCCAGTCTTTCTTTTAAAGACCCATTTACACCCAATAGGCTTAATGCCTTCAGGTGGTGAAACCAAAGTCCATACTTGGTTCTTATACATGGAGTCCATCTCAGATTTCATGGCTTCTTGCCACTTCTCTGAGTCTTTACTACTCATAGCATATTCGTAATTCAATAGATCATCATCATCGATGATGTGTACCTTATCGTCATCTTCAATGACAAGTCCATACCTATCAGGTATCTTTGGTACTCTTCCAGATTTACAAATAGGGTGTAGTACAGAAAGAATCTCTACTTGGACAGGTTCATCCATTTGATCTGTAGTGGTTTGTGGTTCTTGAATTTCTTTAAGATCTATTTTCCTCCCACTGACCCCTTCAAGGATAAACTCCTTTTCCAAGAAGGTAGCATGTTTGGCAACAAACACCTTTTGTTCAGTAGGATTGTAGAAATAATATCCTAAACTTTCTTTAGGATATCCCACAAAAGTACACTTATCAGATCTTGTCCCAATCTTATCATTCTGAAACCTTTTCACATAAGCTGGACATCCCCAAATCTTAACATGCTTAAGACTAGGCTTCCTCCCTGTCCACATCTTATATGGAGTCTTAGGGATGGATTTCGAGGGAACCTTATTTAGTAGATATAGAGCCGCTTCTAGGGCATATCCCCAGAATGATACCGAAAGATCGGTAAAACTTATCATGGAACGAACCATGTCCAACAGTATTTAATTTCTCCTTTCAGACACACCATTCAGTTGTGGCATCCCTGGGGGAGTCCATTGTGAGATTATACCATTTTCTTTGAAACAATTGAGAAACTCACTGCTTAAGTATTCACCACCTCGATCTGATCGAAGAATCTTAATACTTTTTCCTGTTTGTTTCTCTACTTCACTTCTGAACTCTTTGAACTTTTCAAATGATTCAGATTTATATTTCATTAAATACACATATCCAAATCTTGAGTGATCATCAGTGAATGTAATAAAATAAGAATACCCTCCTCGTGCATTCGTTGTCATAGGTCCATATACATCTGTGTGTACCAACGCTAACAACTCTGTAACTCTTTCTCCTTTTCCACTAAAAGGAGATTTATTCATTTTTCCCATGAGACAAGATTCACAAGTTGGATATGATTTATAATCTTATAGCTCTAGGAGCCCATCTTTATGTAACTTGTATAATCTTGTTTCATTAATATGACCGAGTCTACAATGCAACATATAGGTATAATTAACATCATCTCTTTTCCTTTTCTTAGTTTGTTCAATTTGAAGTATATTTTCATGCAAGTCAAGAATGTAAAGTCCATTTCGTAAATTACCAACACCATATAAAACATTATTATTATAAATAGAACAATTGTTGTTCTTTATTATAATGTCAAAACCATCCATATCCAATACTGATATTGAAATAATGTTTCTAATAAGTGATGGAACAAAATAACAATTATTTATACTAATGGATTTGCCCGTAGGCAGTGCTAAACAATAAGTCCCTACAGCTAATGCAACAACCTTTTCTCCATTTCCCGCTCATAGGACGACCTCATCCTTGCTCAGCTTTCTACTTCTGACTAGTCCCTGTATATTATTACATATGTGAGAACCACAGTTGGTATCCAATACCCAAGTAGAAGATTGACTTTCAGAAAAATTAATTTTAATCATAAACAAACCTTGATTAGGATTTGAAGCTTCTCCAAGCTTCTTCTGCTTTTGTTCCGTAAGATAATCCTTGTAGTTCCTCTTCCAATGACCCGGCTTGTTGCAATGGAAGCAAATTCCTTTGCTAGCTGGATCAGGTTTCTTTTGATCCTTCACTTTCGCCTTTCCCTTAGCCTTCTTGGATTTCTTCTTTTCAGAAGATACCTCGGGCCTCTTCCTTTTCTTGGAAGAATCATCCACCAGTAAGACATGGTTCTTCTTGGATGGGAAGTGACCTTTAGCACTTTTCAACATGTTAAGTAATTCAGGCAAGCTGACATCTAACTTATTCATGTGAAGATTCACAACAAATTGTGAGAAGGTGTCTGGGAGTGACTGAAAGACTAAATCTTGACTCAACTCCCCATCCATGACGAACCCAAGCTGTCCTAGACGTTCAATCAAATTAATCATGTGACGCCCCCAAAATAGGTATACATCACCCATCTTGAGTCGCCAAATACATGGTACTAAATTCAAATACGACTTGATTATACAACAGTCGTGTAAAATGCGACAAAAGACATGCTGTGAGTTTTAATACAAATATTGTCATCTAGACAATATCCACACTCAAATTAGTCCTCATTAAATTTATTATCACACTATTTAACAGAATAGTGAGGACTACTAAGACACCATCTCGGACCATCACTCTGCTCCCCGACTAGTTCCGGCCACGTTCTCATTTCAAGAGAACAAAGGAAAGAAAGGGTGAGCTCAACTAGCCCGAAGAAATATTATGGCTAAGATAATGCGAAATAAATTATCATTAGTCCTCAACAGTGTTAAACTAATAAAATACAATAGACATCAAGTTTAAGCGTAATGGGAACATACAATCCATTAAAAGAGTCAAGTAGAGAATAAAATCTACTATCTTTTATGATTCAAAAAGGTTTTCATCACTTTTATCATTGAGACTCGACAATAAATAATCCACATCATCCACCTTTTCTACGGCCAAGGATATTCATTAGGTCACGACCACAAATTATCCATGCACTACGGGCCAAGGATATTTGTGTATTCATCAATGGTCATGATCATGCCAACAACTGTCCATCAATGCACTACGGGCCAATGAGGACTTTTACCACATCATTTGTAACATTATGGTCATGATTACACCGAATAATCCCTGGCCATAATCATACCAAGTCCATCTATGCACTACAGGCCATAAATGACTTTCAACAAAATATAAATATGAGGATGATGACAATGATATAAAAATTCAATAAAACAAGTTCAAGAATTAATTTATTCAGGAACTAATAACGTCCAAATTATCAACATGATACTTCTTTGTAGAGTAAAATTTAAGAATGCTCAAAAGAATATTTCTACGAAAAGATACTGGATGAAGCGCAAATATCAAGGATATTCCACCAATTTCATGGAGTATAAAAGTCAAAACTTTAACCAACTGAGTATAATAAAGAATGGAATAACAAAAGAAATCACCATGAATGCGGTACTTAGCCAGAGCGGAAAGTTATTCCAATAGAATAATAAATAACGGAACCGGTGTCGTGAAATTCACACCAACAGGATGTTCCAACGGAATAATAAAGATTTTAACTAGGTCCCACGTAAAGCCGAAACGGGATATTCCAACGAATAATAAAGATGGAACCGGGTTCTAAGCGTGAGCGCGCACGACATGATATTCAACGTAATAATAAAGAATGGAATACGTAAGAATTTCACCAAGTATAGGGTAGCCAGCGTATCTGAGTTATTCAACGTAATAATAAAGATGGAATAATAGAAGTTCTCTTCATGAATACAAAAGAAATAATACTCCTTCTAAAAAAAGAAACTTGATATCGAAAATCTTTGAGTAGCGTAAAAACTTTTCTTCTTTCTCAATATAGTTTCTCTCTCTAGAGTTTCAGTGAATTCGTAAGAAATAATGAAGGAATGAGCTTCTATTTATAGAAGAATGGAATGAATAGTAACCAATCCATGAACGGTCCAGATTGATTTACTTTAATCGGACGGTCCATAATTAAAGCAAAATCTTTTAAATAAAATATAATATATTCTATTTATAATCTAATAAAATGGATAACTTTTAAAAAGATTTTACTATGCAAACACTATGCAGGCACTATGTAAATACTATGCATAATAAAATATAATATATTCTAATTATTGTCTAATAAAATAGATAACTTTATAAAAGTATTACATTTTTATATAAAAAGATTTTACTATTAGCTAATAAAACGAATAACTTTATAAAAGTATTACATTTTATATAAAAAGTTTTTCTGTTTTATTACGTTAATAATACGAATAAAACAAAACGTCATCATCATTATTATTATTCACACTATTAATCGACCAGGTCGTTCCTAGGAAAGAGGGGGCTTTCCAATAAGGATTTTTCCCTATTGGCGCGCAATTAGGTGACCAAACCTCTCCGTGACAGAACTTCTAGACATCGTTCATAATGCAAATAATAATATTAACAACTTCGTCATCTCAATTATTGATTTAATAACATATAAAATATCGACAATAATTGAATCAAACTGAGTGAGTTCTCACATAAGCATTAATAATCAATACTGGTAATGCTTACTTATGCAACCACGCAGACATTCTTTATACTTTTACTATCGAGTAGTTCAACAGTATCAACGGTAAAACTTCTGCCGTTATTTTCATAAAAATATTTTTGTCATTTTCTCAATCCGACAATAATTCTGTTGTGGGGTCCACCAATGAATGTGCTGTCGTACGAATATTCCCTGACCAATCGAATATTATATAAAAAATTGCGTACTTTGCAAAATTTATAAATATTACCCACAACTCAAATTTATTCCATAATATTCAAAAATGATATTTATAGAAAATTCATTTTTATTCATAAAAGTTGGGGTCTTACAAATCATCTTTAGGACATGAGTCTCAACAGTAGTACCCTCAGTCATCCGAGATCGGAAGAGCTCCTTAGATATTTCATATCTAGCAGTCCTACTTTGTTCACCATACAACTCTTGAAGGTGCAGTAGCATAGTAGGAACATCCATGGTTTCATGCTGATGCTGAAGCTCGTTACTTATGGATGCGAGCATGATGCATTGAGCCACAGATGCATTATTTTGCCATTGTTTAAAAGTAGTAATCTATTCCTCAAAGGCTGTCTCTGCAACTTTTGCAGGTATGGGCGAATTTAGGACATAAAAAATCTTTTCAGCAGTGAGAACAATTCTCAGATTCCTTAACTAGTCCGTGTAATTCGGTCCGATCAGTTTGTTAGCATCAAGTATGCTACGTAGTGAAATTAGTGAATGTGACATTTTCAAAATTCTGCATGTATAAAGATAATATTTTAGCAAACATTCATTTAATTAATTACCAAAATAAATTAGGTCTTATTTTATATTGGTATCTCCCACTATTTTCTTCAAACTATATTACCCTCATGAATATAGTTTGGCAATATCTAATTAAAGATTTGCTAGTGAGAATAAGGATCCCATTTCAAATGTATATAGCCTTGTGTGTGCACAACAAACTATATATAAATAAATAGGTAGACAACTCTTGTCAATTACATCATCATGTAACTCCTTATATTTTGCCTCTTAAATCATAATAGTCAAGTGTTGCATATCCAAACTAAAATGATTTAAGTTAAGTCATACCCAACATTTCCATATAAGTGAAGAGAAAACTATAGCCCTTGTGTGTGCACAACAAAGCGGTAATGTTCAATTCCTTATAAACATCAAATGTAATAAAAACAACATCTCAAATATTTAATACTCGCCTTGTGTGTGCACAACAAACTCATATTATATATTCAATGCTCTATTGTTTTTATCATGCTAGAAGGCGACGTTCAATATTCCAAATATCTTTGAACGTTACAACTTAATATAATTTCATTGAGGGGTTTGTTATTATTAGTCTCATCTTGTTTAGCGCGCATGCAAATATATATATATAAAATACGCGTCATATTATTAAACATGCGAAGCATGTTTGCATAATATATAATATATATAATACTAGCACGCACATATAGAATACTATATTCTACCCGGATTGATTATGAACTTTTATTCTAGTTTGGTTCACTAGAGCTACCAAGTGAACCAAAAGGTCAAACCCTAGGGTGCAAGAATAAACATTTAAATATAACTATTACATTTAAACTCGGGTTCCATTACAAACGGGTCTTCAAGCGCTCATTGCTCCTTGATCTCCGGTTCTTCAAAAAAAATTCTAACTAATCCTATTACATTAAACTATTTAATTTAAATAGAAACCTTGATCAGCAGTCAAGGGGAAGTACATATGAGAGAGATATAATTTACATCAAGAAGAAAATCAGAAAAGACGAGGTACGCATACCCCATTTAATAAAACACATTCATTCAAACATCCAACCAAAATAAATCTAATCATATTAGTCAATTGTCCATATTCAGTCCCATTTATTATCATACATATCATCATATGTACCAATAAATAACATCATTTCATATATATATGAGTATCATTTAATGGGCAATTTTAAATTGCATGAAATTCAATTTCAAGAGTAAAATAAACTCTTTATTTTAATTATAAAATTATTAACATAATATATATATATATATATATATATATATATATATATATATATACTGGGACAACTTCTGTTTTATTTTACATTCACTAAGGTAAAAGTGATTTATACTATAATTATATTTTCTTCAAATTTTTCTTCAATCCTGTCTAACTGTTTTCCTACAGTTGCTAGGTATTGGTTACTAAAATTTAACTGTTCAATGATTTTTTTATCATCATTATTTCCATTTGACTACCATTAGCCGAATTCAATTTTTCACTAGTTTTTTTGTAATATTTAGTTGGGATTAGACCTTCACGGATACAATTAAAATCACACTGTATCTACCAAGCGATGAAGTCGTATTGAAAAGTTTTTATCCACAACTAGGTTAATAGAAACATACCACTTCTGAATGGTGATGTCTTTAATTCTTTTAAGTGAAAGACCTTGAATAAATAAGTCTGAAATATCTTTAGTACCAGATGATTCTGGTTCATCGTGATTTTCATCACTAGATGAAGAATCATTGATCTGAAGATCAGGCTTTTTATCTAAATCTTTTCTTAGAAAAGAGACTTCTATTTTTAAATTAGCAATTTCTTTTTTTAATTTATTAACTTCTTGATTTAATTCTGGAAGACTGACTTCTTTAACTGGAGATTTAAATCTTTCCAAAGTTTTATTAAGACTAAAAATTGGTTTCTCTTTAGCTTTAATAAACTTATCATTTTCTATTATCTTTAGTTAATAAATCTTTTAACTGTTTTGTGTATTGGGCTTTTAACTTAGGATCAGTGATTTTACTAATTAAGTCAATTAACAAAGAACTTTCTTCATCATCCTTGTTAATTACATTAATCTTTTTAGTGCAACAATTTTCATTACAATTATTAGCACAGATGGTGACTTCGCTTGTCTTACTAACCTGATTATTTTCACTGTTAGTATCAGAGGAATATGAAATGTTAGAGTCTTCATTATTACTAACTTCATTTTCTATCCTCATTAATTCTAATATATACTCAGTATCTTCATCAGTAATATTTAACTGGGACAACTTTTGTTTTATTTTACATTCACTTTTATAATGACCCTTTTGCCCACAATTGTAGGCACAAATTTTACTTTTATCAAATTTTTTAGTTCTTTTATTATGTTTTTTATTAATGGGTTTGGGCTTATTATAATAATTATCTTGATTTTTATCTTTATGATGATTGCGTCTTTTCTTGTGACGTCTATGACTTTTGTGAGAGTCAATATGTTTATGCACAATGCTTTTCGTGCAGAAGGAGCCACGGGAGGTAAACCATATTGCTTTCATGAGAATATCTTAGAAACTCATATTTAGCTTTTTTCTTGTCTTTACTAGCTTGTTTGGCTAACTTAAAATCAATGCACATTTTTAATCCTATCTTTTGAATATAACGATTATGTCACCATAAGTGAGATTATCATAATCAATATATCCTAAATTTTACTAAGTTCTTCACGAACTTTGTGAGCAAATAAGAATGATGAAACCATTAACAAATTTCTCTTTCCGAAAGGTTTATTACCTTGTCATTTCTCATCATAACTCTAGAAGTAAAAACATCTTTGTACCATCTAAAGTCACTTAGAGTGGGACACGTGAGATTACTTAGGCGATCGTGGATTCTTTCGGTGATATTCTTTGGGGTTCCTCTGAAGTGTTTTATTATAGTATAAATCAAAGTATTTACTCCATCGGTGGCCCAATTCCTATAGCTTCATCAAAAATCGGGTTTCCTTGACATCTAACCTGATGCGGCATGGATAATAGATAATCTAGAATCTTGATTGAGATGTTTTTCCCACCAAGACACGAGAATACCAGAAATCCACTAGCCAATAATTCAACAATATCTGGTTGAGTAAGAGTGTTGAATTTAGTTAGATAGCTGTTTGCCACCATGGACATATGATTTAACATATTGAGGATTTCTTGTTCACTAAATCCAATCGATATTCCATTCATAAATTTTATTAGGCAAACGAAAAATTGTTTATCTAGGTTTCTCTCTTCAAATTGTAAATCTGGAGGAGTTGGTCTAGAATACCAATTTACGGTCATACTAGTATTATGGACGGTTAACTTATTTAACTGTTCATGAATATCTTAATTGATGAGGTAGTGATTGACTATCGATCGACTCTTGCTTTCATTATCGAGTTAATCGATCGATAATAAAATAATAGTACCGCTTGTTTAGGTTCCCGTCTTTGTTTTAATTTTTAAATAAGCGATCAACGGCTCTTTGTAAGATCAACGTCTTTATTAGATAAACCTAATTTTTCTCTATTTTCTGGTAGTTTTAATAGTGGTTGAACAATTTTGACTCTGGTTTTTAATTATATTTTCTTCAAATTTTTCTTCAATCTCGCTTAACTGTTTTTTCCTCTGAGCTTGCTAGGTATTGGTTACTAAAATTTAAGCTGCTCAATGATTTTTTATCATCATTAATTCCATTTGAGATTTTAAATAAAATTTGGCATTCTTGAAGTATTTTTCTTTGAAATTAAGATGATTCTAAGGGTGGGTGACTAGATCTAAACCTTAGACTTGTCTTCTTTGACCCATTGAGTTTTAGTTATAACATTGCATTTAAATTGATCTTTGCTTTCATACCAATCATGAAGGTAATATTAATTTTTTCACTATTGATAAATTTCTTCCATTTATTGACAATTTTATCTCTTTCTTTCTCGGTTGGGTGATTTTTTCTAAATTGATGTCTTTTAATTTTATTAGACTTGGAGTTAAAATCATTCACAAGATTAATCCAATCTAACACAAATTCTTTCTTAATGACTCTTAATTGATTATTAATTGGAACATCAAAATCGGATCGAGTGGGGAGCTTTCGGAAGAGTCGGAGAAGAAGAGCTTTCTTCCTCATTTGGGTAATTACGAGGGTGACAAGAATAACAAGGATGACTTGCTTGACCTTGATTTAAAATTCCTTTTAACTTAATGTCTCTTATAGAAGGGTTACTTAAGGACTTGAATCTCTTCTGAGTAGATTCATAGAAGGTTTGAAGAACTAGAATAGTCCTCTATAATAAGCGGTCTTCTAGAGCGTTCAAAGCTAACTTTGACAGTTCCATCGAAAAAATTGCCTTATGTTTTCAATGTTCACTCGTTGTTTACTACAGTCACCGTGGTATTTCACTTGGTAAAATCCATTGGTTGGGTAATGTAATATCTTTCCATAGAATTGTTCTAGGGATCCGGATATTAGCATCACCGGGTTGAACTTTGAATTAATACGATTATGATCTTTAGGGCTTTTATTAAGGGCATGGACATTCAAATTAGTCTTCATGGTCTTATAATAAATTCTAAAGATTAGAGCAATTGGTTGAGAACCTTCAATCATTTGTGTAATTTCTCCTGCTGTTTTAATATTTAATGTTAAGGCTTTTAATAGGTGTTGATCACTTAGACTAAGTGTGAAGTCAGGAAAGCAATTAAAATGGATAGGACCATTGTGCAGACTGGCTTCCATAGCACCTATTATGCTTGGATAATAATTCAAAATCTAGCATCTCTCGAGGCAGAGGTAGATACTTGAATTAATTCCTTTAATATTCAATGGTTTAACTGCTACTTGAACTAGACCTATGTGGATGAAATTATAACCCTTTTTTCTATATTTTTTAATAACATCAGGGGAAAGAAGGCTACAATTTTCATACTCTTTGTTAATAGCATAGACCTTTTCAACTGTTTTAACATTATAATCTGTTTTAAAGTTATCTAAGAATGTTGGTGATAAATTTCTTTGGGAGAAATTAAGGAATATTCCAATTATGTAAAACTTGGTGATATTTTCATAACTGTTTTCTTCTGATTAACTATGTCTGGTATAGGTTGCAAGGTTGACCTATGACTAGCTGAGGAGTTAGATCTAAATAACCTACTCATTATTACTGGGTTCAAAAATATTCACTCTTTATCTTCCATTCGGACCCTCTTCCTAGGTAGACTCATACCTATTGTTCTTAAACCCTTCACTTTCGCATGACAAGAGACTTACCTAGGGTTGACAGCGAACAAGGTGTTCTACAGTAAGTTAGGTGACTTCTGATAAAGGATGAAATGATTTTTGAAAACAGTTTTAATGAAGCAAATCAAGAGATCTTACTGGTCGCTAGAACATAGAGAGAAACATGGCTCTGATACCATTTGGGAAGAGAGGAGGAAGAACAGAGAAGAACAGAGAGAGCGCATACACAATCAAATACAGTACTATAAATAAATAACTGAATTGTATTAATTATTCATACTATGTACAATCTAAGAACTGAAAATAAAACAAGAACTTACAAATTTAAAACATTTAACTAGAGAATTGGAGAAGAGGGGTTAAGTAGGCTGATCAGAGGTAGAAACTAAAGATTCTTCTGAGAGAGAGAGAGCTCAGAGTCTTTCTAAGTTTCGAAAACTGACTTGCCAAATGAGCTCGCCTTCCTTTTATAGAACAAGGAAAGGGAACTGTTACATTTACTTGGGTAAAGTAAGAAACATTTCACTAAGGTAAAAGTGATTTACTAAAGTAAAAGCAAAAGTAAGAAACATTTCACTAAGGTAAAAGTGAATTACTAAAGTAAAAGCAAAAGTAAAAGCAAGTTACTAAGGTAAAAGCAAAAGTAAAAAAATGCAGAATAAGCAATTTGTTGATGAAGCAGTGCTAACTTTTGACTATTACTGAGATGCTTTTAGGTGAAACAACTTTTACTTCGACTCTGCTTTGGGTGGAAAAGAGCCTCTTTTTTCTTGTTGAGCTACTTTCTATTTGGAAAGTGGAATCTTTTGACCGCTTCTGGCAAGGGCAGTCTTTTGAAAGTAATGTGGTACTTGGGAGCCAGTCTTTGTAATCGAATAATAATGGCTAGGCTGAGACAGTCTTTGGTTAATCGAACGATGAATCGGTCACGGAGCAAAAGTGCTAGCTAATCAATAATGGCGGCTTTCTTTGTAGATGTCGAGCAAAATGGGTCTGAGCATCCTGAAGGTTGATGGTGCCGTAGGATCGTCTGAGACCATCATCTTACGCAAATTAGCTAATCGAGTCATTACGAGAAGAAGGTGAGGAATGCTGAGAGGCTTCTTCGTGTAACTCATCAATTCTTTTATTGAGGGCTTGAGCAATAAGTTTTAACTCACTCTAGGAGCAATCTTTGAAATCGAAATGCTACGGGAATGGGAGGATCTGTAGGGTGGTTTTGACTTAGATTCTTTTGAAATCTTTTTCGACTTGAGGAAGAGGTTCTAAAGGGATGGCTTTAGAATCCTTAGCACGAATGATTTGGGGAATTATTTGAACTGGAATAGAGCAACAGAAATTCTTGTTGAACTGACCAATGATTACATTAACATCGAACTTATCCCACCACTTGATGTAGAAAAAGCGGGAAAGTCGAGGGAGTGGATCGAGATAATTCTTGAATTACTAGCAACGGAGGGTGGAGAAATACCAGTATTGCCATTTAAGTATCCGAGGAACCTTATATTTACTAATGAAGAGAAGAGTAGAGAGGAATGTTCTCATTCTTTGGATCTGTTTTACTATTATTAGCAAAATGGGTAACTTGGACCTTAAGGGGATCGGGAAGGAGGTCATAGGTAGAACCATGCCTATACCACCGGAGGACGAACCAATAAGGGATTGGACTTTTGAATTTATGATCGAATGAATAAACCAGGGAATGACTATGGGACTCGTTACGATGAAGGAGAACCTTATACCGAACTTCAATATAATCATAAAAGCAAAAGGATAACTATGATTAGAGATCCATTAGATCGGAGGATGTTTTCCCAATCGTAAATCTGAAGGAAATGTTTAATATACAAAGAATGATAAAGAACTTTTGATTTATCATTGTTTGCATAAATTAGTTTGATATTCTTGACTTCGGTTTCAGGAGAATGTCCTTATAATAAACAAGAGACTTATAAGGAGGCGGTGGAGGAAAATGCCAACCGGGAGGAAAAAGCTGGCGTGAAGCTTAAGCGGATCATTTTTGGCTTCATGTAGGGTTCAATATGAAACAAATAACTTTCCCATTTGAGCACATGCTCGAGAAGAGGAGTGATGGGGCTGAAGACGAGGTCTTTCTTTGGATTCTTGAATGGGTCAATGGGTTCGGGCTTATTAACTAGAAATTTGAACTATAAGGCTTGGGGATTGTCCCAAGAGAGAAAATTTGTTTGGTGATAGGCGAGGGTAATAGCGGGTGAGGACTAAGGTACCTCTGGGATGATTACTTGGGCCACTAGGCTTACCCGGACCACGAGAGGAGGATGAACCTCTGAAACTCATGGTATATAGTACTGTATGAATAAATTCTCGGTAAGAAAATCGAATAGAATTATTTTTGCCTTTAATGTATTCAATATCAAAATCAAAATGCTTAATAAAGCTTGCCATCTAGCGAAAAGAATGCTTAGAGGCTAAATTTTCAACATCTTTACTAAAATGTACTTGGTGACTTAGGTCAATCACGAACCGAAATTTTCGATTTAATAAGTCATTTTGAAATTTATTAATACATAATACCAATGAAAAGAATTTCTTTTTTAATAGTACTATATTTTGATTGTGTAGTATTCCATGCTACGAATGAAATCGAACAATTTGTTCGGGGAATCGATGTTAATTTTTGTTTAAGAATGCCTCCAGAATCCAATATCCGAGGCGTCGGTTTCAACAATTTTGAGCAATTTGAATCATTAGAAATGCCAAGGCGAGGCAATGTCTTGACATATTTTTAACTTGTTGAATTTGCGAAGTATGAATGTCGATCCAAGGTGGAGGATTATTTTGCAAACGGCGAAAAAGGGTTTGCAAATCTTCTGAATTCTTGTAGAACTTGCTATATAATTGAATGAGCCAAGAAATCTCTGCGGTTGGGTTTTATTGGTTATCTTATCTCGGGAACTTGTCGGCCAAATTGAATAGCTCGTTCAATAAATTTGAACTTGTCCATTGAAGATATTAAGACCAAGAAACCTTATTCTGACTGAAAGCAGTGCATTTGGAAGGAGAAAGAACAAGACCATTTACCTTAATGGTAGTGAAGAAGCGATTTTAAATGTTTTTCGTGTTCTTGATAGTCTTGGAGTAAACAAGAATGTCGTCGATATAAACAACGATAAAATGGTTTGAAAGGGTTTAATATGTCATTGAGTATATTTTGAAATTCACTTGGAGCATTTTTAGGCCAAATGCTTGAACATTCCATTCATAATGTCCAAACGGAGTGGTGAATCTTTATTTTGTCTTGATCATCGGGATGAATGGCAATTTGCCAAAACCCGGATTTAAGGTCAAATTCTTTGAAAATGGTGGCATTACTTAACCTATTGATAAGGTCGTCTTTGTTGGGGAGGGTACCTAATCCATTCTAAGACCTTGTTCAATGGTTTGTAATTAATAACTAAATGAATTACACCTCTTTCTTTTTACGCTTCATTATTGACATAAAAGGCGAAGCAAGACCAAGGGATTCTTTGGGTTTAATTAATCCTTTATTGAGGAGATCATTGATTTCATTTTTACATAACTCCATTTGTTCATGACTCATCCGAATAGGCCTAGCCTTAGTAGGAATTAAATGCTCTTTGAATTCCTAGCATAAGGAAGCTAACCATATGTTTCTTTCTATGCCAAAAGGCATTGGGGGAATCAGAACAAAGGTTATTCTTCATGTAGGTTTTTAATTCTTCAATTTTTGACCGAACCTCTTCATTTTGAAGTTGTTCTTCAATTCTTTTATATTTGATTTCCTCTTTTAAGAAATTCAAATGTGTAGATTCTGATTTATTAAATTCAATGATTTAGAAATGGATTCTTCTTGAATGTATTTTAAATCTCTTTCTTTTAGTTTAATAAGAAACTTAAATGTTATTTTCTTTCCTAAATGTTTACAGGTTAATCCTTCATTACTAGTTGTAAATGGGTATAATAAGTATATAAATGGTAAACCCAAAATAATTTTGTCTGTAAGATTGCGAATCAAAACAAAAGATGTTTTGAAACACATATTATCTGACAAATATGTACTCTTAGTAATTTATATTTTATTTCCATTTGACTACCATTAATAGAATTCAATTTTTCACTAGTTTTTTTGTAATATTTAGTTGGGATTAGACCTTCTGGATACAATTTAAATCACTTTTTGTATCTACCAAGGCGATGGTCGTATTGAAAAGTTTTATCCACAACTAGGTTAATAGAAACATACCACTTCACGAATGGTGATGTCTTTAATTCTTTTAAGTGAAAGACCTTGAATAAATAAGTCGAAATATCTTTAGTACCAGATGATTCTGGTTCATCGTGATTTTCATCACTAGATGAAGAATCATTGATCTGAAGATCAGGCTTTTTATCTAAATCTTTTCTTAGAAAAGAGACTTCTATTTTTAAATTAGCAATTTCTTTCTTTAATTTATTAACTTCCTGATTTAATTCTGGAAGACTGACTTCTTTAACTGGAGATTTAAATCTTTCCAAAGTTTTATTAAGACTAAAAATTGGTTTCTCTTTAGCTTTAATAAACTTATCATTTTCTCTATTATCTTTAGTTAATAAATCTTTTAACTGTTTTGTGTATTGGGCTTTTAACTTAGGATCAGTGATTTTACTAATTAAGTCAATTAACAAAGAACTTTCTTCATCATCCTTGTTAATTACATTAATCTTTTTAGTGCAACAATTTTCATTACAATTATTAGCACAGATGGTGACTTCGTCGGTGCTACTAACTGAATTATTTTCACTGTTAGTATCAGAGGAATATGAAATGTTAGAGTCTTCATTATTACTAACTTCATTTTCTATCCTCATTAATTCTAATATATACTCAGTATCTTCATCAGTAATATTTAACTGGGACAACTTTTGTTTTATTTTACATTCACTTTTATAATGACCCTTTTGCCCACAATTGTGGCACACAATTTTACTTTTATCAAATTTTTTAGTTCTTTTATTATGTTTTTTATTAATGGGTTTGGGCTTATTATAATAATTATCTTGATTTTTATCTTTATGATGACTGCGTCTTTTCTTGTGACGTCTATGACTTTTGTGAGAGTCAATATGTTTATGCACTCGTGCTTTAAATCAGAAGAGTCACAGGAGGTAAACCATATTGCTCATGAAATATCTTAGAAACTCATATTTAGCTTTTTTCTTGTCTTTACTAGCTTGTTTGGCTAACTTAAAATCAATGCACATTTTAATCCTATCTTTTGAATATATAGCTGATTATGTCACCATAAGTGAGATTATCATAATCAATATATCCTAAATTTTACTAAGTTCTTCACGAACTTTGTGAGCAAATAAGACTGTAAACCATTAACAAATTTCTCTTTCCGGAAAAGGTTTATTCTTGTCATTTCTCATCATAACTCTAGAAGTAAAACATCTTTGTACCATCTAAAGTCACTTAGAGTGGGACACGTGAGATTACTTAGCTGATCGTGGATTCTTTCAGTGATGTTACTGGGGGTTCCTACGAAGTGTTTTATTATAGTATAAATCAAAGTATTTACTCCATCAGGTGGCCCAATTCCTATAGCTTCATCAAAAATCGGGTTTCCTTCAGCATCTAACTGAACAGCATGGATAATAGATAATCTAGAATCTTCAGTGAGATGTTTTTCCCACCAAGACCTGAGAATACCTGTAAATCCACTAGCCAATAATTCAACAATATCTGGTTGAGTAAGAGTGTTGAATTTAGTTAGATAGCTGTTTGCCACCATGGACATATGATTTAACTTATTGAGGATTTCTTGTTCACTAAATCATCGATATTCCATTCATAAATTTTATTAGGCGAAAGCAGAAAAATTGTTTATCTAGGTTTCTCTCTTCAAATTGTAAATCTGGAGGAGTTGGTCTAGAATACCAATTTACGGTCATACTAATAGTATTATGGACGGTTAACTTATTTAAGCTGTTCATGAATATCTTATATGATGAGGTAGGTGATTGACTATCGATCGACTCTTGCTTTCATTATCGAGTTAATCGATCGATAATAGCAATAAAATAGTACCGCTTGTTTTAGGTTCGGTCTTTGTTTTAATTTTTTAAATAAGCGATCAATAGCTCTTTAAGATCAGCGTCTTTATTAGATAAACCTAATTTTTCTCTATTTTACGGTAGTTTTAATAGTGGTTGAACAATTTTGACTCTGATTTTTAATTATATTTTCTTCAAATTTTTCTTGATCTGTCTAACCTGTTTTCCTCTGATTTGCTGGGTATTGGTTACTAAAATTTAAGCTGTTCAATGATTTTTTTATCATCATTAATTCCATTTGAGATTTTTAAATGGGTTGGCCGTTCTTCAAGTATTTTTCTTTGAAATTAAGGCAGATTCTAAGGGTGGGTGACTAGGCGAAACCTTAGACTTGTCTTCTTTGACCCATCGAGTTTTAGTTATAACATTGCATTTAAATTGATCTTTCGCTTTCATAATATTAATTTTTTTTTCATTGATAAATTTCTTCCATTTATTGACAATTTTATCTCTTTCTTTCTCGAGTTGGGTGATTTTTCTAAATTGATGTCTTTTAATTTTATTAGACTTGGAGTTAAAATCATTCACAAGATTAATCCAATCTAACACAAATTCTTTCTTAATGACTCTTAATTGATTATTAATTGGAACATCAAAATCGGTGAGTGGGGAGCTTTCGGAAGAAGTCGGAGAAGAAGAGCTTTCTTCCTCACTTTGGGTAATTACGAGGGTGACAAGAATAACAAGGATGACTTGCTTGACCTTGATTTAAAATTCCTTTTAACTTAATGTCTCTTATAGAAGGTTTACTAAGGACTTGAGAATCTCTTCTAGGTAGATTCATAGAAGAAATTTGAAGAACTAGAATAGTCCTCTATAATAATTGGTCTTCTAGAACGTTCAAAGCTAACTTTGGCAGTTCCATCGAAAAAATGCCTTATGTTTTCAATGTTCACTCGTTGTTTACTACTAATTTCTTGTGGTATTTCACTTGGTAAAATCCATTGGTTTGGGTAATGTAATATCTTTCCATAGAATTGTTCTAGGATCCGGATATTAGCATCAATTTGGTTGAACTTTGAATTAATCAGATGTGATCTTTAGGGCTTTTATTAAGGCATGGACATTCAAATTAGTCTTCATGGTCTTATAATAAATTCTAAAGATTAGAAAGCAATTAGTTGAGAACCTTCAATCATTTGTGTAATTTCTCCTCTTTGTTTTAATATTTAATGTTAAGGCTTTTAATAGGTGTTGATCACTTAGACTAAGTGTGAAGTCGAAAGCAATTAAAATGGATAGGACCATTATGCGGTATGCTTCCATAGCACCTATTATGCTTGGATAATAATTCAAAAATCTAGCATCTACGAGGCAGAGGTAGATACTTGAATTAATTCCTTTAATATTCAATGGTTTAAGCTTTACTTGAACTAGACTATGTGGATGAAATTATAACCCTTTTTCTATGTTTTTTAATAACATCGGGGAAAGAAGGCTACAATTTTCATACTCTTTGTTAATAGCATAGACCTTTTCAACCTTGTTTTAACATTATAATCTGTTTTAAAGTTATCTAAGAATGTTGGTGATAAATTTCTTTGGGAGAAATGCAGGAATATTCCAATTATGTAAAACTTGAGTGATATTTTCATAACTTTGTTTTCTTCTGATTAAACTATGTTCCGTATAGGTTGCAAGGTTGACCTATGACTAGTTGAGGAGTTAGATCTAAATAACCTACTCATTATTCTTGGGTTCAAAATATTCACTCTTTATCTTCCATTCGGACCCTCTTACAGGTAGACTAATACCTATTGTTCTTAAACCCTTCACCGCTTTCATACAAGAGACTTACCTAGGGTTGACAATGAACAAGGTGTCTCTGATAAGTTAGGTGACTTGATAAAGGATGAAATGATTTTGAAAAGCAGTTTTAATGAAGCAAATCAAGTGATCTTCTTTGATCGCAGCTAGAACATAGAGAGAAACATGGCTCGATACCATTTGGGAAGAGAGGAGGAAGAGCAGAGAAAGAAACGGAGAGAGCGATACACGAATCAAATACAATACTATAAATAAATAACTGAATTGTATTAATTATTCATACTATGTACAATCTAAGAACTGAAAATAAAACAAGAACTTACAAATTTAAAACATTTAACTAGAGAATTGGAGAAGAGGGTTAAGTAGGGTTTGATCGGAGGTAGAAACTAAAGATTCTTACGAGAGAGAGAGAGCTCGAGTCTTTCTAAGTTTGAAAAACGCCCGACTTGCCAAATGAGCTCGCCTTCCTTTTATAGAAAACAAGGAAAGGGGAACTGCTACATTTACTTGGGTAAAGTAAGAAACATTTCACTAAGGTAAAAGTGATTTACTAAAGTAAAAGCAAAAGTAAGAAACATTTCACTAAGGTAAAAGTGAATTACTAAAGTAAAAGCAAAAGTAAAAGCAAGTTACTAAGGTAAAAGCAAAAGTAAAAAGTACAGACAAGCAATGTTGATGATGAGCAGTGCTAACTTTTGACTATTACAGATGCTTTTGGTAAAACTTTGACTCGACTCTTCTTTGGGTGGAAAAGAGCCTCTTTTTTTCTTTGTTGAGCTACTTTAATTTTGAAAGTGGAATCTTTTGACCGCTTCTTAAAAGGTGGTCTTTGTAAATGAAACGATGATTGTTGCGGGGCGAGTCTTGGAGTAATCGAATAATGGCTCATTGAGCGGAGGCGGTCTTTGGTTAATCGAAACGATGGCTGGCTCGTACGGCAAAGTCTAGCTAACCTGAATAGTAATTGGCTTCTTTGTAGATGTCGGCCAAATGGGTCCCGAGCATCCTCGAAGGTTGATGGTGCCATAGGGATCGTCTGAGACCATCATCTTCGCAAATTGGCTAAGCGAGTCATTCGAGAAGAAGTTTCGGAATGCTAGAGGCTTCTTCGTGTAACTCATCAATTCTTTTATTGAGGGCTTGAGCAATAAGTTTTAACTCACTCTAGGAGCAATCTTTGAAATCGAATGCTACGAGAGCAGGAGGATCTGTGGGGTGGTTTTGACTTAGATTCTTTTGAAATCTTTTTGACTTGAGGAAGAGGTTCTAAAGGATGGCTTTAGAATCCTTAGCTTTGAATGATCGGGAATTGGATCGGGCTGGAATAGAACAGCAGAAATTCTTGTTGAACTGACCAATGATTACTGTTAACATCGAACTTATCCCACCACTTGATGTAGAAAAGCGGGAAAGTCGAGGGAGTGGATCGAGAGATAAGCTAATTGAATTACTAGCAACGGAGGGTGGAGAATACCGTATTGCCATTTAAGTATCCGAGGGAACCTTATATTTACTAATGAAGAGAGAGAGTGAGAGGAATGTTCTCATTCTTTGGATCTGTTTACTATTATTAGCAAAATGGGTAACTTGGACCTTAAGGGATCGGGAAGGAGGTCATAGGTAGAACCATGCCTATACCACCGGAGGGACGAACCAATAAGGGATTGGACTTTTGAATTTATGATCGAATCCGAATAAACCGGGAATGACTATGGGACTGCTTTACGATGAAGGAGAACCTTATACCAGAGCTCAATATAATCATAAAAGTAAAAGGATAACTATGATTAGAGATCCATTAGATCGGAGGATGTTTTCCCCAATCGTAAATCTGAAGAATGTTTAATATACAAAGAATGATAAAGAACTTTTGATTTATCATTGTTTGCATAAATTGGTTTGATATTCTTGGCTTCGGTTTCAAGGAGAATGTCCTTATAATAAACAAGAGACTTATAAGGAGCGGTGGAGGAAAATGCTGACGGAGAGGAAAAAAGCTGGTGACAAGCTTAAATGGATCATTTTTTCGCTTCATGTAGGGTTCAATATGAAACAAATAACTTTCCCATTTGAGCACATGCTCGGAAGAGAGAGTATTGGGGAAGACGAGGTCTTTCTTTGGATTCTTGAATGGGTCAATAGGTTCGGGCTTATTAACTAGAATTTTGAACTATAAGGCTTGGGATTGTCCCAAGAATGGAAAATTTGTTTGACCGATAGGCAGGGGAGTAATCGGGTGAGGACTAAAGGTACCTCTGGGATGATTACTTGGCCACTAGTAGGCGACCCGGACCACGAGAGGAGGATGAACCTCTGAAACTCAAATTGTATATAGTACTGTATGAATAAATTCTCCGGTAAGAAAATCGAATAGAATTATTTTTGCCTTTAATGTATTCAATATCAAAATCAAAAATGTTAATAAAGCTTGCCATCTAGCGAAAAAGAATGCTTAGAGGCTAAATTTTCAACATCTTTTACTAAAATGTACTTGGGTGACTTATGATCAATCACGAACCGAAATTTCGATTTAATAAGTCATTTTGAAATTTATTAATACATAATACCAATGAAAGAATTTCTTTTTTAATAGTACTATATTTTGATTGTGTAGTATTCCATGCGCCGTAATGAAATCGAAACAATTTGTTCGAGGAATCGATGTTAATTTTGTTTAAGAATGCCTCCTAATCCAATATCCGAGGCGTCGGTTTCAACAATTTTGAGCAATTTGAATCATTAGAAATGCCAAAGCGAGGGCAATGTCTTGACATATTTTTAACTTGTTGAATTGCGAAGTATGAATGTCAGTCCAGGTGGAGGATTATTTTGCAAATTTGAAAAGAGGTTTGCAAATCTTCCCGAGATTCTTGTAGAACTTGCCTATATAATTAAATGAGCCAAGAAATCTCTGCGAGTTGGGTTTTATTGGTTATCTTATCCGGGAACTTGTCGTAGAATTGAATAGCTCGTTCAATAGGCTTTGAACTTGTCCATTGAAGATATTAAGACCAAGAAACCTTATTCGGACCTGAAACAGGCTGCATTTGGAAGGAGAAAGAACAAGACCATTTACCTTAATGGTAGTGAAGAACGATTTTAAATGTTTTTCGTGTTCTTCAATAGTCTTGGAGTAAACAAGAATGTCGTCGATATAAACAACGATAAAATGGTTGAAAGGGTTTAATATGTCATTGAGTATATTTTGAAATTCACTTGGAGCATTTTTTAGGCCAAATGCTTGAACATTCCATTCATAATGTCCAAACGGAGTGGTGAATCTTTATTTTATCTTGATCATCGGGATGAATGGCAATTTGCCAAAAAACCGGATTTAAGGTCAAATTCTATCGAAAATGGTGGCATTACTTAACTTATTGATAAGGTCGTCTTTGTTGGGGAGGGGTACCTAATCCATTCTAAGACCTTGTTCGATGGTTTGTAATTAATAACTAAACAGGGTACACCTCTTTCTTTTTACTCGCTTCATTATTGACATAAAAAGCGGAAGCAAGACCAAGGGATTTCTTTGGGTTTAATTAATCCTTTATTGAGGAGATCATTGATTTCATTTTACATAACTCCATTTGTTCATGACTCATCCGAATAGGCTTGTAGCCTTAGTAGGAATTAAATGCTCTTTGAATTCCTAGCATAAGGAAGCCTAACCATATGTTTCTTTCTATGCCAAAAGGCATTGGGGAATCGAACAAAGGTTATTCTTCATGTAGGTTTTTAATTCTTCAATTTTGGACCGAACCTCTTCATTTTGAAGTTGTTCTTCAATTCTTTTATATTTGATTTCCTCTTTAAGAAATTCAAATGTGTAGATTCTGATTTATTAAATTCAATGATTTAGAAATGGATTCTTCTTGAATGTATTTTAAATCTCTTTCTTTTAGTTTAATAAGAAACTTAAATGTTATTCTCTTTCCTAAATGTTTCTGAGTTAATCCTTCATTACTAGTTGTAAATGGGTATAATAAGTATATAAATGGTAAACCCAAAATAATTTTGTCTGTAAGATTGCGAATCAAAACAAAAGATGTTTTGAAACACATGTTATCCTGAAAAATATGTACTCTTGGTAATTTATATTTTATAAATGAGATTATCATAATCAATATATCCTAAATTTTTACTAAGTTCTTCACGAACTTTGTGAGCAAATAAGGACGGTAAACCATTAACAAATTTCTCTTTCCAGAAAGGTTTATTACTGTCATTTCTCATCATACCTCTAGAAGTAAAAACATCTTTGTACCATCTAAAGTCACTTAGAGTGGGACACGTGAGATTACTTAGCTGATCGTGGATTCTTTTAGTGATGTTACTGGGGGTTCCTACGAAGTGTTTTATTATAGTATAAATCAAAGTATTTACTCCATCAATGGGCCAATTCCTATAGCTTCATCAAAATCGGGTTTCCTTTAGCATCTAAGCTGAACAAACATGGATAATAGATAATCTAGAATCTTCAGGTGAGATGTTTTTCCCACCAAGACACGAGAATACAGCAAAATCCACTAGCGATAATTCAACAATATACTCGTTGAGTAAGAGTGTTGAATTTAGTTAGATAGTATTGTTGCCACCATGGACATATGATTTAACTTATTGAGGATTTCTTGTTCACTAAATCCGTCCAATATTATTCCATTCATAAATTTTATTAGGCAAAGCGAGAAAATTGTTTATCTAGGTTTCTCTCTTCAAATTGTAAATGCGGAGGAGTTGGTCTAGAATACCAATTTACGGTCATACTAGTATTATGGACGGTTAACTTATTTAACTGTTCATGAATATCTTATTGATGAGGTAGGCGATTGACTATCGGGATGACTCACGCTTTCATTATCGAGTTAATCGATCGATAATAGCAATAGTACCACTTGTTTAGGTTTCGATCTTTGTTTTAATTTTTAAATAAGCGATCAATAGCTACTTGTAAGATCAACGTCTTTATTAGGTAAACCTAATTTTCTCTATTTTACAGTAGTTTTAATAGTGGTTGAACAATTTTTGACTCTGGTTTTTAATTATATTTTCTTCAAATTTTTCTTCAATCTTTAATTGCTTTCCCTGATTTTTAGGTATCATTACATTAATTTAAGCTAGAGATTTTTTATCATCATTAATTCCATTTGAGATTTTAAATGTATTTTTTATTTTTTATTGAAATTAAGATGATTCTAAGGGTGGGTGACTAGATTTAAACCTTAGACTTGTCTTCTTTCACCCATTGAGTTTTAGTTATAACATCGCATTTAAATTGATATCGCTTTCATACCAATCATAGAAAGTAATATTAATTTTTTCACTATTAATAAATTTCTTCCATTTATCGACAATTTTATCTCTTTCTTTCTCAACAAGGTGATTATTTCTAAATTGATGTCTTTTAATTTTATTAGACTTGGAATTAAAATCATTCACAAGATTAATCCAATCTAACACAAATTCTTTCTTAATGACTCTTAATTGATTATTAATTGGAACATCAAAATCGACCGAGTGGGAAGCTCGTAAGAGCCTTAGAGAAGAAGAGCTTTCTTCCTACCGGGTAATTCGAGGGTGACAGAATAACAAGGATGACTTGTCAATTTCTTGATTTAAAATTCCTTTAACTTAATGTCTCTTATGAAGGGTTACTAAGGACTTCGTAATCTCTTCTAGGTAGATTCATAGAAGGATCTCAAGAACTAGAATAATCCTTTATAATAATCGGTCTTCTAGAACGCTCAAAGCTAACTTTGATAGTTCCATCGTAAAATTGCCTTATGTTTTCAATGTTCACTACGTTATTTACTACAGTCACAACGTGGTATTTCACTTGGTAAAATCCATCGACCGGGTAATGTAATATCTTTCCATAGAATTGTTCTAGGATCCGGATATTAGCATCACCGGTTGAACTTTGAATTAATACAAAGGTGATCTTTAGGGCTTTTATTAAGAGCATGGACATTCAAATTAGTCTTCATGGTCTTATAATAAATTCTATAGATTAGAGCAATTGGTTGAGAACCTTCAATCATCTGTGTAATTTCTCCTCATTGCTTTAATATAACTTAAGCTTTTGTATCGGGCTTTTAACTTAGATCGCTGATTTTACGAATTAAGTAAAATGGACAAAGAACCTCTTCATCATCCTTGTTAATTACATTAATCTTTTTAGTAATAACAATTCTCATCTGCAATTATTAGATGTATGGTTAATTCCTTTAATATTCAATGCTTTAAATTATTTTCACCTAGACCTATCTGGATGAAAAATAAATGTTTTTCTATATTTTTAATAACATCGAGGAAAAGAAGGCTACATTCTCATTACTCTTTGTAATAATAATAGATCCTTTTCACACTGTTTTAACATTATAATCATTTTAAAGTTATCTAAGAATGTTTCACCAGGTGATAAATTTCTTTTGGGAGAAATTGCAGGAATATTCAATTATGTAAAAACTTGGTCGATATTTTCATATTTGTTTTCTTCACGATTAACTTCCATATACGTATAGGTTTCAAGGTTGACTTTATGACTAAAGTTTGAGGAGTTAGATCTAAATAACCTACTCATTATTCTTGGGTTCAAAAATATTCACTCTTATCTTCCATTCACTTTACCCTCTTACTACAGTAGGTAGACTCATACCTATTGTTCTTAAACCCTTCACCGCTTCACCTTAGAGAATAGTTTTACCTAGGGTTGACCAATGAACAAGGTGTTCTTCTTCGTTTCATTAGGTGACTTGATTTCTTCTGAAATGATTTTTTTGAACGCTTTTTTTAATAAAGCAAATCAAGTGATCTTCTTTGATTCGGCTAGAACATGGAGAGAAACATGGCTCTGATACCATTCTGGGAAGAGAGGAGAAGAAGGACAGAAGAACAGAGAGAGCGATACAATATCAAATACGATTTATAAATAAATAACCTAATTATATTATTTATTCATACTATGTACAAAACTATGAACCTAAAATAAAACAAGAACTTACAAATTTAAAACATTTAACTAGAGAAGTGGAGAAGAGGGGTTAAGTAGGTCGATCGTAGGTAGAAACCAAAGATTCTTCCGAGAGAGAGAGCCTCGTAGTCTTTCGAGGTTTCAAAACTTGATCTTGCTAAAATGAGCTCGCCTTCCTTTTATAGAAACAAGGAAAGGGAATCTGCTACATTTACTTGGGTAAAGTAAGAAACATTTCACTTAAGTAAAAGTGAATTACTAAAGTAAAAGCAAAAGTAAGAAACATTTCACTTAGGTAAAAGTGAATTACTAAAGTAAAAGTAAAAGTAAAAGCAAGTTACTAAGGTAAAAGCAAAAGTAAAAGTACGCATAAGCAAATCAGAGATGAACAAAGTGCTAACTTTTGACTATTACGATGCTTTTGGTCGACAACTTTGACTCGACTCGCTTTCGGTGGAAAAGAGCCTTTTTACTCGCTGAGCTACTTTCACCGGGCCGATCAATAAAGAATTGGTCACGGAGCAGTGCCGGAATAGTGATCGTTCTGAATAAGAATCGTCACGGAGCAGCAGTCTTTTAATAAATAATCGATCGGGTCACGGAGCAGGTGTGTTGGTTATCCGAATGGCAGCCGATCGATCACAAGGTGCTAATAAAGAATCGGGTGAACAATAGATGTCGTGCAAATGGGTCCCGAGCATCCCGAAGGTTGATGGTGCCATAGGGTCGTATGCACCATCATCTTCGCAAATTGCTAATCGAGTCATTTTGGGAAGAAGTCGAGGAATGCCTAGAGGCTTCTTCGTAACTCATCAATTCTTTTATTGAGGGCTTGGGCGATAAGTTTTAACTCATTACCGAGCAATCTTTGAAATCGAGATATACTACGAACAGTGAGGATCCTGTGAGGGACCGGTTTTTGACTTCGATTCTTTTGAAATCTTTTTCTCGACTTGAGGAAGAGGGATCTAAAGAAATGGCTTTAGAATCCTTTGCTCGAATGATCGGGAAATGATCGAACTCGAATAGAGCAACAGAAATTCTTGTTGAACTCGACTAATGATTCTCATAACATCGAACTTATCCCACCATTTGATGTAGAAAAGCGGGAAAGTCGAGGGAGTGGATCGTAGATAATCCGAAAATTACTAGCAACAGAGGGCTGAGAAATACCGTATTGCCATTTAAGGATCCATGGAACTTTATATTTACCGATGAAGAGAAGAGTGAGAGGAATGTTCTCATTCCTTGGATCTGCTTACTATTATTAGCAAATGGGTAACTTGGACTTTAAGGGGGCTCGGGAAGGAGGTCATAAGTAGAACCATGCCTATACCACCAAAGGACGAACCAATAAGGGATTGACTTTTGAATTTATGATCGAATTTAATAAACCAGAATGACTATGGGTCTCGCTCGATGAAGGAGAACCTTATACCAAAGCTTCAATATAATCATAAAAACAAAAGGATAACTATGATTAGTGAGATCCATTAGATCGGAGGGATGTTTTCCCCAATCAGAAATTTGAAGGAATTGTTTAATATACAAAGAATGATAAAGAACTTTTGATTTATCATTGTTTGCATAAATTGGTTTGATATTTACTTGACTCGGGCCAAGGAGAATGTCCTTATAATAAACAAGAGACTTATAAGGAGCTAATGGAGGAAAATGCCAACCAGAGGGAAAAAGCTGGCGCGGAAGCTTAACTGGATCATTTTTTGGTTTCATGAAGGGTTCAATGTGAAACAAATAACTTTCCCATTTGAGCACATGCTCAGAAGAGGAGTGACTAGGAGCTGCAGACGAGGTCTTTGCTGGATTACTGAATGGGTCAATAGGTTCAGGTTTATTTACTAAGGTCGAATCAGATGGCTTTGGGGATTGTCCCCAAAACAGAAAATTTGTTTGACTGATAGATCGGTGTTACTGGGTGAGGGACTAAGGTACCTCTGGGATGATTACTTGGGCCACTAGGGCGACCCGGACCCTGAGAGGAGGATGATCCTCTGAAACTCATGACTATATAGTACTGTATGAATAAATTCTCTGGTAAGAAAATCAGGAATAGAATTATTTTTGCCTTTAATGTATTCAATATCAAAATCAAAAATGCTTAATAAAGCTTGCCATCTAGCGAAAGAATGCTTAGAGGCTAAATTCTCAACATCTTTTACTAAAATGTACTTGGTCGACTTACGGTCGATGCGAACCGAAATTTCGATTTAATAAGTCATTTTGAAATTTATTAATACATAATACTAATGAAAGAATTTCTTTTTAATAGTACTATATTTTGATTGTGTAGTATTCCATGCTACTTAATGAAATCGAACAATTTGTTCAGGGAATCGGATGTTAATTTTGTTTAAGAATGCCTCCTAATCCAATATCCGAGGCGCTCGGTCTCAACAATTTTGAACGTCAATCATTGGAAATGCCAAGGCGAGGCAATGTCTTGACATATTTTTTAACTTGTTGAATTTGCGAAGTATGAATGTCGGTCCAAGGTGGAGGATTATTTTGCAAACGTGAAAAAGAGGTTTGCAAATCTTCCCGAGATTCTTGTAGAACTTGCTATATAATTCAAATGAGCCAAGAAATCTCTGCGGTTGGGTTGTATTGGTTATCTTATCCGGGAACTTGTCGGTAATTGAATAGCTCGCTCAATAGATAAATTTGAACTTGTCCATTGAAGATATTAAGACCAAGAAACCTTATTCGGACCTGAAACAGGCTGCATTTGGAAGGAGAAAGAACAAGACCATTTACTTTAATAGTAGTGAAGAACGACTTTAAATGTTTTTCGTGTTCTTCAATAGTCTTTGAGTAAACAAGAATGTCGTCGATATAAACAACGATAAAATGGCTGAAAGGGTTTAATATGTCATTGAGTATATTTTGAAATTCACTTGGAGCATTTTTTAGGCCAAATGCTTGAACATTCCATTCATAATGTCCAAACGGAGTGGTGAATGCTGTTTTGTACTGATCATCAGGATGAATGGCAATTTGCCGTAAACCCGGATTTAAGGTCAAATTTACTGAAAATGGTGGCATTACTTAACCTATTGATAAGGTCGTCCTTATTGGGAAGGGGGTACCTAATCCATTCTAAGACCTTGTTCAATGGTTTGTAATTGATAACTAAACGGGGTACACCTCTTTCTTTTTCTGCTTCATTATTGACATAAAAGGCAGAGCAAGACCAAGGGGATTTACTGTGTTTAATTAATCCTTTATTGAGGAGGTCATTGATTTCATTTTTACATAACTCCATTTGTTCATGACTCATCTGAATAGGCCTAGCCTTAGTGGGAATTAAATGCTCTTTGAATTCTTTAGCATAAGGAAGCCTAACCATATGTTTCTTCCTATGCCAAAAGGCATTGGGGGAATCAGAACAAAGGTTATTCTTCATGTAGGTTTTTAATTCTTCAATTTTTAACAGAATTTCTTTATTTTGAAGTTGTTCTTCAATTCTTTTGTATTTGATTTCTTCTTTTAAGAAATTCAAATGTGTAGATTTACAGTTTATTAAATTCAATGATTTAGAAATGGATTCTTCTTGAATGTATTTTAAATCTCTTTCTTTTGGTTTAATAAGAAATTTAAATGTTATTTTCTTTCCTAAATGTTTACAGGTTAATCCTTCATTACTAGTTGTAAATGGGTATAATAAGTATATAAATGGTAAACCCAAAATAATTTTGTCAGTAAGATTGCGAATCAGAACAAAAGATGTTTTGAAACACATGTTATCCTGACAAATATGTACTTTAGGTAATTTATATTTTATTTCCATTTGACTACCATTAATTTGAATTCAATTTTTCACTGGTTTTTTTGTAATATTTAGTTGGGATTAGACCTTCCTGGATACAATTCAAATCGCACCTAGATTCTACCAAGGCGATGGTCGTATTGAAAAGTTTTTATCCACAACTAGGTTAATAGAAACATACCATTTTTGAATGGTGATGTCTTTAATTCTTTTAAGTGAAAGACCTTGAATAAATAAGTCCGAAATATCTTTAGTACCAGATGATTCTGGTTCATCGTGATCTTCATCACTGGATGAGGAATCATTGATCTGAAGATCAGGCCTTTTATCAAAGTCTTTTCTTAGAATAGAGACTTCTATTTTTAAATTAGCAATTTCTTTCTTTAATTTATTAACTTCCTGATTTAATTCTGAAAGACTGACTTCTTTAACTGGAGATTTAAATCTTTCCAAAGTTTTATTAAGACTAAAAATTGGTTTCTCTTTAGCTTTAATAAACTTATCGTTATCTCTATTGTCTTTAGTTAATAAATCTTTTAACTGTTTTGTGTATTGGGCTTTTAACTTAGGATCAGTGATTTTACTAATTAAGTCAATTAACAAAGAACTCTCTTCATCATCCTTGTTAATTACATTAATCTTTTTAGTGCAACAATTTTCATTGCAGTTATTAGCACAGATGGTGACTTCGTCGGTGCTACTGCTTGAATTATTTTCACTGTTATTATCTGAGGAAAAAGAAATGTTAGAGTCTTCATTATTACTGACCTCATTTTCTATTCTCATTAACTCTAATATATACTCAGTATCTTCTTCAGTAATATTTAACTGAGACAATTTCTGTTTTATTTTGCATTCACTTTTATAATGACCCTTTTGCCCACAATTGTGGCACACAATTTTACTTTTATCAAATTTTTTGGTTCTTTTTTCATATTTTTTATTAATGGGTTTGGGCTTATTATAATAATTATCTTGATTTTTATCTTTATGATGACTGCGTCTTTTCTTATGACGTCTATGACTTTTGTGAGAGTCAATATGTTTATGCCTGTGCTTTCGTCTAGAAGGAGCCACAGGAGGTAAACCATATTGCTCGCAGAATGTACCAAGTTCATATTTAGCTTTTTTCTTGTCTTTACTAGCTTGTTTGGCTAACTTAAAATCAATGCACATTTTTAATCCTATCTTTTGAATATAACTGATTATGTCGCCATAAGTGAGATTATCATAATCAATGTATCCTAAATTTTTACTAAGTTCTTCACGAACTTTGTGAGCAAATAAGGATGGTAAACCATTAACAAATTTTTCTTTCCAGAAAGGTTTATTACTGTCATTTCTCATCATAACTCTAGAAGTAAAAATATCTTTGTACCATCTAAAGTCACTTAGAGTGGGACAAGTGAGATTACTTAGTTGATCATGGATTCTTTCAGTGATGTTACTGGGGGTTCCTACGAAGTGTTTTATTATAGTATAAATCAAAGTATTTACACCATCAGGCGGCCCTATTCCTATGGTTTCATCAAAAATCGGGTTGCCGTCAGCATCTAACTGAACTGCATGGATAATAGATAATCTAGAATCCTCAGTGAGATGTTTTTCCCACCAAGACCTGAGAATACCTGTAAATCCACTAGCCAATAATTCAACAATATCTGGTTGAGTAAGAGTGTTGAACTTAGTTAGATAGCTGTTTGCTACCATGGACATATGATTTAACTTGTTGAGGATTTCTTGTTCGCTAAATCCGTCAATATTCCATTCATAAATTTTATTAGATTAAAATGTAAAATTGTTTATCTAGATTTCTCTCTTCAAATTGTAGATCCGGAGGTTTGGTCTAGAATACCAATTTCCGGTCATGCTTTAATATTATGGACGGTTAACTTATTTAACTGCTCATGAATATCTTAGATTGATGAGGTAGGTGATTGACTATCGATCGACTACTACTTTCATTATCAGAGTTAATCTGATCGATGATAGCAATAGTACCGCTTGTTTCTGGTTCAGTCCTTGTTTTTAATTTTTTAAATAACTGATCAATGGCTACTGTAAGATCAACGTCTTTATTAGGTAAACCTAATTTTTCTCTATTTTCTGGGAGCTTTAATAGTGGTTGAACAATTTTTGACTCTGGTTTTTTAATTATATTTTCTTCAAATTTTTCTTCAATCCTGTCTAACTGTTTTCCTACAGTTGCTAGGTATTGGTTACTAAAATTTAATTGTTCAATGATTTTTTTATCATCATTAATTCCATTAGAGATTTTAAATGGACCGGCGATTCTTTCAAGTATTTTTACTTGAAATTAAGATGATTCTAAGGGTGGGTGACTAGACGAGACCTTAGACTTGTCTTCTTTGACCCATTGAGTTTTAGTTATCACATTGCATTTAAATTGATACTGCTCATACCAATCATAGAAAGTAATATTAATTTTTTCACTATTAATAAATTTCTTCCATTTATTGACAATTTTATCTCTTTCTTTCTCAGTTGGGTGATTATTTCTAAATTGATGTCTTTTAATTTTATTAGACTTGGAATTAAAATCATTCACAAGATTAATCCAATCTAACACAAATTCTTTCTTAATGACTCTTAATTGATTATTAATTGGAACATCAAAATCGATCGCAGTAGGAAGCTCGGAAGAGTCGGAGAAGAAGAGCTTTCTTCCTCATTTGGGTAATTACGAGGGTGACAGGAATAACAAGGATGACTTGCTTGACCCTGATTTAAAATTCCTTTTAACTTAATGTCTCTTATAGAAGGGTTACTAAGGACTTCAGAATCTCTTCTAGGCAGATTCATAGAAGGAGCTGAAGAACTAGAATAATCCTCTATAATAACTGGTCTTCTAGAACGTTCAAAGCTAACTTTGACAGTTCCATCAGAAAATTGCCTTATGTTTTCAATGTTCACTACGTTATTTACTACAGGCTGCTGTGGTATTTCACTTGGTAAAATCCATTGACTGGGTAATGTAATATCTTTCCATAGAATTGTTCTAGGGATCTGGATATTAGCATCACTGGTTGAACTTTGAATTAATACAGTGTGATCTTTAGGGCTTTTATTAAGAGCATGGACATTCAAATTAGTCTTCATGGTCTTATAATAAATTCTATAGATTAAAGCAATTGGTTGAGAACCTTCAATCATCTGTGTAATTTCTCCTGCTGTTTTAATATTTAATGTTAAAGCTTTTAATAGGTGTTGATCACTTAGACTAAGTGTGAAGTCAGGAAAGCAATTAAAATGGATAGGACCATTGTGCAGACTGGCTTCCATAGCACCTATTATGCTTGGATAATAATTCAAAAATCTAGCATCTACGAGGCAGGTGACACTTGAATTAATTCCTTTAATATTCAATGGTTTAACTGCTACTTGAACTAGACCTATATGGATGAAATTATAACCCTTTTTTCTATGTTTTTTAATAACATCTGGGGAAAGAAGGCTACAATTTTCATATTCTTTGTTAATAGCATAGACTTTTTCAACTGTTTTGACATTATAATCTGTTTTAAAGTTATCTAAGAATGTTGACTGATAAATTTCTTTGGGAGAAATTCTGGGTATATTCCAGTTATGTAAAACTTGACTGATATTTTCATAACTGTTTTCTTCCTGATTAACTATGTCTGGTATAGGTTGCAAGGTTGACCTATGACTAGCAGAGGAGTTAGATCTAAATAACCTACTCATTATTACTGAATTCAAAATTTATTCACTCTTTATCTTCCATTCAGACCCTCTTACCTGGGTAGACTCATACCTATTGTTCTAAAACCCAACACCGCTCTCACAAGAGACTTACCTAGGGTTGACAAATGAACAAGGTGTTCTCTGATGAAGTTAGGTGACTTCTGATAAAGGATGAAATGATTTTTGAAAACAGAGAAGAACAGTTTAGATCTACAGGTACGTGTAAATGTACCTTCAAAATTGGTTTTGACCAATTTTCTACCGAAAATTGGTCAAGATCTTCAAAATTTCTTAGATTTTGTAAAAATTCTTTGTTTAAAAACAGATCAGATGAAATCTGAAACAAAGGATCACTCGATTGGTCCTGATCTATCAGTAAATCGATCTAAACAGAAGACTAATTTGTTAACTGTTTAAACAAAAATTCTTTTTCTTGAAGGTCCACTTATACTCTAGCCTTACTTGCCTTAAATGCATACCCGTAGATCTAAAGGTTCCCTTTAGCCTTTAATTCCTACTAAGGCTAGACCTATTCAGATGAGTCATGAACAAATGGAGTTATGTAAAAATGAAATCAATGATCTCCTTAATAAAGGGTTGATTAAACCCAGTAAATCCCCTTGGTCTTGCTTCGCTTCTATGTCAACAATGAAGCGAGAAAAGAAAGAGGTGTACCTCGTTTAGTTATCAATTACAAACCATTGAACAAGGTCTTAGAATGGATTAGGTACCCCTTCCCAACAAGGACGACCTTATCAATAGGTTAAGTAATGCCACCATTTTCGATAAATTTGACCTTAAATCCGGTTTTACGCAATTGCCATTCATCCCGATGATCAAGACAAAACAAAGATTCACCACTCCGCTTTGGACATTATGAATGGAATGTTCAAGCATTTGGCCTAAAAATGCTCCAAGTGAATTTCAAAATATACTCAATGACATATTAAACCCTTTCAGCCATTTTATCGTTGTTTATATCGACGACATTCTTGTTTACTCAAAGACTATTGAAGAACACGAAAAACATTTAAAGTCGTTCTTCACTACTATTAAAGTAAATGGTCTTGTTCTTTCTCCTTCCAAATGCAGCCTGTTTCAGGTCCGAATAAGGTTTCTTGGTCTTAATATCTTCAATGGACAAGTTCAAGCTTATTGAACGAGCTATTCAATTCGCTGACAAGTTCCCAGATAAGATAACCAATAAAACCCAACTGCAGAGATTTCTTGGCTCATTTGAATTATATAGGCAAGTTCTACAAGAATCTCAGAAGATTTGCAAACCTCTTTTCAAATTGCGTTTGCAAAATAATCCTCCACCTTGACCGACATTCATACTTCGCAAATTCAACAAGTTAAAAATATGTCAAGACATTGCCACGCTTCGCATTTCCAATGATTCAAATGCTCAAAATTGTTGAGGCCGACGCCTCGGATATTGGATTCGAGGCATTCTTAAACAAAAATTAACATCCGATTCCCTGAACAAATTGTTCGATTTCATTCCTAAGCATGGAATACTACACAATCAAAATATAGTACTATTAAAAAAGAAATTCTTTCATTAGTATTATGTATATATATATATATATATACATATATATATATATATATATATATAGCGCAAAAAACACACCGGATGTAAATCCGTGCTCATCTGGATATGTCCGACAACAATTATATATATATATATAAGCAAGTAAATGTCTTGATATAAAATTCAAATCATCGTCGAGATATAATCCGACAACAATTATATATATATATATATATATATATATAAGCAGAGAAACGCTCCAGACATAAGTCTAGGCTCATCAGACAGAGTCTGACCATAATTTATATATATAAGTATATATATATATAAAGCAAGCAAACGCTCTAGACCTAAGTCTAGGCTCAATCGAGGCATAACTCGATAATGTTAGTCTATATATGAAATATATACATATATAAGTATATATATACAGGCAGAAATAAAAAGCACGGACCGAAGTCCGGGCAAATGCACAACACGACTCTCAATGTGTATAACAGTGTGTGCTAATATGAGAAGGAGACTTTATAAAATGTGAAAAGGCTTACAGTGGGCTGCCAAAGTATGTAAGACCCCAACTTTTATGAATAAAGATGAATTTTCTATAATTATCATTTTTAAATATTATGGAATGAATTTGATATAATGTTATAGTTGTGGTTAACATTTAGAAATTTTGTAAAGTACGCAAGTTGTTTATAATATTCGATTGGTCGGGGAATATTCGTTTTAACAGAGAATATTCGTACGACGACACAATCATTGGTGGACCCCACAACAGAATTATTGTCGAATTGAGAAAAGGACAAAAAAAAATATATTTTATGAAAATAATGGCGAAAGTTTTACCGTTAACTGTTGAAACACCCAGTGTTAAAAGTACAGAAATACGTGTGGTTATATAGTAGTACACGATATTGATTATTGATGCTTACGTGAGAAGTCACTCAGTTTTGTTCAATTATTGCTTCAGTAATTGCTGCATAGTATCTCACGTTATTTGATTTAATTATTGTCAATATTTTTTATATTATTAAATCAATAATTGAGATAATAAAGTTGTTAATATTAGTATTTACATTATTAACGATGTCTGTAAGTTCGCCAAGGAGAGGTTTGGTCACCTAATTGCATGCACTTTTGATAGAGAGAAATCCTTATTGAAAGCCCCTTTTCTTAGGAACGACACGGTCGATTAATAGTTTGAATTATGATAATGATGATGAAGTTTTGTTTTATTAGTATTATTAATGTAATAAAACAAAAAAGCTTTTATATAAAATGTAATACTTTTATAAAGTTATTCGTTTTATTAGGCTAATAATAAAATCTTTTATATAAAAATGTAATAATTTTTATAAAGTTATCTGCTTTATTAGACAATAATTAGAATATATTATATTTTATTATACATAGTGTTTGTATAAGACTGCGTAGTGTTTGCATAGTAAAATCTTTTTATATAAAACAGAATACTTTTATAAAGTTATTCGTTTTATTAGATTATAAATAGAATATATTATATTTTATTATAAATCAATCTGGACCGTTCATGGATTGGTTACTATTCAGTCCATTCTTCTATAAATAGAAGCTCATTCCTTCATTATTTCTTACGAATTCACTAAAACTCTAGAGAGAGGAATTGTAATGAGAATTCTTCTTCTATAATCTTGAGCGTATTTCTTTAGCGTTTAAGAAAGCTTTGAGCGTAGTGAAAGTTTCTTCAAGTATATCCCCGCCTCTACCGCTTGAGAGTACTCTTTTTATAAGGTAAGGGTATTATTTTTTTTTCATATTCATGAAGAGAACTTCATTATTGCATTCTTTATTATTACGTTGGAATAACTTGTATATGTGATCTACCCTATACTTGGTGAAATTCTTACATTATTCCATTATTTATTATTCTCGCTAGAATAACTTTTGTCTATCTGGTATCGCATACATGGTGAAATTCATTGTTATTCCATTCTTTATTATTACTCGCTGGAATATTCTGCATGCATTTTATGCCGGACACCGGTTCTCATCTTTATTATTTTGTTGGAATATCCTCGTCATGCACGTGCGTTTTTACGTCCGGACTGGTTTCGTTATTTATTATTCTCGTTGAAATAACTTTTATCTGTCGCGAAGTACCGCATGCATGGTGATTTCGTTGTTATTCCATTCTTTATTATTACGTTAAAATATCACATCCGGTTAAGTACACGCTTTGGCCGGTTCCGTTATTTATTATTCGTTGGAATAACTCATGCCTATGCTGGTACCGCATGCATGGTGATTTCTTTTGTTATTCCATTCTTTATTATACTCGGTTTGTTAAAGTTTTGACTTCTATACTCCATGAAATTAGTGGAATATCCTTGATATTTGCGCTTCATCCAAAGATCTTTTCATGGAAATATTCTTCCGAGCATTCTTAAATTTTACTCTACAAAGAAGTATCATGTTGACAATTTGGATGTTATTAGTTCTGAATAAATTAATTCTTGAACTTGTTTTATTGAACTCTTATATCATTGTCATCATCCTCATATTTATATTTTTTGAAAGTCATCGGTGGCACTTGTAGTGCGTAGATGAACTTGGTATGATTATGACCGAGGATTATTCAATGTAATCATGACCGTAATGTTACAAATGATGTGGTAAAAGTCCTCATTGGTCCGTAGTGTATTGATGGACGATTGTTGGCATGATCATGACCATTGATGAATACACGAATATCCTTGGCCCAGAAGTGCATGGATAATTTGTGGTTGTGATACTAATGAATATCCTTGGTAGTAGTGCGTGGATAATGTGTTTTATTTATTAAGTCGAGTCCCAAATGATAAAAGTGATGAAAAACTTTTTAAATCATAAAAGATAGTAGATTTTATTCTCTACTTGACTCTTTTAATGGATTGTATGTTCATTGCAGCTTAAACTTGATGTCTATTGTATTTTATCGGTTTAACATTGTTGAAGACTAATGATAATTTATTCTGCATTATCTTAGTCATAATATTTCTTCTTGGGCTAGTTGAGCTCACCATTTCTTTCAATCGCTTCTCTTCGGAAATGAGAACGTGGCAGGACTAGTCGGGAGCGGGTGTGACGGTCTAGATGATAGTATTAGTAGTCCTCACTATTCTCATTAAATAGTGTGACAATAAATGTAATGAGGACTTATTCTCGAGTGGATATTGTCTAGAAGATAATATTTGTATTAAAACTCACAACTCTCTTGTTGTATATTAAAGATTGTATTTGTATTCTGTACCATGTATTTGGCGACTCAGAATAGGTGATGTATACCTATTTTGGGGGCGTCACAAAGTAGACTTCTATGACTTTATGTAGATAAACACTCAGCTCCCGCCAGATAAAAAGATAGCTATATGTGAGCTAACAGATGTTTATAGAAGAGAAAACACTCAATAGGGGTGTATACAGAGTAAAATGGACAGGGCTTCCCCGCCTTTTTCTCTCATTTTCCCCCTCAAATGGCTGACCCCAAGGCTTATATTTATAGACTGATGGCCGCAGGTACACCTACGGCAGCCGCGGTTGTACCTGCGGCTGGTCGTGGTGTATCCGGGCCTCGCGGGTCCCGTCGTCTCGAAGTACGTGCACTCATGCACTGTAATGTCTGCTCAAACTTTCAGAACTTCAATCCGAGCATCCGAACGAGGTATATCTGACCTTCTTCGGACAGCTTGTGTCGAGAGTTACGCAATGACATAGATTAGAGGTTGTACGAAGTCAGGAAGAGGGGTCCACGCCCATGGTCTTCAAGCTTCAAATTCTATCCAAAGTACTGTTATGCGTAATAGTCACTCGGAATTGTTACTCCTTGGTTATTGTGGGACATCGTTGGATTGTATGTATGTATGAAGTGTTGAGACGACGCGCAAGTGTTGAAGGGGCAAGATGACGTTTGACTCTTTGCCAGGGTTATCGCCTGTTTGAGTTAAAAGTAGATGTTGCTTAGGGTTATATCTGAGATTGGACTACTTGTTTGTATGCCGCGATATCATCTTGTGAGAGAAAATGTTGAGGCGGTAAGATGACGTTTCGACTCTTCACCGAGGTCATCGCTGGTTTGAGCTGAAAGTAGACGTTGCTCAGGGATATATCTGAGAGTGGACTGCTTATTTGTATGCCTCACTGTCATCTGTGGGTGTGCCTGTTTTCCCATTGTTAGCTCCGGGTCTGAGGTATGAGTGCATCGTTAGGAGGTCTAAGCTTGAAGCTGATCGCATGTATTTGAAACAAGCATTTCCGGAGTTATCGCCGGAACTGCAATAGCATACCTTGGGGCTATCACCAAGGATGGAGTCGCTACTCCCAGTGTTGTTTCTAGAACTGGAACTGAGCATCGCGGTGTTATTGCTGAGACAGAACTGTCCTCTCCGATGTTATTGTCGGTCATTTGATCTCCGTACCTTGGGGTTATCTCTAAGATTGGAAATGACATTCCCGGTGTGTGTTCCGAGTTTGAGATGAAATTCCCAGTTTGTATTCTGGGTTTGAACTAAACTTCTGGTAGTATCCGGAATGGATGTAAGTCGCCTTCGAGGTTATCTCCGAAGACGAATCGCCCTCCCCGCGATGTTAGTAATAAAGCGCGAGAAAATTTTCGAGTGTCTACAGATGCCCCTCTTTATCATATTCATGCAATGCAAGGCATGGATAGGATAAAGAATCCTAGACACTTGAAATGCAAGCAAGATAAACATGATATTATATGCAGCAACATGATGCAAATGTATGTAGCATGATTGCCAGGTAATCCTGTTGGGATAACAATCAGTGATGGCTTGGACATGTGATCCAAGTCTTCAAGGATGTTGACGTTTGGGCTATCACCAAAGTTTTAAATCCTAGACATTGGCTTATATTCTATAGAGGTACCTCTTATGTGTAAGAGATCTATGGGGATAAAGCTTTGTCTATTTGAGGATGTGTATAACATATTCCCTCATTCTGTCGGAGTTACTGCCAACAGTTTTGTTGATGTCAGGGTTGTCTGACCTTCGTTGATGTGTGTATCATTGGATAGATCCCTGCTGGGTGCATTATCAAGGTTGCTTGACCTTCATTGATGTATGTGTCAATGGTCGCATTGCGTTGTAACCCCTGCCGGGGATACGTGGATGAGTTGCTTCGATGGGTTTACTTGCCATCGGTTGACATGACGTCAAGGTTTCTTGACCTTCATTGATGTGTGTATCAATGGTTGCATTGTGTTGTAACCCCCGCCAGGGATACGTGGATACTTGAAACATGTGCGTTGTGACCCCCGCCGGGGATACGCAATCATTTGATAACTTCGGCATTATAACCCCCGCCGGGGAGGTTTGATATTTTGTGGTTTTTTGTTTGTAACCCCCGCCGGGGATGTTTAGGGTTGTGACCCTGCAAATGACGGCATCAGACCTTTGTGGGGTATTGCCGAGCATGATCTGTAAAAGATGAGCTCATTGGTATAGTATACCCTGCATTCAGGCGAATACCATTGAGACGACGGGAGTTTAACTCTGACCGACAAGAAACCACGACGGGAGTTTATAGTAGCACTTTTATTCCTGATTTAGCCTTTTCAGCTTGTGAGAACTCCTTTGCAACTCTAACTGAAGCGAGCCGGAGGTGTGGGACCCATGTAAAAGTGCTGTAGGTACACCTGCAGGAGCCGCAGGTGAGCCTGTGGCCAACCGTGCCTATGTATAGACGAATGGTTGCTTTCATAAGTCATTTTCAAGTTGCGAAGCAAAGGAAATCTGAGAGCTCTTCTTCGGATCTGCTGAGTTCGAGAAACTTTCAGATATATTACGCCACCGCATAGTGGCGTTCTTCAACATCACGGTAGCGATATACATGTATTTTTTTCCAATTTCTATCCGTTGGAAAATGACTTATCACATTAAATGCATTTTGACACATAGTAATGAATATGCATGCTGATATGACTTGATAAAAAATATTCAACATAGCAAATGTTAGTATTAAACCATGTTGAACATAATGATGTGAAAAAATTTGACTTTTGAAACAGTCAAATTGGCACCTTTTACTGTCATTTCTTATCCTATCTGAGGACAAATGAGTAAAGGTAGAAAAGTAAAATAATCCTAGTAATTAGACTACACTTACGGATTTTTTACTGTGATGTGATTAATGCATGTAGGATGTATATGATTGTGTATAGGTGTGCTACTGAATGGCCACCTAGTCATGCCTATGTGCATGTGGATAGTCCCATTTACAAAGGGGGCTATGGCAAAATTTTCCCAAAATATAGGTATTGGGTAGTCATGCATTTTTAACTCTACTGTAGATGTATGTTAAAATAATGCATTTTGAAAAGCTCCAGGTAAGAATTTACCTCACCCTTTCTGAGGCAATTTGGAGACTTGTTGTCCAGATATTATGGATCTGGATCAGCCGAGCAGTTCTCGCCGGACCACTTCTGGTGTAAGGAGGAGAGCTTCTGAAGAGCCTCAATGATGTTCTGTTAAACTACCTTGTCATTTAGTGGAGGCGGTGATACGTCCTATTCGGGTTGAAGTGCCGAATGTTGAGGACGAGGAGGAGGATGTACCGATCGAGGTTCCTGCTCCTGTTGTACGTGTTCCCCGTAGGGAATTGCCAGGTATTCAAGTGGTGAACGCAGATCTTCTGGGTGACTTGAGTAGGCATCCTTCAGTATACCTGCACGCAAACGAGGTATGAAGTTAAATCTTTAATCTTCCTTATTTCCTATTGATGAGGAGTCAAGGATTCTGATATTGATCTGCATTTGATGTAGGTTCCCGGCTTCACACAGCCTCGAGGGAACTGGTTTAGCATCCACTCTACGTATCAGGCTTTGCATGATGACTACAGAGCGATCGTCCATGGCTGGAGATTTGGGATGTTCTTCTCCATTCTACCCCATCGTTGTCCCTGGGGTTACCTCAGGGCATTGTTTGAGCGGTGGTTTCACCAGACTCAGTCACTCTATTTATTGGACTGTGAGGTGATGATGACGCCGATGGATTGGCGGTTTATCACAGGTATGGAGTTTGGAGGGGCGCTGGTGCCTTGCACGGTGGATATTACCCCTACTGCCGTCAGATCCTTGTTGGGAGTTCCGGTGGAGGCACTCAAGGGTAGGACTGTTCATACGGGTCCTTTGAGCGTAGATGCTATGAGCGGGCTGTTGAGTGAGCCCATACGCGATGATGTGAGAGTCAGGGATTACATTCTTCGGCGATTGTTCCTAATGATCATTAGGGGTTGCTTCATAGCAGATAATTCCTCTACTGTGTGTGAGACCACGAATTTTATGAAATGAAAGTATTCAATTTTCTTATAATTATTCTATTTTAGAATATGGTTAAATTGATAAAAGGTTAAAGTTAAGGGTGATATACTGATATGTGAAAATTTTGCAAAGTATGCAAGTTGTTATATTATATTCGTTTGGTCGGGGAATATTCTTTTTGTCAGGGAATATTCATACGACAACACAATCATTGGTGGACCCCACAACGGAAGTATTGTCGTAGTTAGAAAACGACAGAATTATCTTTTTATAAAAATAACGGCGGAAGTGTTACCGTTAAAACTGTTGAACTACCCGGTAGTAAAAGTACAGTAATAAGCGTGGTTGCATAGTAGCATACGGTATTTGGTTATTGATGCTTATGTGAGAAGTCACTCAATTATACTCAATTATTGCTACAGTAATTGCTGCATCATATCTCTCTATATTATTGATTCGATTATTGTCACAGTATCATCTGCATTGTATGATATATTATCAAATCAATAATTGAGACGACAAAGTTATTCATATTATTAAATTGCAATATTTACAATGTCTAGAAGTTCTGTCAAGGAGAGGTTTGGTCACCTAATTGCGCGCCAATTAGAGAAATCCTTATTGGAAATCCCCCTCTTTCCTGGGAACGACCTGGTTGTTAAATATTATGAGTTATAATATTAATGATGAATAAGTTCGTGTTGATTAAAGATGAATTTGATAGTTCCATTGTGTTGGGATTATTCGTGTTAGTGGAAATCGACATCTATTCTGATGATAATTGATAGCTGGGGGTTATATTGATAAATTGGGTAATTAATCGGATAAATGAGCAATTAATTACTACAAATTCACATGCTTTTATAACTATTTCTTCACATGTGTGTACTATTGAATCACATTCTTGTACTATTAGGGGAGTTGGTGCAAGATTGATAATACTTGCATGACTAAGTTAAAGATGGAGGTATAGATGGAGGTACTATACTGTAATTCGTATTTTCACATGATTATAACAATTGAATCACATGATTGAACTATTGATTCACATTATTTACTATTAGAGGAGGTGGTGCAAGTTTGATAATACTTGCAGGACTAAATTAAAAATGAAAGAAAAGTTGGAGGTATTGTAATGTAATATTTCAAGCCCCAAAATGTACAATTATTGAAACTATATTTTTCTATAAATAGAAGCTCATTCTTCTTCATTTCTCACCAATTCACTAAAGCTATAGAGCAATTATTATAGAGAAATTATAGAGGGAGAAGCTATAAAGAGAAAGAAGAAGCGAAGTTTGCTACTTCACTATTCCAGTATCCAGTCTTCTTCCGAGGTAAGGGATATTATTATAGTAAGGGGTATTATTCTTTCATATTCGTGAAGAGAATTATTTTCTTTCAATACTCGTAAGAGTTGTTATTCCATTCTTCATTATTATGTTGGAATAACCTGTTTATGCGAAGTACCGCATACATTGTGAAATTCTTCTATTATTCCGTTCTTTATTATTCTGTCAGAATATCCTGTCTATGCGTTTACGCATGACTTGGTTCCATTCTTTATTATTGTGTCGAAATATCCTGTCTGTGCGTTTATGCATGACCTGGTTCCATTCTTTATTATTATGTTAGAATATCCTCATCGTGCGTGCGTTCGCACGACTGGTTCCATTATTTATTATTACATTGAATAACTTTGTTTGTGCGATCTATCGCATGCATGGTGAATTCTTCTGTTATTCCATTCTTTATTATTCTGTTGGAATAACCTGTCTATATGGATTACCACATGCATGGTGAATGATCATTTGTATTCATTCCTTATTAAATTGTGGAAATGATCTGTTTACGTGGATTATGATGAAAGTCATAATAAAAGCATTGGACTGAAGAAAATCATGGGTATATGTAGTATTAGTAAGTGTTATGATGAGTTATGTTGGTTATTATGTGAAAACATGAAAGTTCCTTAGAAATCACAAAGGGTTGAAAAATTAGATTTTGGTGAAAATGGAACATGAAATTCAATTACCATATCTCCTATTATATTTCGAATTTCTGAGTGTGGTCAATTTCTAGAGTTAGATCTATGAGTTTTCTAACTTATCCAAGTGGAATCACTGAAAAAGGTGTTGTAGATTTTCGTATGGACTGATTTTAGCAAAGGAGTCAAAAATTGCAAATTACAAAAAAGATACTGCCCAGAAGATTAAAAGGGCGTTTTAGACCACTTAATTTGTGAGAAAAATTCTGGCCTTTTGGAACATGGAAATATATGGTATAAAGTACCTCCTGTCCAAAAATGAGCTCATTCTGACTTAAAATGAGCAAGTTATGACTATTTCAATACTTAGGTTTTTCCGACAAAAAATGCTATAACCGGAGTTCTATGACTCCGATGACCATGAAATTTAAACTGGAAGTTCACGTTAACATGTGTAAGATCCTGCCAAGAATTGGGAATTTCTGGAGTTAAACTTGAGGTAGCTAATTTCTCAAGGAATTAATTAGAAATTGATTTTTGAAAAATAGTAAATGAATTTTAAAAATTCCGAGATAAATATGTGTTCAATATGGGACTATATTCTGCTAAATCCCAGAAAAGAAATATTTTTGGGATTGATTTGGTATTTTTCATGAAAATAATCTAGTTATGAGTAAATGAGTTAAATATGTTATGTGAAGTAACAAAATTGGAAAATAGGATTTTATGGCTTGGGAATCCTATATAGGGTATATCTGCAGATTTTGATAAGGGATTTGATCATTGGTGATGAAATCTTATGAGTATAGCATTTTGAATGATTAAATGCATTATTTGGTAAAGTATAAACAATTGAAATAAATTGTTTATAAGTTTAGGAGGTGATTAAAATATTGTTATAATATTAATAATATTAGATTATGAGTTTATTAAGTGATTGATAATATTTGGATAAATTTAAAGTCTTTAATATTTATCCTTGATTTTTTTTGATTAATGCTTATATCATTGTCACCATCCTCATGCTTATATTGTGATGAAAGTCATCTTTGGCTTATATGAATAGATGGACTGTTGATTATTGGTTTTACAGTTGTATATCTTTGACTTATGTGTAAAGATGGACTGTGGATTATTGGTTTTACAGTTGTATATCTTTGGCTTACGTGCAAAGATGAACTATTGATTGATGATTATCTTTGGTTTATGTGCATAGATGAACTGTTTATTGGTATGATTATGACCAGGGACCATTCGGTATAATCATGACTCGTAATGTTATAGATGATGTGGTAATAGTCCTCATTAGCCTGTAGTGCATTGATGGATAGTTATTGGTATGATTATAACCAGGGATTATTCGGTATAATCATGACCATTGATGATTACATGAATATCCTTGGCCGTGGTGCAGGGATGATTCGATGATGTGGATTATTTATTTATTAAGCTGAGTCTCAGCGATAAAATATTGATTATACACTTTTAATTCGTAAAAGAGAGTAGATATCATGCTCTACTTGACTCTTCTAAAATACAGATTGTATGTCTTTGGCCCAGTAGTGCAAAAGATGAATTGTTAATGAATATCTTTGGCCGTAGTGCAAAGATGAATTTATTAGTATGATTATGAGCAGGAATTGTGATTTGGTATAACCATGATTTTTGATGTTTCAGGAAAAGACAGGTGATGAAAATTATCTTCTCGTCCTGGGTGCGAAGAAGAATTTAGAACCACAATTATGATTATGAGTTATTCATATGATTGTGGACAGGAACTGTTGATTGATGTTACAGGGATAAAACATTGTTGGGGGACTTTTAACATGGAGAAGATAATAGACCTTATGGTCTATTTGACTCTTTTAATGGATTGCTCGTTCCGCTACAACTATGGTTGAAAAGTTTTATCATCTACCATATGTTCTAAATCCCTGATTTATTATTGACGAAAGCTATTGATAATTTAATTATCTTTAGTCATGATATTCTTTACTGGGCTAGTTGTGCTCACCCTTTTGCTTCACAATTCCTTTTAGGTAATAAGAGTGTTGCCAAGTCGAGCGGGGATAACAGGGGAATAGAACGGTGGTCTATAGCTGTTGAGGTTCTCCCTAAATAGTATGGAAATAATTTTATTGAGAACTTTAGATAAGGGTGTCGTATTGTATACGTCATTTGATATTTAATTTTGGTGAACTAAATAGGGTGAGGTGAACCCAACTTTGGAAGGGTGTTTTGCCACTATCATACAAGATGTTTAATGACATTCAACCTCGTGTTATCATAGGACATGGTTGTGCACATCCACTTATTGAGTATATCTACGAGCACTACTTATATGATCTTGGAGTTTATTTGAAATATAATTTTCACTTGGAGACAGTGAAGATAGTTATATATCAAGAGAAGACTCACCATTGGAAAGAAGATGATAGTAATCTTCTCATTTTTCTTTGGGGTCTTTTGGGACAACCAAGGATAATTCTGTGGACATATGATATCTATCATAACCTAGACGCATGGCCTCCCATGTACGAAGGTTTCCTTGAGCACTTCCCAAATATTTTAATTTCTAAAACAGTTTTTGGCTGTACTTATATGTAAGGTACCATTGTAAGGTTGTGGTCGAGGCACCATGAGAGTTACATACATTTGTATTAAAACTCATAGTTTAACTGTGGTCGTATTCTGCACGATAGTTCAACAGTTGTATAAATGAAGTTGTAAATGATTTTTATAGTGTGATATCTGGCTACTCAGAATGGGTGATGTATACCTATTTTGGGGGCGTCATAGTGTCCTTTGCTTTGATCAGCGCCACTCGACACGTGGACCATATAGGAGAGTATGATTGGGGTTCCTACATCTTTTCCTACTTCCTCAAGGGAATGCGCATGCGATCGCTGGGCTTGATCGAGGCGTGGTTAGGATTCTTCCCATTTTTTCTGGTGAGTGTTTCTCTTGTCTTTTCCCATGTACAGGTTAAGAGTGTTGACTGACAGCAGATGTTGCCTTTGTGTTAGCAGTTTTGGGCCTATGAGAGGCTTCCATGTTTGCGTCCTGTGAGTGTGTTAGGTTTAGACACCTATCCACGAGGACGGAGATAGCATCATTTCATACTGGCGAAGGTCCCTGTTGCTGAGGGTTTCACTCATTGTCGCCTACAGCTAGAGTTGTTATCAGCGAATGTCATCACATGGATTCCCTACTCTGGAGAGCATTTGGGAGTTGGATTTGAGGATGGGTACCCGATTGGAGTAGAGTACGTCATTTCCATCCGCAGGATTCCTCTCTTTACAGATGGAGGATGGGAGATCTATATAGGAGAGCGTGCTATCAGGAGCACTACATGAGAGATACGTATGCCGATTTTGCCTCCTGCCAGGCGTTATTGGCCTATTTCGCAGTCACCCGTCATTGACATTCCATTGTTGGGGATTGACGATTTTATATTGTCAAAGGGCCCCTGGTCTCAGGAGATGTTCCAGCATTGGTGGATCCCTCATACTATTGGAGCTCAGACCCACGCCACACGGTTCATGGGGGATATGGTTCCAGGATCTGTGATGATGATGGATTGGCTAGCCTATGTCAAAGATCCGACTCATATGACACAAATTGACAGATTAACCCGGCAGCTGGACCGGACACATCTTTTCATTCAGTATTTGGGTAGAGATCCTTCATATGTAGATACTTTTGATCCTTCCAGCTCTGGCGCTGGCCCCTCAGGTGACCCATATGGCTTTCTTTTCCAGTGCGATCCTCCTCAGATCGGCTGACATCCTCAGAGATAGAGATCTAGTGACTCAGGAGGAGTTACATCAGGTGGACAGTATCGATGATGTAGACATCGACACCATTGACTTTTTCTGATGTATTTCACGTTATCTCTTTTGATAGGCTTTTGTTAGCTGCTGGGTAGCTTCTCCCCATTCTCGCTATATCTTTTGATAGGCCTCTGTTAGATGTTGGGTAGCCGCCCCATTTCCTCGTATTTTAGTTTGATCTGAGAGATGTATTAGATGATGATATACTTAGGAATGTATGTACAATTTTCCATTCCCTATATCATATTGCCATCTATTGTATCATGCATGTTATTATGTTATGCCTATGTATGTATGTCCAGAGATATTTAGCATTGACCCTTGGATGGTCTTATGACACGGCCCACACAGATGTCTTCTTCGATAGTTAGCCGTATTGATCATACCCCACCATTTTTGGTGGTATTTGGTATGCACTCATGGTATGATAGTATATCACCATCAGACATGGTGATCGTAGATGATTTGTTGCAGGATTTGTAGAGGGTATGCTAGAGCACTGGGTATCGGAGAGGCACGTTTTCCGATTTGGAACCCAGGAGTTGACTCCTACTTTGGAGGAGTATGCACGATTGACGATGCTGCTGCTAGACAGACCTTGCATGCATATGGCTATCGGAGACATGAGCAGACAGTTCATGACCCTCACCGGATTAAGGCGTAGAGTGGTACAGGACGAGATTACATCCGGCCACGTGATATCCTAGCATTTTTTGTTTGACAGATTTGGCTCTGAGGATAGTTATGCACGGCATTCTGGGGATTTCACTACACTGGAGGACCATTGGCGTTCAGCCAGGGTGGATGTATTTCTTTTATGCGTATTGTCATACGTCTTCATGCCGCGGTACATGGATGAGCTGGATATCGACGTCATTATGGCAGTGAGAGCTCTCAGGGAGGGTCATACCATTGTTCCGATGATCATTGCGAGACTCGAGGTCGACCTACATATTCTTTGCACTTATCCCAAGCATGAGTGTTCACGGTAGTAGCTCGGTCATCTTTGTATGTGTGGTTTATGTCACACTTGAGACCGAATTAGCACATTTAGACGGCAGGGGGTTTTGTTTCACCCATGATATAGCCATGTCGACTCCTTTCACTTCTGGAGTGTCTGAGATCTTTGCATTGTGGTCAGCTTTCCTGGCAGGGATTAGGGATCCGTTTGCCATATTGACGTGTTCAGGGCTTAGTTCACCCTACAGCTTCATTACTCATGCTCTGGGCATGGATTATCTCCTCCGGGCCGGATTGAGGGGCACGATTACTTACCACCCATCGGCCGTGATGTGTCGGTTTGACCGGTTCGATTTTCATCCTTATGAAGGCGGTGAGTCGATTGCTTTTTTCACACCGCTTATCAACGGAGGATAGATCCGTCAGATATCTGTCTGGGATCAATGAGAGCTGGCTGGATTTTCTGTCAGTCATCCTGGTTGTTCAGCAGAGTATTTCGCATGAATGGAGATAGAGACTGCATTGGCTGCGGTAGTATCCACAGTGCAGGGGACTGATTCCGACGATGAGGAGCTTATAGAGGAAGCTGACATTCCCATCGATGACTTGGCTCATTGGGTCGCCAAAGATTTGTGATGGATTCTCCCACCCCGAAAAGCCATCATTATTTCAAAGATTCAACATAGCATCATTTGGAACAGAGCTTACATCTGATGACATATGAGAGAGATCAAGCTAGGGTCACGATGTTGACAGCTCTTGATGAGAGAGATACCGCTCTGTTAGAGAGGGATGAGGCTAGATCATCCAGGGATGCATTGATTGTGGAGCGGGATGCCGCCTTATCTGCTAGGGATACAACCATTACAGATAGTACTTCAGTTAGATCCTAGATGACTGTCAGTCTTGCCGACATGAGTGCTTACATTGATGAGCATTATGCCACCAAGCAGTTAGCCACTGATCTGCTAGCTCATGTAGATACCCTTGGTCAGGAGATTGCAGTTCTACCTCCGTCTTCAGAGAGGGATGCTATGTTAGATCTGATAGTCCGCATATACACAGATCTGTAGATAGCTTTGTATTTTCCTGCACAGACTAGCTTAGCCATTTTTTCATGTACAACACAGATGTATATATCAAACAGTATTATGTATGGCAGCGAAATATATTTTGATTCACTTCCCTTTTAGTCATGCCTTGATACTTGCTTGATATTTGCCTGTTTCTTCAAGGCCTTGTGATCTTGATGCATTCTGAACTTATCCTTGATAGGTGGACATTGAGACGTCACAAGATCTCTCAAAAAGGATCATTGATTTCTGTATATCTCTACCATCTTTGGTGTCTTGGGACTGGTATCGTATGGAAAAATGGAGAGAAGGGTGGTTTCTTCCTCTCTGATATTGACCGCACCACAGATGGTCGCCAGTACTTCTATTTGGGAGAAGCCTAGTTAATTCTATCTCTTATGGGTTGGTATTGCTCTTTGAGGCACGATTGCAGCTTATATGGTCACCGAATCTTCTATTTGTGAGAAGAGGTTGGGTAATTCCATCCCTTTGATCTGAAACCGATGAAATGGGGCAAATTGAAGGTTGATCCCAGTACCGTGTGACAAGTATGTTTGTTCTGGTAGGGGTTAGACTGCACCATAAATGGCTGCCTACGTACTCTTATTGAAGAGTAGATCAAGTCTGCGTAGTTCGAACCTGGTGTAAGAGGTTCAATGCTGAATGTGAAAGGCAGATAGGAGCAGAAGTTGTTTTTGTTATTTTTATGAAGAAAGGGTAGAAATGTTTTTGTTATTTTTTTTTTTCATGACCGCCATATAAAGATATGGTTGCCTTCGCATCTCTATTGAAGAGGAGATCAGGTTGACGCAGTTCGCCCCTCAAGACGAATCGTAGATGAAGAGAAACGTGAATCCCATGTGCGGGCTATACTGCGGGGAGAAGAAAGTTTGATCCCATAATGGGGACAAACTGCAGGTGTGTAAAAAGTTTGATCCCGTCTTCAGGACAAACTGCAAGCGTAGAAAAGTTTGATCCCGTCTTCAGGATAAACTGCAGGTGAAAAAGTTTAATCCCGTCTTCAGGATAAACTGCAGATGTGAAAGGTTAAATCCCGTCTTCAGGATAACCAAAATTGTGAAAGGTTTGAACTGAGGTAAAACCAGGCTGCTGGCTTGAAGTATATGTTTCCCTGAGGGGAAAAAGAGTATATAAAAAGGAGAGGGTTCAAAACTGGAATGACTGGTGATTTGAAGACCAAAACCAGGATGTTTGTTTGATGGTAACTTCAAACATAGTACCGTTTCACGGTGTCCGAGTTGATAAGTTATAGAAATTCATCGCCATCCATTTCCTGCAATCTGAGAGCACCTCCTGTCAATACCTCCTTGACAACAAATGGGCCTACCCAGTTAGGAGCGAATTTTCCCTTCAAATGATCTTGGTTGTCAATGATCTTTTTCAAAACCAAGTCATGTTGTTTGAACTACCGAAGTTGGACTTTTCTGTTGTAGGATCGTGCGATCCTTTGTTGATATAACTGACCATGGAAGATAGTCGCGGTTCGCCTTTCGTCTATTAAAGACAATTGGTGATACATGTCTTGTACCTATTGGTCTTCACTCAATTGAGCATCCATCAATACTCTGAGAGATTCCATTTCCACCTCTATGGGGAGCACTGCTTCCATCCCATAGGCCAATGAGTAGGGGGTTGCCCCAGTGGAAGTACGCATAGAAGTTCAGTAGGCTAATAAAGTCGAGGCGAGAGGTCGTGCCATCCTTTGTGATTGGCGGACATTTTTGCATGATTTTTTGATATTTTTATTAGCCGCCTAACAAAGACCATTCATCTTTTTGGACGGTAGATAGATGAGAGTTGAGGTGTTTGATGTGGAATTTTCTCGCATAACTCCTCCATCGTTTTGTTATTGAGGTTCTTAGCATTGTTCGACACAATGACCTCGGTTGTCCATATCGACGGATGACATTGTTTCGATGAAAGCAATGATAACTTCTTTAGTAACCACAGGGAAGGAGGCCGCTTTCACCCATTTGGTGAAGTAGTCGATCATGGTGAATATGAATCGATGTCCATTACTGGCTTTGGGCTCGATGGGCCCGATCACGTCCATTCCACACATTGAAAAGGGCCATGGCAAACTCATATTGTGGAGTTCTCTTGGAGGGGCGTGGATAGCATTACCATGAATCTGGCATTGATAGCACCTCTTAACGTGATCATCACAGTCAGCTTTGAGTGTAAGCCAATAATGCCCTGTCCTGAGGATCTTCTTGACAAGTAGGGGTCCGCTCATGTGAGGGCCATATACTCCACAATGGATCTCATCCATGAGTCTCTGAGCTTAGTCTTTATCTAGACATCTGAGGAGACCTAATCCAGCATCTCTTTTATAGAGTGCATCTCCGCTCAGGTAGAATTTCATAGCAAGTCGATGAATCTGCCTCTTCTCAGTTAGGCTTACCTTAGCGGGTGTAGATCCATTTCGTAGATACTCCTTAATGCATTGATACCAAGGGTTATGGATGGGAGGTAGTTCATTCGATACTTCTCCGACATAATTCCCATAGACTGGGGCTTTTTTCAGAGCAAACGTGATGCTTGGCATACTTTCCTTGTCAGGTATGTAAACCAAGGAGGCCAACGTTGCTAATGCATCTGCAAAATCATTCATATTACGAGGAATGTGTAGAAAGGAGATTTCTTCGAACTCCAAAGCCATCTGTAGAACTTGTCGATGGTAAGGCAGTAAATGTAATTCTTTGGTTTGATAGATTCCTGTGGATTGTCTGATTACCAATTCGAATCCCCAAAGATGCGATTAACACCGACGCCCATCGAATCGGTAAGTTTTAGCCCCATGATACAACCTTCATACTCAGCTGTGTTGTTGGTGCTGACAAACTGTAATTTAACGGCGACGGGATACTGTTCCCCCGTACCGGATATTAGAACTGCTCTAGCTCCAGAGCCTTCTTCGTTAACAACTCCATCAAAATACATTTTTCACGTGCGGCATGTATCGTACTGATGTTGTTGCTGAATTGTCATTACCCCTTTATCGGGGAAGTATGTTTCCAAGGGTTTGTAGTCCCCTGCAGGTGCGGCGGCCAGTTGATCCGCAATTCCTTAACCTTTGACAAACTTTTGCGTCACATAGACGATGTCAAATTGCTGTAGGATCAACTGCCATCTGGACAGTCGACAATTCAGTATGGGCTTACTGAACACATACTTAAGAGGATCCACGCGGGATATAAGATTGATTGTGTGACCATGGAGGTAATGATGTAACCTCATGGAAGCCCATGCTAAAGCACAACAAGTCTTCTCAATTAGAGTGTACTTGTGTTCACTGATGCTGAATCTTTTGCTGAGGTAATAGATAGCTCGTTTTTGGCCTCTATCGTCTTTTTGCTCCAGCATACAGCCCATGGCATTGTCATTTATGGACAGGTACATGAACAGGGGAACATCATCCCTGGGAGGTACCAAAACATGAGCGTTAATCAGTTGCTCTTTGATGGTAAGGAAGGCTTTCTAACACTCATCGTTCCATTTCATGGAGGAGTTCTTCCTTAACAGTTTGAAGATTGGCTCACAGGTTGCTGTGAGTTGAGAAATAAACCTGCTAATGAAGTTGATTCTTCCCAAAAATCCCGTGTTGCTTTCTCCGTACGAGGAATGGGCATTTCCTTGATGGCCTGGATTTTGGTAGGATCCAGTTCAATCCCTTTGTGGCTGACTAGGAAACCTTGCAACTTGCCTGACTTAACACCAAAGGCGCACTTGGTTGGATTCAACTTCAAGTTGTACTTACGCAACCTGTTGAAAAGTTTTCTGAGATGGTCTAAGTGGTCATCCTCCTTCCGGGATTTGATGATGATGTCATCCACGTAGATCTCTATCTCTTTGTGCATTAAATCATGGAAAACAGACATCATAGCTTGCTGATAGGTTGCCCCGGCATTGATGAGGCCGAATGACAACCATCTGTAGCAAAAGGTTCCCCAAGGCGTGATGAAAGCAGTTTTCTCACGATCTTCCTCAGCGACCATAATTTGATGGAACCCCGCAAAGCAATCAGCAAAGGAGTACATGTCGTATTGAAAGCGATCTTGTCAATAAGAATGTGGATAAATGGCACGGAAAGCTATCTTTAAGGCAAGCTTTGTTCAAATCTCGTAATCGACGCAGACTCGCACCTTTCCTCCCGGTTTAGTACTTTGGAACAATGTTGGATATCCACTCGGATATGTAGACACCATGATAATGCCAGCTTGAAATTGTTTCACAATTTCTTCTTTAACTTTTAAACTCCACTCAGGTTTCAATCGTCTGAGCTTTTGCCTAACTGGCTTGAATCCTTCTTTGATGGGAAGGCGAAGAAGAACAATGTCCGTGGACAAACCCACCATGTCTTCATGAGACCATACAAACACATCCTGGAATTGGGTTAATAGTGCAACCATGTCATTCCGTTGATTTGTGGTAAGGTCTGAACCAATTTGGATAAGCTTAGGGTTGTCTAAAGTTCCAAGATTGAAAGAAGTGGTTTGATCAAGATTGGGTTTGGGTTTGTCTGCGACCCATTTCTTAATCTCCTGAGGTGTCTAAATGTCCTCTTGTATGTCCATCAAGTATGAGTCCGACTTTGCATCAAAGTTACAGCCCTTGTGGAGAGAAGGCACCTCATCAGCAAGTACAGGCACATCTAAATTCAGAGTCCTGAAACAAAATATGCTTTCACTTAATATATGCAACTGTTCGATCATACAAAAGTGTTAGCATGTACTTGATAAAATAACTGCTAGTACTGTAAAGAAAAGCAAGCAATTAAAGTTATCTACAGGGCAGAGGGATTTTTCTTCCCATTTTACCCTCGTCGACCAATGCATGGAGTGCTGCTCCAATTGTCGAGGGTAAAGTCCTGATGGACTGCAGTGATGGAAGGATCATCATTGTCCTCCTTCTCCCGAATGATAACCATGACATCTAGGCAATCATCGTCTGGGGTGTATCTGTTTGTATGTTCATCATGAACAATGACGCGTATGCCTGCCATCATCAAGGCAATGTCATGTTTACGTTTCCGTTCCTTTTCTTCCATTTCGGGATCAGGAATCAGCACCTCTTTAGCTTTGATTGGCACTGGTTTAGGAAACAGTATGGCCATAACATGGGATGGCACCTTTACTGGAGACTGTATTAGCTAATGGGGTAAAGGTATAGAAAATTGACGTGCGGCGGAAGTTTGAGGAACCTACTTATGCTTATGAGGATTCCTGTGATTGGAACTGGCAGAATAGCCTAGTCTGGCTGTTCTAATTTGGCTGAACACTTGGATAGGGTGCTTAATACCCTGCTTATCTTTACCAAGCCCATGTCCAGGTTGATAACCCAATGACATCATTTCTTGAGTGACTGACATAACCTCGACAGAAATCCTGGGTATGGGAAGTGGTACTCCAATAGAATGGTATTGCGTGGTACTCACTTCCAGATGAAAACTGGCCGGTTCAACTTCTGAATTGAAGCTGATGATTGGTAGAGTTCCTTATTCAAGACATTCCCAAATTAGCACAACGGTGACTAGATCATTGTTGATAATGTATTTGAGCTGTTGATGTAGCGTGGAGGGAACGGCTCCAGCCATGTGTATCCATGGTCTCCCCAATAGAAGGTTGTATCCTAAATCTATCTTGAGGACGTGGAAGGATACATTGAATGTATTTGGACCAATCTCAATTGGCAATTCAATCTTTCCGACGAAATTTCGTCGGGATCCATCAAAAGCTCTAATAACCGTATGGCTGCTTTGGATCCTCTTGAGATTGACATTCATCTTCACCAAAGTGGCATAAGGACAAATATTTAGAGATGAGCCTCCATCTATCAAAACTCCAACTAGCATGTACCCGGAAGAAAAAACTGCAATGTGCAATGGTATGTCGTCATCAGTGAAGGATATCACATTGTTGTTGAAAATGTGATCAACCAAATGTTGAAATTTTTCCACATCCACTGATTTTGGCAAGTAGGCTTCTTCCAAAACCTTCAGTAAGATCTTCCGATGATCTTCGGAAGAGAAAACCAAGTCCAGTATAGATATCTGGTGTAGAGCTTCTCGCAAGCTTAAAACTACTTTGGCTTCATTGTGGCCCATAGTGCGGAGGAATTTTTCAATATTATCCATTGGAATCTTCCCCTTTGCTTCGCAAGTAGGTTTCATAACCCGTTGAGGAAGATACAGTGGATTTTCCTTCGACACCGTAGCAGTAGTATGAGACGTGGATCCTTCAGCTTCTCCATAATTCCATGGAACTTTGTGTAAGCTAACAACAGGATATTGTGGTCTGAAAGGTAATGAAATTGGCTCTGGTGCGGCCACTTTCAAAGGATTGTCAGCTCCTTTGAGTTGAATTGGTTGTATGGGAAATACTTTGACAGTCTCATCATCCACTTCGAATATAACTGCTACTGATCCCTTCCATTTGGTAGGACATGCATTCCCACCCTTAAGTTGCACAGTGTAATCATCTACTATTTATAGGACACCGCTATCAATAAGATTCTAAACGAGATGGCGGAGTGCCTAGCATTCTTCTGTGCTGTGACCGCGAGAATGTGAATGATATTGACACACTTCATCAGAATTAAAACGTCCTTAGCGGGGATTGATTAGAGGGAGAAGGAAAGTAATTCTTCCTTCGTTGATCAACATCTGCAGTATCTCCTCCATAGATTGGCCCAAATAGGTAAATTCCCTCTGATTGGCAAAATCCCGACGGGCTTTAGCACTTGCTCTTTTCACAACCTTATCCTCCATAGCTTCGCTTTCTGAAGGTGGTGAGGAGGCATTCATAACAAAAGGAAGGAGATAGGCATGCTCCTATGTGATTAATTGGCATGTAACTTGATGATGGTGGGTCACTAGTTCTGCCAGTTGCTCAATTTGTTTGCAAAGAGCTTTCCTCTTTCGTTCCATTGTAAATTAGAACTTTGCACAATACCATCTGTCAACACCATCTTTGATGGTTTGGGATGACTCGCCATTAGAATTGGAACCCTGTCCAGTGCTCCAACTCATCATGTTGGCCTCTTCTTCTTTGTGTTGAGGAAGAGGGTTGTCTTGCACGTGAGGTTGATCTAGTTTGGTGACCACGATCTCACCGTTGTCTATTAAATCTTGGATCTTGTGTTTCAAGGCCCAACAATCTTGAGTATCATGTCCAGGTGCTCCGGCATGATAAACACACTTCCGAGTAGGATTAAAACCCCTCCCATTAGGGTTGGCTGGTGGAAGAAGATGTGTAATTTTCTTCTGACCAGTCAGAAGAGCAAGAATATTCTCGAGCGAGTCCCCTAAGGGTGTGAACGTTCGAGGACGCTTTGCATCTCCACCTTTAGGTAATGGAGGATTTGAAGATTATGATTGAAAATGGGATTAGTTTCTCCTCTGCATAGGCATCCTTTGATTGCCTTTTTGACCTTGTAGTATCAAGGAAACATCCTCCTCTTTCTTTTTATGGACCCTCTGGGGGTTGTTTCCATAAGATCCGGACTGGATGTGCTCAGCAACAGCTTTAAGAGTGACTAGGTCTTGAATTTTACCAGACTTCAATCCCATTTCAGCCATCTCTCCGTGCTTGATCATTTCAGAGAATGGTTTGCCAATATATGCTAAGACATGAACGTCATGACCATTTCTGATTCCGTCATGGAAGGAATAACTTGAGCAGCAAGGCGCCTCCACCTTAGAGCATACTCTCTAAAAGACTCATTAGACTGTTTCTTGACCTTGGTAATTTGATACCGATCAGGAGCCTTCTGAGATTGAAAACTGTATTAAGTGAGGAAGGCTTGAGCCAGCTCTTCCCAGCAATAGATCTTTGAGTTGTCTAATCTGGTATACCATGAATGGGCTTCTCCAGTCAGACTTTTCTGAAACAGCTGCATTCTGAGCTTTTCATTTTCTGCATAAGATCTAAGTTCTCCAATGAAAACTTTTAAATGTGTATAAGGATCCCCTAATCCATCATACTTTTCAAAATCAAGGGTTTTGAATTTCTCTGGATAATGTACACCAGGAAATATGCAAAGGTCTGCATATGAAACACTGCCATATGTTCCAATCCCTTTCAGAACACGGATAGTTTCCTCCATTTGAAGGACCTTCTTCTTGATATCACTGGTGTCTAGATCTCCTCTGAGATGGGTGTTTTCAGGGTCTTTATTGGTAGTATCCAACTGAGGTTCTGGAATTGTTTTTTCTAGACCTTGAACTCCTCCTTGTGTAGAGGTTTCTGTATGTGTAGGTATCTTCGTACTCTAAGTGGACTGGTGCAATTCTTTCAGTAGAACAGCCAAGTCTATAATTTGTTTACTCAATCCCTCAAATTCTTCTCGGGAAACAACATTAGACTGGTCAGAAGAAGACATGAGTGGTTGTAGGCTCGTGGCCTTTGTGATGCCCCCAAAATAGGTATACATCACCCATCTTGACTCGCCAAATACATGGTACATAAATCAACTACAACTTAATTATACAGCTGTCGTGTAAAATACGACAAAACATAAACTGAGAGTTTAAACAAGAATATTGCCTTCAAGACAATATCCACTCTCAATGGAGTCCTCATAGACAGTATACAAACTCAAATTCAGTCCTCATTATATTTATTATCACACTATTTAACAGAATAGTGAGAACTACTAATGTTATCTTCACGTGGGTTCGTATATTCACACTCGTAAACGCATACGATCTTCTACTCAACACATCAGCTACCACGTTCGCTTTTCCACGATGGTATTGAATGGTACGATCGTAATCTTTAACAGCTCGAGCCAACGTCTTTGGCGCATAATACGTTCATTTTAGTTGAAGAAATATTTAAAGGTTTTGTACTGGGGTTAATACAAAATTCGATTCATGCTCTGGGGTAGGCCAAGAAGTCTTCAAAAATACGTCAAGAAATTTATTAATGATAGAAATATTATTCAAAACTGTGGCTCTCATCCAAGACTTGGATAGCACATATAATGAAGGTTTCTCCTAACGGAGCTTCAACCGATAAGTCAAAGTCTAACTTCTCTGGGGTCAAATTTAAACGTTGAGCGCAAGCAAGAAAGATAAAAGAATGGGTAGAACCGATATCTAATAAGGTATAGACTTCGCAAGAATATATAATTAGCTAACCCGTGCAAACTTCGTTCGGGTTACTCGTTTTTTGAGAAGACACGAAAAATGCTCTTTCTGAAACAACCGACTTTGTTTTGTCCGTATCCGCCCTTGGTGCCACCGTCCCAGCTGGACTTGACTTTGGTGCACGACAAATCAGGCTAGGTGACCTTCTCTTCTTGAAATTTCCACTTCTATTATCTTGGCCATGATTACCACCGAAGTGGATACCCTTCTTGGCATGATAATTTCCCCCACGATGGTTATCATTGTTCAGATGGTCGCCGCTTAATTTATGACGATTATTATCGTGTTGTTATTCGTTGCCTTTTGGTTGTACTAACTCATTATCGCGCTCCAATAACTGAGCCCTATTCACAACATCTGAATACAAACACTGTCACAAAACAAGGGTTAATTGACATATCACATATTATCCCTATACTCTAACCGACTAATTAAATACCAAATAAACTTAGGTAGGTCATACTAGCAAAGGAATTCCCCGTCTCTCCCCTCCTAGTTCTTGTCTCACATCTCAGCCAGGGATCATATCCCTAAGCTTTGATACCAACTGTGACGCCCCCAAAATAGGTATACATCACCCATCTTGAGTCGCCAAATACATGGTACATAAATCAACTACAATTTAATTATACAACTGCCGTGTAAAATACGACAAAACATAAACTGAGAGTTTAAACAAGAATATTGCCTTCAAGACAATATCCACTCTCAATGGAGTCCTCATAGACAGTATACAAACTCAAATTCAGTACTCATTACATTTATTATCACACTATTTAACAGAATAGCAAGGACTACTAATGTTATCATCTGTTGGGTTCACCTCACCCTATTTAGTTCACCAAAATTAAATATCAAATGACGTATACAATACGACACCCTTATCTAAATTTCTCAATAAAATTATTTTCATACTATTTAGGGAGAACCTCAACAGCTATAGACCACCGTTCTATTCCCCTGTTATCCCCGCTCGACTCGGCAACACTCTTATTACCTGAAAGGAACAGTGAAAGAAAGGGTGAGCTCAACTAGCCCAGTAAGAAATATTATGACTAAGATAATGCAGAATAAATTATCATTAGCCTTCAACAGTGTTAAACTGATAAAATATAACAAACATGAAGTTTAACTGCATCGGAACAAGTAATCCATTAAAAGAGTCAAGTGGAGAATAAAATCTATTATCTTATATGATTTAAAAAGGTTTTCATCAACTTTATCGCTGAGACTCAGCTTAATAAATAAACCACATCATCGAATCATTCCTGCACTACGGGCTAAGGATATTCATTAAATCATCAATGGTCATGACTATACCGAATAATCCCTGGTCATAATCATACCAAAAACTGTCCATCAATGCACTACAGGCCACTGAGAATTTTTACCACATCATTCGTCATATTACGGTTATGATTATACCGAATAATCCCTGGTCATAATCACACCAAGTCCATCTATGCACGTAAGCCAAAGATGACTTTCATCACAATATAAGCATGAGAATGATGACAATGATATACGGATTAATCAAACGAAAACAAGGATAAATATTAAAGACTTTAAATTTATCCAAATATTATCAATCACTTAATAAACTCATAATCTAATATTATTAATATTATAACAATATTTTAATCACTTCTTAAACTTATAAACAATTTATTCCAATTATTTACACTTTACCAAATAATGCATTTAATTATTCAAAAATGCCATACTCATAAGATTTCATCACCAATGATCAAATCCCTTATCAAAAATCTGCATAAACCCTATATAGGATTCCCAAGCCATAAAATCCTATTTTTCTAATTTTTCAACTTCACATAACATATTTAATTCATATGTTTGTAACTAAACTATTTTCATGAAAAATTATGAAATCAACTAATTATTTTTCTATCCTTTGTCCATACATATATACATATATTTCATACATAACAAGTATTTTTTTTATAATTTTTCAACTCCCTTAAGTATTTTTCAAAAATCAATTTCTAATTAATTCCTTAAGAAATTAGCTACCTCAAGTTTAACTCCAGAAATTCCTAAATCTTGGCAGGATCTTACACATGTTAACGTGAGCTTCTAGTTTAAATTTCATGGTCATCGGAGTTATAGAACTCCGGTTATAGCATTTTTCGTCAAAAAAACCTAAATATTGAAATAGTCATAACTTGCTCATTTTAAGTCAGAATGAGCTCATTTTTGGACAGGAGGTACTTTATACCATATATTTCCATGTTGCAAAAGTCCGGAACTTTTCTCACAAATTAAGTGGCCAAAAATGCCCTTTTAAACTTCTGGGCAGTAGCTTTTTTGTAATTAGCAGTTTTTGACTCCTTTGCTAAAATCAGTCCACACGAAAATCAACAACACCTTTTTCAGTGATTCCACTTGGATAAGTTAGAAAACTCATAGATCTAACTCTAGAACTTGACCACACTCAAAAATTCGAAATATAATAGGAGATATGGTCAATTGAATTTCATGTTCCATTTTTACCAAAATCTAATTTTTTAACCCTTTGTGATTTCTAAGGAACTTTCATGTTTTCACATAATAACCAACATAACTCATCATAACACTTACTAATACTACATATACTCATGATTTTCATCAGTCCAATGCTTTTATTATGACTTTCATCATAATCCACGTAAACAGATCATTTCCACAATTTAATAAGGAATGAATACAAAGGATCATTCACCATGCATGTGGTAATTCACATAGACAGGTTATTCCAACAGAATAATAAAGAATGGAATAACAGAAGAATTCACCATGCATATGATAAATTGCACAGACAGGTTATTCCCAACAGAATAATAAATAATGGAACCAGGTCATGCGTAAACGCACAGATAGGATATTCCGACAGAATAATAAAAAATGGAAATATCAAATTCATCTTTAATCAACACGAACTTATTCATCATTAATATTATAACTCACAATATTTAACAACCAAGTCGTTCCTTGGAAAGAGGGGGCTTTCCAATAAGGATTTCTCCCTATTGGCGCGCAATTAGGTGACCAAACCTCTCCTTGACAGAACTTCTAGACATTGTAAATATTGCAATTTAATAATATGAATAACTTTGTCGTCTCAATTATTGATTTGATAATATATCATATAATATAGATGATATTGTGACAATAATCGAATCAATAATATGAGAGATATGATGCAGCAATTACTGTAGCAATAATTGAGTAAAACTGAGTGACTTCTCACGTAAGCATCAATAACCAAATCTTTGGATGCTACTACTACGCAACCACCGCCAGATTCTTGTTTTTTTACTACTAGGGTAGTTCAACAGTTTTAACAATAACACTTTCCTGTTATTTTATAAAAGATAATTATGTCGCTTTCTAACTACGACAATACTTACATTAGGGGTCCACTAATGATTGTGTCTTGTTATGCGGATATTCCTGGACAAAAAGAATATTTCCCGACCAAACGAATATTTTATAACAACTTGCATACTTTGTAAAATTTATAAATACTACCCACAACTATAACATTATATCAAATCCACACCATAATATTCAAAAAAATATTTCGAGAAATTTAAATCTTTATTCATAAAATTTGCGGTCTCACAGCCTTTTTGGATTTTGAGCGAGTAACAGGCCCAATTGCTTCCCTACAAAAGACTTACGTAGTTTAGACTTAGGGTAATGTAAATGTTATCATAACATATCCGTTTTAGGAATGTTGTCCTTCAAAATCGGGTGTTAATTAATAACATGTCATGCATGCACATATATTCTTCATATTTTCCATTACATATGGATGAACATGGAATAAAATTACAAATTATTGCTTTTACAAGTAATTGAAAATGGAAAGTATAAAGAGACTTTCCTCCGCGTTTGGTTTATCAGAGGTTGACCTATCTTAGGGTTACTCTCGCGGCTTTTTGGCATGAAGGTCCTAGATCATCGCAATTTACTTGACGGGAAGTTAATCCGGTCTTTCAACTGGAGCGAATCTGGGTGGTGCCTTTCCTGAGCCTTGCTGGAATAATTCTTCCTGTGTGTCCAGTAATCAAACACCGACAGGATAGCCTCCTGATGGAGGAACCACACAACATACATTCACGTACAACGTGTCTCACCGTTTATGAAAATGATGACATGTGCGAAGCACTAATATCACAGATAGATATAGTATAGTGCAGTAAGTAAAATGCATTCGTACACATTCATCAGAAATGTAAATGCAACATTCACACACAAGCATATAATAGTTTTAAAAAGCTTATAATAGCGGCTTAAGCCATCTTACTGGAATCCCCAGTAGAGTCGCCACTTATCGACGTCGGGATTTTTGAGTGTCCCTTTTCGTTACTTGTTCTTTGGTGTTCTCATGTTAATGTGAGATTTGTTTAAAAAACAAGTGAAAAAGGTCTAACATGTATAATGTCGACTTTTTGACTTTAAGAGTCGCCAGTTGGTGTATTTAACTGGTTGCACCAACGCAACCAAAAAAGGTTTACACATTGACCAAGTGATTTGACACTGCTAAACGGGTCTGTAAAACCGAGATTCATTTTGGATCCGGGGGTTTGATTATGCGGAGGGAAAGTGTTAGGCACCCCCCGACATTTGTGTTACCACGGTGACCACCACGTTTTAAAGAAACTGTTATATGAATGTGTGTGTGTGTGTGTGTGTGGATCAATGTGCAATTATTTGGAAGTAGTGTTGTACCTCGTTCACACCTATATACATAGGGTTTGAATTTATAGAAAAATTTAGTTTTAAACAAGATATAGCAATGAAGTTTTGTAAAAAGAGGTTTTTCAAACCCTGTGCTCAATAGTAATTGAGGCCTTTGATACTTCCAATTTATTATTAAATGTTCTATTGTTTGCTTTTATTTTCGAGATCTGAAGCATTCTAGAAAATAATATATCTGTGATGATGCTAAACTCCTCATGGGCATGACACCATCCAAGGAAATTCGGACACTATAAATAATGTACAAGTCTTCACAAATTGAAAAATGTCCATCATGGGAATCAGAATCTAGATTCAATGAACTCAATCAGTGATCACATGATTCCTAGACTCACGTGATCTGCGGTTTGTATGGAAAGCGATGGCGATTATATATACAAAAGTAAATATATATATATCAGACATGATCAACCACCACGAAGCAACTCCATGGGGATCAAAATGTAAATATATAAAAGCGGTAAATATATATATATATATATGGACATGATCAACCACCACGGTAAACTCCGGTGGGGACGAAATGTAAATAAAGTCAGTAAAAGCGATCAATCGCCACAGTAAACTCGAGGCGGAGACGAAATGTAAATAAAGCTATAAAAGCGATCAACTGCCACGAAGTAAACTCCAAGCAGGACGAAATGTAAATAAAGCGGTAAAAGCGATCAACTGTCATGAAGTAAACTCCAGGCAAGGCAAAATGTAAATAAAGCGGTAAAAGCGATCAACTGTCACGAAGTAAACTTCAGGCAAGACGAAATGTAAATATATATATATATATATAAGCAGTAAACGCACCCAATGTAAATCCAGGCTCATCGGATATGTTCGACAATAATTATATATATAAGTATATATATATATATATATATATATATATATATAAAAGCAGGTAAATGCTCCAGATATAAAATCCAGGCTCATCAGATATATCTGACAACAATTATATATATAAGTATATATATATATATATATATATATAAGCAAGTAAACGCTCCAGACCTAAGTCTAGGCTTAATCGATGCATAAATCGATAATGTTAGTCCATATATGAAATATATACATATATAAGTATATATATACAGTCAGAAATGAAAACCACGGACCGAAGTTCGGGCAAACGCACACAACACGACTCTCAATGTGTATAACAGTGTGTTCTAATATGAGAAGAAGACTTTATAAAATGTGAGAAGGCTTACAGTGGGCTGCCAAAGTAGACTTCTATGACTTTATATGGATAACCACTCAGCTCCTGCCGAATAAAATGATAGCTATATGTGAGCTAACAGATGTTTATAGAAGAGGAAACACTCAATAGGGGTGTATACAAAGTAAAATGGACAAGGCTTTCTCGCCTTTTTCTCTCCTTCTCCCCCTCAAATGGCTGACCCCAAGGCTCATATTTATAGACTGATGGCCCCAGGTACACCTGCGGCATCCGTGGTTGTACCTGCGGCTGGTCGTGGTGCATCCGGGCCTTGCAGGTCCCGTCATCTCGAAGTACGTGCACTCCTGCACTATAATGTCTGCTCAAACTTGCAGAACTTCAATCTGAGCATCCGAACGAGGTATATCTGACCTTCTTCGAACCACTTGTGTCGAGAGTTACGCAATGACATGTATTTGAGGTTGTAAGAAGTCAGGAAGAGGGATCCATGCCCATGGTCTTCAAGCTTCAAATTCTATCCAAAGTACTGTCATGCGTAATAGTCACTCGGGATTGTTACTCCTCGGTTCTTATGGGACATCGTTGGATTGTATGTATGTATGAAGTGTTGAGACGACGCGCAAGTGTTGAAGGGGCAAGATGACGTTTGATTCTTTGCCGGTTTGAGTTGAAAGTGGATGTTTCTCAGGGTTACATCTGAGATTGGACTACTTGTTTGTATGCCGCGATATCATCTTGTGAGAGAAAATGTTGAGGCGGTAAGATGACTTTTCGACTCTTCACCGGGGTCATCGCCGGTTTGAGCTGAAAGCAGACGTTGCTCAGGGATATATTTGAGAGTGGACTGCTTGTTTGTATGCCTCACTGTCATCTGTGGGTGTGCCTGTTTGCCCGTTGTTAGCTCCGGGTCTGAGGTATGAGTGCCTCGGCAGGAGCTCTGAGCTTGAAGCTGATCGCATGTATTTGAAACAAGCATTTTCGGAGTTATCACCGGAACTGCAATGGCATCCCTTGGGGCTATCACCAAGGATGGATTTGCTACTCCCAGTGTTGTTTCTGGGAGTGGAACTGAGCGTCGCGGTGTTATTGCCAAGATAGAACTGTCTTCTCCGGTGTTGTTGTCGGTCTTTTTATCGGCGTACCTCGGGGTTATCTCCGAGATTGGAATTGACATTCCCGGTGTGTGTTCCGGGTTTGAGATGAAATTCCCGGTTTGTGTTCAAGGTTGGGCCAACTTCCTAGTAGTATCCGGAATGGATGTAAAATGCCTTCCGTGGTTATCTCAGAAAGACGAATCGCCTCTCAAATGCGATGTTAATAAACGTCGCGAGAAAATTTCGAGTGTCTACAGGTGTGTTGTGCGCCTCCATCATGATTTTATACTTTAAGTCAGAATCGTTAGGAACACAAAGTCTGGAGTTGACTCGAAGTATTCCTTGTTTATTGATTCTTGCTTCCGAAATAGCACCTTCTTGCACTTTCTTCTTCATACGCATCAGCTCCAGGTCTGTAGTTTGAGCAGCTTTAACTTTATCGATTAAAGTCTGTTCTACTCGTATATTCGCCATCATCACAAGGGTCCTTGGAGTCTTTAACTCTATCTACATCCTTCGTAAGTCATACAAAATGGGTCTTTGCGTTGACATATTGCACTTTCGTGCCGCGTATGATCTTACACTCAATCGATCGCCACTCTTCGTCGCTTTTCGGGATGGTATTGGATGGTATGATCATAATCTTTCAGCACTCAAGCCATCGTCGTTCTTGATGTTGAGTTTCTTTTGAGTGAAGAAATATTTGAGGATTTTATGATCCATATAGATCTCCGCCTTCTTTCCATATGCAGTGTAATGCCTCCAAATCTTAAGCACAAAAACGACTGCTTCCAACTCTAGATCATGAGTAGGATAATTCCTCTCATATTCTTTGAGTTATCGAGAGGCATAGGCTATGACTTTCCCATGTTGCATGAGAACACATCCTAACCCTTTGCACGAAGCATCATCAGATGACAAATCCCTCCGAGCGGATGGTATTGTCGAGCAGGTCTTTGAAATGAGTCTCCTCTTGAGTTCTTGAAAACTCTTTTCACATTCCTCGCTCCAACCGAATTTTGTATCTTTTTCGAGTCACCGAGTTAATGGAGTAGCGATTTGAGAAAACCCTTCTCTGAATCTCCGATAATACCCCGCGCTCACCGAGAAAGCTACGTCTTTCAATCATCGACTTAGGTTGCTCCCAGCTTTGAATTGCTTCAATCTTTGCCGGGTCAACAAATATTCTATGATTTGATATTACGTGCCCAAGGAATGCAACTTCCTTAAGCCAGAACTCACATTTCTTCAACTTGGTATAAAGCTTGATTTCATGAAGCTTTTGAAGTATCAGCCTCAAGTGTTGCTCATGGTCTTCACGGGTTTTGGAGTATATGAGGATGTCATCAATAAAGACGACCACAAAGTGATCTAAATATTCCTTGAATACTCGGTTCATCATGTCCATGAAGGCAGCAGGAGCATTAGTCATGACTAGGAATTCATAATGCCCGTACCGAGTTTTGAAAGCAGTTTTTGGAATGTCATCAGTTTTAATCTTCAACTGATGATATCCGGAATGAAGATCAATCTTTGAAAAGAATTTGGCTCCTTGCAACTGGTGAAACAAGTCATCAATGCGAGGCAACGGGTACATATTTTTGATGGTGACGTGATTCAACTCCCGATAATCAATACAAAGTTGCATACTTCCATCTTTCTTCTTCACGAATAGAACAGGAACACCCCAAGGAGACGTACTAGGACGAATGAAACCGATGTCTAACAATTCCTATAGTTTGGTTTTTAACTCCTGAAGTTCAATAGGAGCCACTCAATATGGGGCTTTGGAAATGGGTTTTGTACCGGATTCAAGGTCGATACAAAATTCAATTTCACGCTCTGGGGGTAGGCCAAGAAGATCTTCAGGGAATACGTCAGGAAATTTATTAACAATAGAAATATCATTCAAATCTGACGTATCTTTATTTAAATTCATGACATGGGCTAAGAAAGCTTGACATCCATTTTTCAAAAAATGAATAGCTTTATGACTTGATATGACAGTGATTGATTTTAGTGGTTTGGTTGCTTGAATTCGCATAATAGGTTGGTTAGGAATATGAAAGCTAACAACCTTATGAAAACAATCAATTTTAGCATGATGAGTAGTTAACCAATCAACCCCTAAAATCACATCAAATGCAAGTATTTTCAAAGAAATAAGATCGACGAAGTAACGTGCGATTCTGGATTTGAATCAAACAAGACTTATAAACCGTGGATGTAATGAAGGTTTCTCCCAACGGAGTTTCAACAGATAAGTCAAAGTCTAATTTCTCCGGAGTCAAATTGAAACATTGAGCGCAAGTAGGAGAAATAAAGGAATGGGTAGAACCGGTATCAAATAAAGTATAAACTTCGCTAGAGTTTATGATTAGCTTACCCGTGATCACCTCGTTCGGATTCCCTTTTTGGAGGTTACGACAAACGCTTCTCCCTTGAACTCTTCGGTTTTGTCTTGTGCAGGACACCTTTTGATGCTCCATCCCACCGGACTTGACTTTGGTGCACGACAAAAAATTCCTAGGTGACCTTTTTTTCCACAATTATAACACGCTTTGGACTGCATTGTGCAGTTTAGACTTATGTGTCCTTCCCCTCCACATTTGTAACATACGACCGGTGGTCGCTCTCCTTCCATAACAACAGGAGCTGGTGCTGACGTTTTTCCATCCTTATTGAATCTTCTCTTCTTGAAATGTCCACTCTTATTGTCATGGCCATGATTACCATCGAAGTGATTATCATTTCTGGCATGTTGATTCCCTCCACGTTTGTTGTCACCGCTTCGATGACTGTTACCACTGTTATTATCGACTTGTTGGTTGCTCTCTCTTGGTTGGGTTGACTCATTATCGCGCTCCAATAACTGAGCCCTATTCACAATATCTGAATACAAACACAGTTTGTGAGAAATTAGGTATTGACGTATCTCGGGTTTCAAACCTCTTAGAAACATCTGCGTCATTCTCTCCTCATTATCAACCAAGTGGGATGCAAACCGAGACAACTCAGCAAACTTAGCTTCGTACTGCGCCACAGTCATATTGTTTTGCTCAAGCTTAATGAACTCTACCTCCTTCATGTGACGAATACTTTCAGGAAAGTACTTGTCATTGAAGAGTTCTTGGAAATTCTCCCAAGACATCTTCATCTTGGCGGGTTGAGTCGCTTTACGATTCCCACCAAGAATCGCCTCTGCTTTCAGTAACATGAAGGTGGCAAAGGGAACATTTTGCTCCTCGGAACATCCCAAGACATCAAATATCTTATTGATCTGTTTTATCCACGTCTCTACCTTAAGTGGTTTTGGCTCTCCAAAAAACTCCGGTGGTCCCAGCTCCTTGAACTTCTTAGTGGTGACCGTTCGAGAGTTATCAGTGTTTCCACCTGCATTTTGGAAAGGAGCCACATTCTCCTAATGTTGAATGAATTGCATAAAGCCTTTGAACATCCCATCGTTCACCATTTCATCGGTGTTATTATTTACATGAGGATTATTGTCTTCCTGTTGCACATTACCCTGGGCATTAATCTGTGGTGACTCAACGATCTCATGTGCTTCATTGTTTATCTAAACATTTTCGGATGCCATTTTCAAATACTGCCATAAAACAAGGATTAATTAACATATCACATATTATCCCTATACTCTGACAGACCGATTAAATACCAAATAAACTTAGGTAGGTCATACTAGCGAAGAAGAATTCCCGTCTCTCCCTCCTAGTTCTTGTCTCACATCTCGGCCAGGATCATATCCTAAAGCTTTAATACCAACCGTGTGGCGCCCCAAAATAGGTATACATCACCCATCTTGAGTCAAATCAAATACATTGTACAAAATTCAAATACAACTTAATTATACAACGGTGCGTGTAAAATACGACAAAACATAATCTAAGAGTTTTAATAAGAATATTGTCATCTAGACAATATCCACAATTAGTGGAGTCCTCATTACATTTATTATCACACTATTTAACAGAATAGTGAGGACTACTAAAGCTATCATCTGGACCATCACTCCATTCCCCGACTAGTCCCGGCTACGTTCTCATTTCCTGAAGAGAACAGTGAAAGAAAGGGTGAGCTCAACTAGCCTAGTAAGAAATATTATGACTAAGATAATGCAGAATAAATTATCATTAGTCTTCAACAATGTTAAACTGATAAAATACAATTGACATCAAGTTTAACTGCAACGGAATAAGCAATCCATTAAAAGAGTCAAGTAAAGCATGATATCTACTATCTTCTATGATTTAAAATGTTTTCATCAATTTTTATCGCTGAGATTCAGCTTAATAAATAAACCACATCATCGAGTCATTCCTGCACTACGGGCCAAGGATATTCATTAAATCATCAATGGTCATGACTATACCAAATAATCCCTGGTCAAAATCATACCAAAAACTTTCCATCAATGCACTACAGGCTACTGAGAACTTTTACCACATCATTTATAACATTACTGGTCATGATTATACCGAATAATCTCTGGTCAAAATCATACCAAGTCCATCTATGCACGTAAGCTAAAGATGACTTTCATCACAATATAAGCTTAAGGATGATGACAATGACATAATAATTCAATAAAACAAGTTCAAGAATAAATTTTAAAGATTTATAAGTTAATTTATCTTGAAATCAATTACGTCCAAATTGTCAACATGATTCTGCTTTGTGGAGTAAAATTTAAGAATACTCAGAAGAATATTTCCATGAAAAGATACCGGATGAAGCGCAAATATCCAGGATATTCTACTAATTTCATGGAGTATAGAAGCCAAAACTATAACCAAATGAGTATCATAGAATATATGTAACTGCAAATGGATTTTTACCCGCCATACGGTAATCCACGTAAACATATCATTTCCACAATTTAATAAGGAATGAATACAAAGGATCATTCACCATGCATGTGATAATCCACATAGGCAAAGTTATTCCAATGTAATAATAAAGAATGGAACCAGTCATGCATAATCCGCATGCAGATGTGATATTCCAATGTAATAATAAAGAATGGAATAACGTAAGAATTCACCATGCATGCGATGAGATCGCATGCATGACTTATTCCAATAGAATAATAAAGAATGGAACTAGTTCAGCGTAATCCGCATGCATGTGATATTCCAAAGAGAATAATAAAGAATGGAATAACAAAGAATTCACCATGCATGCGATAGAATCACATGATATAGGTTATTCCAATGAATAATAATAAAGAATAGCACCAGGTCTAGCATAATCCGCACAGACAGGATATTCCAACAAAATAATAAAGAATGGAATAACAGAAGAATTTCACCATATATGCGGTACTTCGCATAGATAGGTTATTCCAACATAATAATAAAGAATAGAATAACAGAAGCTCTCTTCATGAATACGAAAGAAATAATACCCCTTACCTTAGAAAGAAACTGGATACTAGAGTAGAGAGGTAGCAGACTTCTCTTCTTCTTTCTCTCTATAATAATTGCTATATAGCTTTAGTGAATTGGTGAGAAATGAAGGAAAAATGAGCTTCTATTTATAGAAAAATATAGTTTTGATAATTGCACGTTTTAGGGCTCGAAATATTACAGTACAATACCTTCAACTTTTCTTTCATTTTTAATTTAGTCCTGCAAGTATTATCAAACTTGCACCACCTCCCCTAATAGTAAATAATGTGAATCAATAGTTCAATCATGTGAATCAATAGTTATAATCATGTAAAAATATGAATTACAGTATAGTACCTCCATCTATACCTCTATTTTTAACTTAGTCATGCAAGTATTACCAATCTTGCACCAACTCCCCTAATAGTACAAGAATGTGAATCTATAGTACACACATGTGAACAAATAGTTATATAAGCATGTGAATTAGTAGCAATTAATTGCTCATTTATCCGATTAATTACCCGATTTATCAATATAACCCCTAGACATCAATTATCATCGGAATAGATGTATATTTCCACTAACACTAATAATCCCAACACAATGGAACTATCAAATTCATCTTTAATCAACATGAACTTATTCATCATTAATATTATAACTCACAATATTTAACAACCAGGTCATTCCCAGGAAAGAGGGGGCTTTCCAATAAGGATTTCTCCTTATTGGCGCGCAATTAGATGACCAAACCTCTCCTTGACAGAACTTCTAGACATTGTAAATATTACAATTTAATAATATAAATAACTTTGTCATCCCAATTATTGATTTAATAATATAACATATTATGCAGATGATACTATGACAATAATTGAATCAATAATATGAGAGATATGATGATAAAGAATTATCGTAGTAAATAATTGAGTATAACCGAGTGACTTCTCACGTAAGCATCAATAACCAATACCGCAGTATTACTACGCAACCACGCCAGACATTATTCTTTACTTTTACTACCGGATAGTTCAACAGTTTTAACGGTAACACTTCCGCCGTTATTTTTATAAAAAGATAATTATGTCGTTTTCTTATTATGACAATACTTTCGTTGTGGGGTCCACCAATGATTATGCCGTCGTACGAATATTCTCTGTTAAAACGAATATTCCCCGACCAATCGAATATTATATAACCACTTGCTTACTTTGAAAAATTTATAAATATTACCCACAACTATAACATTATATTATATCCACACCATAATATTCAAAAATATATTTCGAGAGAATTTTATCTTTATTCATAAAAGTTAGGGTCTTACAGGCATTGTAAGCCGAACCTACATGCACAACATAAAATTTACACTTTATTTCTACCTGCCGAGGAGCTGTGCCGAAGATTACTGGTAGCTCAATAGTGCCTACAACTTTGACTGGATCGTTACTAAATCTATATAAGGGGGACTTCTGCCCAACCTCTATCTTTCTCCCATCAAGATACATCCTCTGATAAGCATGGGCATACAGAATATCCACAGAAGACCCGTTATCAATCATCATCCTCTTCATGTCCATCGAACCCACTTGTGCGGTAATCACCAGTGCTCCTCCATGGGGTTCGATGGGCTCCGAAGGATAATCTTCATCAGTAAAGGATATGATCGTTCCTAGATACGGTCTATCGGTCTTCGGGAGAACACCCACCACAGACATAATTGAGTCCAGATATCCCCGCCTCTTCTTCCCTACCAACTTGCTTGTTGTCCCACCGGTAAGTACATCAACGACATGCCTTGGTGGCTGATTTGGAGCATGTTGTATAGGCTGAACCGGTTGAACCACTTGAACAGTCCGATCATCATTCAGCTGTTCCTGCTGATGATCCCTTCTGGCCACATACTAGACCAACACACCACTCTGAACCTTCATTTCCACAAAATCTTTCAGACTACAACATTCATTCGTGTCGTGACCCGCGGATTGATGATAACCATAAAATTTTTGAGTGTTGCCCTGTCCAGGCTTAATGTTGTCACGAGGTGGTTCAAAGTACGGCTGGTTCCTGATCTGATCTAATATAACAGCCCTATCCGTATTTAGTTTGGTGTATACCTTATTCACCTTCTGAGTGGGAGCAGGTGGGCGATTTCCTCCTTGACACCAGTTGTTATTATACTTCTTCGAGCTGCCTTCTGGCCAATCATTATTCCCTCCCCCTTCCTTTGATCGCCTTTAGCTTTATTAGTGTCTTTCTCCTTCAATCTGTCCGAAGAAGGACGCTTCAAGCTATTCATAACTTCTTCCACAATATAGCCCTTAGCTTTATCAAAAGCTTCGGCCAGACTCTTCGGATGGTGAAACATCAGCTTCTTCACCAGCTTCTCAGACTTCACTAAATCCAAGCCATTCTGAAATAATCCAACAGCCTAAAGATCATTGAGGTCGGTCACCTGACCAACTGCTTCTCGGAAGCACTTCACATATTGGCCCAGAGACTCATTCGAATACTAATGAAATTGAACCAACGAACCGGTAGGCTTTCCTCTCCTTCTGTTTCTCCCAAAACGAGCATGAAATTTGTTGTATAGCTAAGACCAAGACGAGACTGAATCTGAAGGCAAAGTACCCATCCACTGCCTTGCATCCTTCCTCAGCGTCGTTACGAATGTATGACACTTAGCAGCATCGATAAAATCATAATAGTCCATCAGCCTATCAAATGTCTGGCTATGGTTATAGGGGTCCCCGGATCCATCATAACTCTCCATGTGGGGCAACTTCTTAGTAGGATCAGCCTTTTCTTTAAGAATATCCGAGGAAAAAGGAGACGCCTTCTTTCCTGAGGTATACTTCACCTACTGAACATCAGCCAACTGTTTCCGAAGCTCTTTCAACTCTTTAACCAGAAAATCTACTCCCTCTGGCTGCGACGAGACCTCTTTTTCCGGAGAAATCCTCTTCTTGTGAGTAGATCGACCTCTTCTATCAGAACCTCCTGCTCTTGATGGACTTCTGGATCTACTTTGACGTGGGGCCCTATCATTATGATGAGAATATTCAAGACGATGTTCCTTCTTTATAGTCTCTGGTATGTGCTCTCTAGACCTACTTCTTCGCCTACTACCACCATGACCCCGAGAATCAATAGGGTGAAGCGTTTTCTTTGATATCTCAGGTGTTCTCCTTCTTGATCTCCTTCGATCCTGAGGTTGGTCTCGAGATGCATGACCAGAGTGCATAGGCTCCTTCCCTTCTCTTGGCTTCCCATCCCTAGGTTTGGTATTCCTTTCGGATTGAACATAACTTAACGCCTCGTCCTTTAGCTCGGCTATCCGAAGCATCTACTTGGCTATATCTTCCCTCTACTTTAGAAGAACCTCCAAAGCTTTATCTGCCTCATCTGCCATCTTCGCCAGCTTGGCAGCCTTATCATCCTGACCACTTCGGTGTCGGGTTCTATGTGGTGTGCCTTCTACCCATTTCCGATCATGATCACGTCATTTGTTAGCAGCAAAGACCAACCTTCTTCGAGCTTCACCATGGGCTCTAGAACGAGAACCCTCTGAATTATGTTTGGAAGCTGTGCTGTCATGAGCACTCTTTGAAGGACCTAAACGATCCTTGACAGAAACACGTTGTATAGAAGAACTCATGGCCATTGGCTGCCCTTCAGGGGTAATAGTTCTACTCCTCACCATAACTTTCGACGTAGAATAACTGAAAATTTATGATTGAAAACTCAAGAACACTAGAAAATAGCCCTCCTTCTAGCGCCAATGTTAACGCCAAGTTCCTTTAACATGTCTCAATCACGTAAGACACGTCTGACCCTGCACAATAAACATGATAACACCAAAAGCTTGATGGCTTCGACCGTCGGGGGATAGCTCCGGCGTGAGAGTCAGTACAGGCGATCACAAGGTTAACAGTGGAGGATAATAATATCTAGTGTATTGAGAGAGAGAAAATATCAGTTACCCATTCTTTTTTTATCCTCTTGCTAACATGTACTCCCAAGGTCCAGTTTCCTATGCCACCCACTGACCCTCTGACACAGTTCCCCACCTCTGGTGATCTCAGCCGACTGCATGCAGCTTACCCACCACGTCTTATCACTGTTTCCATCGCCGGCCGACTAAAATCCCATCCACATTAATGCATGGCAGAGATAACAGTCAACTATTATCTTTGTTCATCATTACTAGTAAGCTCACAGGAAGCAGATATTTAATCATCTGATGGGTCAGTCCACTGATCCGGCCCAATACTTTAAAGACCCAACAAGGATAACACAATGGCTTGGCACAACAACTTTAAGATCCAATAATGATGACCCAATGGACTAATCAAATAATTCGGCCCAATACGTTTGGCCCAATACATGAAATATCATGGCCTAACAGTGATATAACTGAATATCTTTGGCCTGTAGTGCAAAGATGAATGATTATCTGATGAATATCTTTGGCCTGTAGTGCAAAGATGGACAGGTGTTGAGATGAACATGACCAACTGGTGATACAAATGAATATCTTTGGCCTGTAGTGCAAAGATGAATATTTGGTTCAAGATGTATATTGATTGATGTCACAGGGATAAAATATTGATGATGGACTTTTAAATCATAAAAGATAGTAGACTACATTCTCTACTTAACTCTTCTAATGAATTATTATTTTCGCTATGAATATTGATCTAAACTTGCTGTCCATTATATTTTATCTGATTTATTGAAGGCTAACGATAATTTGTTTTTCATTATCTTAGTCATAATATTCTTTACTGGGCTAGTTGAGCTTACCCTTTTTCTTTTTGTTCCATTTTTCTTCTCAAGAGGTGAGAATATAGCGGGAACTAGTCAGGGTGTGGAGTGATGGTCAAGACAGTTGTTTTAGTAATCCCCACTATTTTATAATTTTGTAAAACAGTGTATCAATAATTGTAATGAGGACTTTATTTGAGTTTGGATATTTTCTAGAAGACAATATTTGTAATAAAACTTACAGCATATGTGTTGTCCTATTTTGCACGACAATTGTAATAATGAAGTTGTAGTTATTTTCTGTACCATGTATTTGGCGACTCAGAATGGGTTGTGTGGACCTATTTTGGGGGCGTCACAGCTGCAGTGATCGATCCCCAATCTCGTGGTGATGAGTTGGTTGTATTCACTTATCTGGCTAAACCATTTGGATATGAGATGAAGACTTACCTAACTTATAAAGATTTGAAGATTGTATCTACATACGTGTTTCTAAATATGTCTGAAGCATCGTCGTACATTAAGTATGTATTATTATATGTGGAAGCTAAAATATTTAGACCCTTAATCAGCAATTAAATAGCATATTATTACTACAGTTCATTCGAAGCGGAAGTGAAAGCGTCTACTTCTAATTCGGGACTAACTACAGCATAGTTGGAAGCATTCACTACTAAAAATTTCCAACATTAGTTTAAGAGAAGGGTTGAAAAAGATAACGCTTTAGAGCATTTTAGAGATGTCATTTCAGGTCCGTACAAACTTATTAGTTCATTTCCAGACTGCATCGTTAATGGGTATAGATTCAAGGTTGACGATTTGAATGAACTAACATCAGTCAACTCTGGTGTTGTTGTGCTGGGAAGTTGTTACCAAGATTCAGAGTCCAATTATTATAGAAGATTAGAGGAAGTTGTTGTGCTCAATTATCCCAGGGGTAAAAAGATCATTATATTTAAGTGTTACTGGTTTGATACAACAAAGGGTGTTAAAGTTGATCGTAATAGAATCGTCACAGTAGATATAAGCAACTCAAGTGTACTACGCCCCTAATGTTATAAATTATAAATCCCCCTGGTATACAGTTGTCACAACGAAGACTAAGGTATTTGATGGTACTAATTTTTCTGGAACAGATGACTCGTTACAAGAACAAGTTAGCAATCCCAGCCACGTAGTGCTAGATGATGATGATGTGCTAGTAGATCATGTCGTTGATGTACCCGATGTTGACGAAGTCGAGGAAGATGTGGTTGTCAGTCCGTATGTCTTCGTAGAAGATGATACCGAGGAATTAATTGGTACACATGAGAAAGAGACAGAATCAGAGGATGGACATGATTTTGATTCTGACGGGTTTAATGACGTACTAAGTCTTAACTAATTGTTGTTTTGTAAATATTTTACTAATAAAAACAAGTATTATAATAAATTGATTGCAATTTAATAAGTTAATATTTTTTATTTCAGTAGTATAGTTATGCCTAGACATAGCGATGGAGGTCATCGCGGTGGAGGCCGTACAGGATTAGCTGACGGCTCCCAGGGTGGGTCATCTTCATCATCAGCTAGTGAGTTAAAAAAAATTTGGCGCAATCACACTCATTTTCATTAGTTTTTTAAAGTTTATAAAAAAGTAGATTTAATATTTTTTCACAATTTTGACATAACTTAATTATACATACAGATGCCATATGTTGGCGTCACCGAGGGCCTAACCTCGGTCGATTAGGTCGTCTTCCAAAGAATTGCCGATATCATTCGAGTTAACGCTTACCGTCAAATCAAAGAAGTTTCAACTTTAATATATCATGTTCAGCTAAAATAATATTATTATGTGATTACAATTAAAATAATCCTTTGCCTTTTTGAATTCTAGTATTATGGACCCTGTCGCTAAGGCGACCATACACGCCATATGATTGGCGCATCTCCCAACTGGCTGCATGCGATTTAGCCAGTACACGTCATATGCGAATTCTAGTATTATCAGATGCAGCATAGGTGGCCATGTGTTCGTACTGGGATGATGCTGCCTTCAAGAAAAAGTCTGAGCAGATGAAGAAGAATCGAGGCAAGCTCCGGATTGTACATATGTCTAGATCGTAGTCGTTTCAAGAGGTTAAGTCGACGTGTATCTATATTTAGTGAGGATCTATATATACTACGACAATGTGATATTAATTAATGTATGATTTAAGCCATGCAAAACAGCTTGGGTTGTCCTCTTACTATGCTCAAATTTTGGGAAAGAGTCTATATGCCGAAGGCGTCGACTTCGGCGTCGACGATGTCTCCCGCAGTGTTAGGTATACGGGTAATACATTTACTATAATAATTGTTATTTAGGATCATATTACGTAATTTATATTATAATGTCAAGTTAAGTCACATGTACATATATTAAACTACAGGACTGGATTGTGGTGCTCCAGGCCTAGCGTCTAGCTGAGTTGCAAGCTGCTAGGGGTGATCTGAGCCAATAGATTCTACCATCCCTCCCCCCGAGATTATTTATCTCAGGATGAGGAGACAACTCTTTGGGTCGGGTCTCAGGATCCTCCCAATAGCACTACCAGCCGGTATCGAGTGTTGGGGTTGCCGAGGATACCAGCCTATACACTACTTAGAGGTATAATATTTTAGTTTATTTTTCATTTATGAATAAAGTGAACTTATAATATTATTCATGTTATATGTATTTTTGCAGGCTCTAGCCAGCGTCTACGTCTGAAAGCCCCCGTGGGACCATTACATACAGGTGCTAGCTTAGACAATGTTATATTCCAGAGGGTTATAGCGGCGGTGTTGAAGAGGTTTGATATGGATCTGATATTTCGTCGTCAGGACCAGCACAGCCGTGCTCGCCTCAATCATCTTACTTAGGACATTGTAGGTAGTGCCACCGCCGAGAGTACGAGTATCCCTTTAGAGCAGTTCATCGCGATACGCGACGAGATTGTTCGGATGGTGGTTACCTTACTCATGGATGCTTTTGGGCCGATGTTGAATGAGCCCTCGACTGCTCAGGTATATTATTCATTTTAAATTCAAATATTATACATGTTATTTAATTTTCATTTAGTTATATTTAATTATATCATATATATGGACTAATGAGTTATATTATATTGTATCAACAGGGGGTGATTGAGGCGAGGTAATGAGTGATGATGAGACCCAGTTTTATGAATAACTATTTAATTTTCTCAAAATATTTTTTAATATTATGGTGTGGATTTGATATAATGTTATAGTTGTGGGTAATATTTATAAATTTTGCAAAGTATGCAAGTTGTTATATAATATTAGTTGGTAGGAGAATATTCTTTTTGTCGGGAATATTAAATGCGATGGCATAATCATTAGTGGACCCCACAACCAAGAAATCTTGTCATGTAGTTAGAAAATGACAAAAATATTTTATAAAAATAACGGCGGAGGTTTTACTGAATTATCTTGTTGAACTACCCTTGGTAGTAAAAAATGCGATGTCTGGCGTGATTGCATAGTAGCACACGGTATTGATTATTGATGCTTACGTGATAAGTCACTCACTTATACTCCATTATTGCTACATGATAATTCTTTGCATCATATCTCTCATATTATTGATTCTTATTGTCACGACAAATATCATCTCAGATAATATGTTATATTATTAAATCAATAATTGAGACAACAAAGTTATTCATATTATTAAATTACAATATTTACAATGTCTGAAGTTACATCGAGGAGAGGTTTGGTTATCTAATTGCGGCATGAATAAGGAGAAATCCTTATCCGAAAGCCCCTCTTCATCTCCGGAAATGACCTGGTTGTTAAATATTGTGAGTTATGATATTAATGATGAATAAGTTCGTGTTGATTTAAGATGAAATTGATAGTTCCATTGTGTTGGAATTAATAGTGTTAGTGGAACTAGATATTTATTTCGGTATTAATTGATGTCTAGAAGTTATACTGACCAGTCGGGTAATTAATCGGATAAATGAGCAATTAATTGCTATTAATTCACATGATTATAACTATTTGCTCACATGTGTGTACCATTGATTCACATTATTTACTATTAGGGGACGTGGTGCAAGTTTGATAATACTAGCCGGACTAAATTAAAAATGAAAGAAAAGTTGGAGGTATTGTACTATAATTTTTCGAGCCCCAAAACGTGCAATTATAGAAACTATATTTTTCTATAAATAGAAGCTCATTCTTCCTTCATTTCCCACCAATTCACTAAAGCTAAAGAGTAATTATTATAGAGAGAAATTGTAGAGAGAAAATCTATAGAGAGGAAAAAGAAGAGAAGTCTGCTACGTCACTATTCCAGTATCCAGTTTCTTCTGAGGTAAGGGGTATTATTTCTTTCGTATTCATGAAGAGAGCTATTCTTATTCCATTCCTTATTATTACATTGGAATAACCAAAGATATATCTGAATCTGCTTGCATACATGGTGAAATTCTTTTGTTCTTTCATTCTTCATTATTATGTTGGAATAACCTGCTTATGCGAAGTATCGCATACATGGTGAAATTCTACTATTATTTCGCTCTTTATTATGCTGTCGAAATATCCTGTCTGTGCATTTACGCCGAACCTGGTTCCATCATTTATTATTATCGTTTTCTGGGAATATCCATTATTTATTAATACATAAGAATATCGCATGACACGTTCCATTATTTATTATTTATTATTACATTGGGAATAACTTTTGCATGCGATCCATCGCATGCATGGTGAATCCTTCTGCTATTCCATTCTTTATTATTCTGTTGGAATAACCTGTCTATGTGGATTACCACATGCATGGTGAATGATCCTTTGTATTCATTCCCTACTAAATTGTGGAAATAATCTGTATACGTGGATTACCGCATGGCGGGTGAAAATCCATTTGCAGTTTCGTATATTTTATTATACTCAGTTGGTTAAAGTTTTGACTTCTATACTCCATGAAATTATTAGAATATCTTGGATATTTGCGCTTCATCCAGTATCTTTTCATGGAAATATTCTTCTGAGCATTCTTGAATTTTACTCTACAAAGCAGTATCATGTTGACAATTTGGACGTTATTGAGTTCAGGATAAATTAACTTATAAATCTTTAAAATTTATTCTTACTTTTTTTATTGAATTATTATGTCATTGTCATGATGAGTTATGTTGGTTATTATGTGAAAACATGAAAGTTTCTTAGAAATCACAAAGGGTTAAAAATAAGATTTTGGTGAAAATGGAATATGAAATTTAATTGACCATATCTCCTGTTATATTTTGAATTTTTGAGTGTGGTCAAGTTCTAGAGTTAGATCTATGAGTTTTCTAACTTATCCAAGTGGAATCACTGGAAAAGGTATTATAGATTTTCGTGTGGACTGATTTTAGCGAAGGAGTCAAAAACTGCCAATTTCAAAAAAGTTGCTGCCCAGATTTTTAAAAGGGCATTTTCAGCCACTTAATTTGTGAGAAAAATTCCGGCCTTTTTGGACATGGAAATATATGGCATAAAGTACCTCCTGTCCAAAAATGAACTCATTCCGACTTAAAATGAGCAAGTTATGACCATTTCAATATTTAGGTTTTTTCAACGAAAAATGCTATAACCGGAGTTTTATAACTCCGATGACCATGAAATTTAAACTGGAAGCTCACGTTAACATGTGTAAGATCCTGCCAAGATTTGGAAATTTCTGGAGTTAACCTTGAGGTAGCTAATTTCTTAAGGAATTAATTAGAAATTGATTTTTGAAAAATAGTAAATGAATTTTAAAAATTCGAGAAAATATATATTCAATATGGGACTATATTCTGCTAAATCCCAGAAAAGAAATATTTTTGGGACTGATTTGGTATTTTTCATAAAAATAATCTAGTTATGAGTAAATGAGTTAAATATTGTATGTGAAGTAACAAAATTGGAAAAATAGGATTTTATGGTATGGGAATCCTATATAGGGTATATGTAGATTTTTGATAAAGGATTTTACCACTGGTGATGAGATCTTATGAGCATGGCATTTTGAATGATTAAATGCATTATGTGGTAAAGTGTAAATAATTGAAATAAATTGTTTATAAGTTTGAGAAGTGATTAAAATATTGTTATAATATTAATAATATTAGATTATGAGTTTATTAAGTGGTTGATAATATTTGGATAAATTTAAAGTCTTTAATATTTATCCTTGTTTTCGTTTGATTAATGTTTATATCATTGTCATCATCCTCAAGCTTATATGGTGATGAAAGTTATCTTTGGCTTACGTTCAAAGATGAACTTTTGATTATTGAATTGTATATCTTTGGCTTACGTGCAAAGATGGATTGTTGATTATTGGTTTTATTGTTGTATATCTTTGGCTTACGTGTAGAGATGGATTTGGTATGATTATGACTAGGGATTATTTGGTGTAGTCATGACTATTGATGATTTAATGAATATCCTTGGCCCGTAGTGCAGGGATGATTCGATGATGTGGTTTATTTATTAAGCTGAGTCTCAGCGATAAAAAAAATTGATGAAAACATTTTAAATCATAGAAGATAGTAGATATCATGCTCTATTTGACTCTTCTAATGGATTGCTTATTCCGCTACAGTTAAACTTGATGTCTATTATATTTTATCAGTTTAACATTGTTGAAGACTAATGATAATTTATTCTGCATTATCTTAGTCATAATATTTTTTACTGGGCTAGTTGAGCTCACCCTTTCTTTCACTATTCTCTTCAGGAAATGAGAATATAGCTGGGACGAGTCGTGGAACGGAGTGTTAGTCCAGATGATAGCATTAGTAGTCCTCACTATTCTGTTAAATAATATGACAATAAATGTAATGAGGACTCCATTGAGTGTGGATATTGTCTAGATGACAATATTCTTATTAAAACTCTCAGTTTATGTTTTGTCGTATATTACACGAAAGTTGTATTATTAAGTTGTATTTATATTTTTATACCATGTATTTGGCGACTCAAGATGGGTGATGTATACCTGTTTTGGGGGCGTCACAGTTGGTATCAAAGCTTTGGGATATGATCCCTGGCTGAGATGTGAGACAAAAACTAGGAGGGGAGAGACGGGGGAATTCCTTCGCTAGTATGACCTACCTGATTTTATTTGGTATTTAATTGGTCGGTCAGAGTATAGGGATAATATGTGATATGTTAATTAACCCTTGTTTTGTTGTAGTATTTGAAAATGGCATTCGAAAATGTTGAGATAAGCAATGAAGCACGTGAGACTGTTGAGTCACCAACGATCAATGCCTAGAGTAATGTGCAACAAGAAGACAATAATCCTCATGAAAATAATAACACCGATGAAATGGTGAACGATGGGATGGTCAGAGGCTTTATACAATTCATGTAACATCAGGCGAAGGCGGCTCCTGTCCAAAATGCAGGTGAAAACACTGACAACTCACGGTCGGTCACCGCTAAGCAGTTCAAGGAGCTGGGACCACCGGAGTTTTTGGAGAGCCAAAACCACTTAAGGCGGAGACGTGGATAAAGCATATCAACAAGATATTTGATGTCTTGGGATGCTCCGAGGAGCAAAAGGTTCCCTTTGCCACCTTCATGTTGTGTGCAGAGGCAGATTACTTGTGGAAATCTGTAAAGCGTACTCAACCTGCCACACTGAAGATGTCTTGGGAGAAGTTCCAAGAGCTGTTAATCGACAAATACTTTCCTAAAAATATTCGTCACATGAAGGAGGTAGAGTTCATCAAGCTTGAGCAAAATAATATGATCGTGGCGCAGTACGAAGCTAAGTTTGCCGAGTTGTCTCGGTTTGCATCCCACTTGGTTGATAATGAAGAGAGAATGACGTGGATGTTTCTAAGAGGCTTGAAACCCGAGATACGTCAATACCTTATCTCTCATAAACTGTGTTTGTATTCAGATGTTATGAATAGGGCTCAGTTATTGGAGCACGATAATGAGTCAACTCAACCAAGAGATAGCAGCTGACAAGTCGATGATACCAGTTGTAGCAGTCATCGAAGCGGTGACAACAAACGTGGAAGGAATAACCATGCCAGAAATGATAACCACTTCGATGGTAATCATGGCCAAGACAATAGGAGTGGAAAGTTCAAGAAGAGAAGGTTCAGCAAGGATGGAAAGATGTCGTTACTGACAGACCATTTGTTAAGGAAGGAGAACGACCGCTAGTCGTATGTTACAAATGTAGAGGGGAAGGACACATAAGTCCAAACTGCACGATGCAGTCCAAAGCATGCTATAATTGTGGAAAAGAAGGCCACCTAGCCCGATTTTGTCATGCACCAAAGTCAAGTCCAACTGGGATGGAGGCATCAAAGGGTGTCCCAGACAAGACAAAATCGGTAGTTTAAGTGGGAGCGTTTGTCGTAACCTCCCAAAAAGCGAGAAATCCGAACGAGGTGATCACGGGTAAGTAAATCATAAACGCTTGCGAAGTCTATACCTTATTCGATACCGGTTCTACCTATTCTTTTATCTCTCTTTCTTGCGTTCAACGTTTAAATTTGACTCCAGAGAAGTTAGACTTTGACTTATTGGTTGAAACTCCGTTAGGAGAAACCTTCATTGCATGTGTTATCCAAGTCTTGGATGAGAGTCACAGTTTTGAATGATATTTCTATCGTTAATAAATTTCCTGGCGTATTCTCGAAAAACTTCATGGCCTATCATCGAATTTTGTATTGACCCCAGTACAAAAACCCATTTCTTAAACCCTCAAATATTTCTTTAACCAAAATGAATGTATCATGCGCCAAAGACATTGGCTCAAGCTATTGAAGATTACGATCGTACCATTCAATATCATCGTGGAAGAGCGAACGTGGTAGCTGACATGTTGAGTAGAAGATCGTATGCGTTTACGAGTGTGATATTATTAACACAAAGACTCATTTCGTATAATTTACAAATGATGAAGATAGAGTTAAAGACTCTAGGGACCCAGATGAAGATAACAAATATACGAGTAGAATTGACTTTAATCGATAAAGTTAAAGCCACTCAAGCTACACACCTGAATTTGATGAATGTGAAGAAGAAGGTTCAAGAAGGCATTATCTTAACCCTCAATTTTATTGGCCCATTTGAAATCCTTGATCGAGTAGGAACTGTGGCCTATAGACTCATTTTACAGTCAAGTATGTTGCATGTTCATAACGTTTTTAACGTATCGATATTACGTAAATATGTGGACGACCCAGACCACATTATTAAATTAGAACTGGACGAGATAGCAGAAGATTTAACGTATGAGGAGATACGTGTTAAAATCTTGGATAAGAAGAATCGTATTCAACACTCAAAGGTTATACCTCAAGAGTTAGAATCGACGAGGTATCCTCACCTCTTCAAGATACCGGTGCGTCGCATATAAATTTCGAGGCAAAATTTCATAAGGAGGGAGATTGTGAGACCCAGTTTTATGAATAAATATTTAATTTTCTCGAAAAAAAATTTTAATATTATGATGTGGATTTGATATAATGTTATAGTTGTGGGTAATATTTATAAATTTTGAAAAGTATGCTGAGTTGTTATATAATATTATTTTGGTAGGGAAATATTCTTTTTTTATCGGAGAATATTAAATGCGATGGCATAATCATTGGTGGACCCCACAAACCAAATATTGTCGTAGTTAGAAAACGAAAAAATATTTTTATAAAAATAACGGCGGAGGTTTCTGAATTAATACTATTGAACTACCCGGTAGTAAAGAAATGCGATGTCTGGCGTGGTTGCATAATAACACACGGTATTGATTATTGATGCTTACGTGATAAGTCAATCAGTTATACTCCATTATTACTACGATAATTGTTGCATCATATCTCTCGTATTATTAATTCTATTATTGTCACGATATCATCTCATATAATATGTTATATTATTAAATCTATAATTGAGGCGACAAAGTTATTCATATTATTAAATTACAATATTTACAATGTCTAGAAGTTACATCGAGGAGAGGTTTGGTCATCTAATTGCATGCGCCAATAAGGAGAAATCCTTATCGAAAAGCCCCTCCATCTGGAAATGACACGGTTATTAAATATTGTGAGTTATGATATTAATGATGAATAAGTTTGTGTTGATTTAAGATGAAATTGATAGTTCCATTTCGTGTTAGAATTATTAGTGTTAGTGGAACTGAGACATTTATTTCTTGTATTAATTGATGTTCGGAAGGAATCACATTCTTATATTCATCGGGGAATTAATCGGATAAATGAGCAATTAATTGCTATTAATTCACATGATTATAACTATTTGCTCACATGTGTGTACTATTGATTCACATTATTTACTATTAGGGGAAGTGGTGCAAGTTTGATAATACTTGAAGGACTAAATTAAAAATGAAAGAAAAGTTGGAGGTATTGTACTATAATTTTTCGAGCCCCAAAACGTGCAATTATCGAAACTATATTTTTCTATAAATAGAAGTTCATTCTTTCTTCATTTCTCACCAATTCACTAAAGCTAAAGAGTAATTATTATAGAGAGAAATTATAGAGAGAAAATCTATAGAGAGAAAGAAGAAGAGAAGCCCGTTACGTCACTATTCCAGTATCCAGTTTCTTCTGAGGTAAGGGGTATTATTTCTTTCGTATTCATGAAGAGAGCTATTGTTATTCCATTCCTTATTATTACATTGGAATAACTTTTGTATATGTCTGAAATACCGCATACATGGTGAAATTCTTACATTCTTCCATTCTTCATTATTATGTTGGAATAACTTTGTTTATCGCGAAACCTGCATACATGGTGAAATTCTTCTATTATTACGCTCTTTATTATTACGCCGAATATCTTATGCGTGCGTTTATGACGGGACTGGTTCCATCATTTATTATTACGTCATAATATCATATCTGTGCGTTTACAATAGGACTAGTTCCATTATTTATCATTACATCGGAATATCACATCGATGCGTTTACTGGCGTGACACAGTTCCATTATTTATTATTACGTTGGGAATAACACATGCATGCGAGTTTATCGCATGCGCATGGTGAATCTTTCATTATTTCATTCTTTATTATTACATTGGAATAGCTTTGTCTTTGTGGATTACCACATGCATGGTGAATGATCCTTTGTATTCATTCCTTATTAAATTGTGAAAATGATCTGTATATGTGGATTACCGCATGGCGTGTGAAAATCCATTTGTAGTTTCGTATATTCTATTATACTCAGTTAGTTAAAGTTTTGACTTCTATACTCCATGAAATTAGTAGAATATTCTGGATATTTGCGCTTCATCCAATATCTTTTTCATGAAAATATTCTTACGAGCATTCTTGAATTTTACTCTCTAAAAGCGATGATCATGTTGACAATTTGGGCGTTATTGAGTTCAGGATAAATTAACTTATAAATCTTTAAAATTTATTCCTGAACTTATTTTATTGAATTATTATGTCATTGTCATGATGAGTTATGTTGGTTATTATGTGAAAATATGAAAGTTTCTTAGAAATCATAAAGGGTTGAAAAAATCAGATTTTGGTAAAAATGGAACATGAAATTCAATTGACCATATCTCCTGTTATATTTTGAATTTTTGAGTGTGGTCAAGTTTTAGAGTTAGATCTATGAGTTTTCTAACTTATCCAAGTGGAATCACTGGAAAAGGTATTGTAGATTTTAGGTGTGTGGGTGATTTTAGCGAAGCGAAAAAGCGCCAATTTCAAAAAAAGCTCACTTGATTTTTTAAAAGGTCATTTTCGGCCACTTAATTTATGAGAATACTTCTGGACTTTTTGGACATGGAAATATATGGTATAAAGTACCTCTTGTTCAAAAATGAGTTCATTCCGACTTAAAATGAACAAGTTATGACCATTTCAATATTTAGGTTTTTTCGACGAAAAACGCTATAACCGGATTTCTATAACTCCAATGACCATGAAATTTAAACTGGAAGCTCACGTTAACATGTGTAAGATCCTGCCAAGATTTGGGAATTTCTGGAGTTAACCTTGAGGTAGCTAATTTCTTATGGAATTAATTAAAAATTGATTTTTGAAAAATAGTAAATGAATTTTAAAAATTCCGAGAAAAATATATGTTCAATATGGGACTATATTACTGCTAAATTCGAAAAGAAATATTTTTGGGACTGATTTGGTATTTTTCATGAAAATAATCTAGTTATGAGTAAATGAGTTAAATATGTTATGTGAAGTAACAAAATTGGAAAAATAGGATTTTATGGCTTGGGAATCCTATATAGGTTATATGTAGATTTTTGATAAATGATTTGATCACTGGTGATGAGATCTTATGAGTATGGCATTTTGAATGATTAAATGCATTATGTGGTAAAGTGTAAACAATTGAAATAAATTGTTTATAAGTTTGAGAAGTGATTAAAATATTGTTATAATATTAATAATATTAGATTATGAGTTTATTAAGTGGTTGATAATATTTGGATAAATTTAAAGTCTTTAATATTTATCCTTGTTTTCGTTTGATTAATGTTTATATCATTGTCATCATCCTCATGCTTATATGGTGATGAAAGTTATCTTTGGCTTACGTGCAAAGATGAACTTTTGATTATTGAATTGTATATCTTTGACTTACGTACAAAGATAGATTGTTGATTATTGGTTTTATTGTTGTATATATTTGGCTTACGTGCAAAGATGGATTTGGTATGATTATGACCAGGGATTATTCGGTGTAGTCATGACTATTGATGATTTAATGAATATCCTTGGCTGTGTAGTGCGAGGATGATTCGATGATGTGGTTTATTTATTAAGCTGAGTCTCAGCGATAAAAAAAATTGATGAAAACATTTTAAATCATAGAAGATAGTAGATATCATGCTCTATTTGACTCTTCTAATGGATTGCTTATTCCGCTACAGTTAAACTTGATGTCTATTATACTTTATCAGTTTAACATTGTTGAAGACTAAAGATAATTTATTCTGCATTATCTTAGTCATAATATTTTTTACTGGGCTAGTTGAGCTCACCCTTTCTTTCACCGTTTCTCTTGAAAATGAGAATATAGGCCGGGATGAGTCGGGGAATGCGAGTGATGGTCCAGATGATAGAATTAGTAGTCCTCATTATTCTGTTAAATAGTGTGACAATAAATGTAATGAGGACTCCATTGAGTGTGGATATTGTCTAGATGACAATATTCTTATTAAAACTCTCAGTTTATGTTTTGTCGTATATTACACGACAGTTGTAATATTAAGTTGTATTTGTATTTTTGTACCATGTATTTGGTGACTCAAGATGGGTGATGTATACCTGTTTTGGGGGCGTCACATTGACGATGCTGAGCGGTTGGACGATGATGACGATTTTCATATACTAGAGCAGCAGCGTCGACGCACGCCCGATGATCCTCCTCACACCAGGGTAGTTGTACTGGCATGACTTAGTTTTGTAGATGATTAGTACATATTTACTTTAGTTTAGCTTAATGTGATGTAAATTTTTGAAGTTTAGTTGATATTTTACGTATTATAGTTTAAACATTATCATTAATTTAGTTGATCGATAGTTATATTTAAAATTTCTCTAGTTATAGTCATAACATTATCATTACTTTAGTTGATCGATAGTTTTTGCCATCTTAACTTCTCGTTTAGTTAATCTTTACTTTAGTTTAACATATCAATTTTGTATATCTTATGGAAAATTAGAGAAATTTTATTATTGTTGGCCTTTGTAATTCATATTCATGTTGTTCGATAGTTATAGTTATGTTGTATGTGATGTTGAAAAAAAAAAATAGGTTTACAGGTACAAAAATATGGGTTATTACCCTGAATATTGTCAAAACAGAAAAAACATTAAAATATATATATTATTTTTGACAGAATCTCTATATGCTCGACGGAATTTTGTTAACTTTTAGGTCTTCCCAATCTTGGCTAGTTGGCCATGTGGCAGGATTAAATTCGACAGATTAACCTCGGCGGATTCTATTCTGGTGATAATAAACTATTCCTGACCAAAGTTTTAGTTGATGTGACGCCCCCAAAATAGGTATACATCACCCATTCTGAGTCACCAAATACATGGTACAGAATTTAAATACAAACTTCTTTTATACAATATGACAAAAGCGTAGCTGAGAGTTTTTACACTAATATTGTCTTCTAGACAATATCCAAACTCAAATGGAGTCCTTATTACAATTATTATCACACTATTTCATAGAATAGTGAGGACTACTATAGCCACCATCTCGGACCATCACTCCGTTCCCCGACTAGGCTTGGCTACGTTCTCATTTCCTAAAGAGAACAATGAAAGCAAAAGTGTGAGCTCAACTAGACCAGTAAGAAATATTATAACTAAGATAATGCAGAATAAATTATCATTAGCCTTCAACAGTGTTAAACTGATAATAACTAACAAGTTTAACTGCAGCGGAACAAGCAATCCATTAGAAGAGTTTAGTAGAGCATGATATCTAATATCTTCATGATTTAAAAATTTTATCATCAATTTTATCGCTGAAATTTAGCTCAATAAATAATCCACATTACTGAATTATCCATGCACTACGGGCCAAGGATATTCATTAGTATCACATCCACGAATTATCCATGCACTACGGGGAAAGGATATTCGTGTAATCACCAATGGTCATGATCATGCCAACAACTGTCCATCAATGCACTACGGCCAATGAGAACTTTTACCACATCATTTGTAACATTACAGGTCATGATTATACTGAATAATCCCTAGTCATAATCATACCAATCAACAGTCCATCTATGCACTATGGCCAAAGATGACTTTCATCACAATATAAGCATGAGGATGATGACAATGATATAAGAATTCAATTAAAAGAAAGCAAAGGATAAATTTTTATAGATTCATAATTTAATTTATCCAAAATTCAATAATGTCCAAATTGTCAATATAATACTGCTTTGTGGAGTAAAATTCAAGAATAATTGTATCAAAAATGATTTGGACAGAAAAGAAATTATTTTTTGTCATGAATAGTACCCCGGGTGAATAGTACCCGAGTGAATAGTACCCGGTGAATAGTACTTCATAAATGGTACTTTGTGAATAGTACCCCGTGAATAGTACTTCTTGAATAGTATTGCATGAATAGTATCCTGTGAATAGTACTTTGTGAATAGTACCCCGTGAATAGTACTCCGGTATGACAAGCTTAAAATTTAACAAGAATGTTCAAAAAAATATCCTTGTGAAACGACACTAGATGAAGAGCAAATTTCAAGGATATTCTACTAATTTCATGGAGTATAGAAGCAATACTTTAACAAAATGAGTGTAGAATTAGGCATATGAAATGAAATAATATTACTTACATACTACAGAGTATGGAAGAAAATATTATTTCATACGAATATTGAACAAAAATAATATCCTTTACGAATATTGAACAAAAATAATATTCCTTACGAATATTGAACGAAAATAATATTCCTTACGAATATTAAACAAAGATAATATCCCTACGAATATTAAACGAAAATAATATTCCTTACGAATATTGAACGAAAAAAAAATTCCTTACGAATACGAAAAATAATATTGTAAGCGAATATGAAATAAATAATACCCCTTACCTAAGTAGAAGACTAGATACTGCAATAGCGAAGTAGCAGAATACTCTTCTTCTTCCTCTCTATAGTTTCTCTCTCTATAGTTGCTCTTGTGAGTCTTAGTGAATTTGTGAGAATGAAAGAAGAAATGAGCTTCTATTTATAGAAAAACATAGTTTCGATAACTGCACGTTTAGGGGCTCGAATTATTACAGTATAGTACCTTCATATTTACCTCCATTTTTAATTTAGTCCTTGAAGTATTATTAATCTTGCACCACCTCCCCTAATAGTATATGCATGTGAATCAATAGTTCCATACATGTGAACCAATAGTAATTTGCATGTGAACCAATAGCAATTAAGTGCTCATTTATCCGATTAGTTGTCCATTTGGTCAATTATAACAAAATTAGCCAATCACAGAATTACCTCCTCTGAGGGTAATTAGGTCACGGAAGAATTAAATAAAACTAAATGAACAATATCTTTCACTCATCAATATTATTCTTATCTTTAATCAACACGAAATTATTCATCATTAACATTATAACTTACAATATTAACAACCATATCATTCCCAGGAAAGAGGGGGCTTTTCGATAAGGATTTTTCCCTATTAGTGAGCAATTAGGTGACCAAACCCCTTTTGTGACGCCCCCAAATCCAGGTATCTTCCAACCCAACAGATGGTGCTACATGGTACTACCATTCACACATACATTCAATCTAAAAGCCTCAATAGAACGAATAAGTCTTCTATATATTCAAAATAATATTAACATTCCCCCAGGTTCTTTATAACCATTACATTTTTTCTTGTTATAATATCAAATATATTATAATCATTCACCCTATACTATTACATAAGTATTCTACAGTGTTAAGTCTTCGCGCCGCCCTTATCCTCTTGTCTGACCTTGATTGCATTCGATCTTAGTTGTGTTCATATGGTTCAAGAAAGAGTGAGCATGGCTAGTGTGACGCCCCCAAAACAGGTATACATCACCCATCTTGAGTCGTTAGATACATTGTACATAAATCAAATACAAACTTAATTATACAACTGTCGAGTAATATACGACAAAACATAATCTAAGAGTTTTAATAAGAATATTGTCATCTAGACAATATTCATTCTCAATGGAGTCCTCATTACATTTATTATCACACTATTTCACAGAATAGTGAGGACTACTAATGCTATAATCTGACCGTCACTCTGTTCCCCGACTAGTCCCAGCTATATTCTCATTTCCTGAAGAGAACAATGAAAGAAAGGGTGAGCTCAACTTGCCCAAAAAGAAATATTATGACTATGATAATGCAGAAGAAATTATCCTTAGCCTTCAAAAGTATAACAACTGATAGAATACAACAGAAAATAAGTTTTAGATCAACAACTGCAGCGGAAATAAGCAATCCATTAGAAAAGTCAAGTAGAGCATAAAATCTACTATCTTCTATGATTTAAAAAGTTTTTCATCAACTTTATCGCTGAGACTCAACTAAATAAATAAAATTGAATCATCCCTGCACCACGGCCAAGGATATTCACGTAATCATCAATGGTCATGATTATACCGAATAATCCCTAGTCATAAATGTGAGACCACAAATTTTATGAATAAAGATTTAAATTTCTCGAAATATTTTTTTTGAATATTATGATGTGGATTTGATATAATGTTATAGTTGTGGGTAATATTTATAAATTTTGCAAAGTATACAAGTTATTATAAAATATTCGTTTGGTCGGGGAATATTCTTTTTGTCAGGGAATATCTATACGACGGTACAATCATTGGTGGACCCCACAACAGAAGTATTTTCGTAGTTAGAAAACAATAAAATTATCATTTTATAAAAATAACGGCGGAAGTGTTACCATTAAAACTATTGAACTACCCGGTAGTAAAAAATACGATGTCTGGCGTGGTTGTATAATTATTGATGCTTATTTAAGAAGTCACTCGATTATATTCAATTATTATTACGATGAATTGTTGCATCATATCTCTCATATTATTGATTTGATTATTGTCACGATTATCATCTCGCATAATATTTTATATATTATTAAATCAATAAGCGAGACGAACAAAGTTATTCATATTATTAAATTGCAATATTTACAATGTCTAGAAGTTACATCAAAGAGAGGTTTGGTCATCTAATTGCTTGCGCCAATAAGGAGAAATCCAGTATTTCTGAGACGACACAGTTGTTAAATGTAAGACCCGGCTTTTATAAATAAAGATGAATTTTCTATAAATATTATTTTTGAATATTATGGAATAAATTTGATATAATGTTATAGTTGTGGGTAATATTTATAAATTTTGCAAAAGTAAGCAAGTTGTTATAAAATATTAGTTTGGTGGGAATATTCTTTTTTGTCGGGAATATTAATACGAATGCTCAATCGATGGTGAACCCCATTGCGGAAGTATTATAAGTAGTTAAAAAAAGACAAAATTATCTTTCTATAAAAATAACGGCGGAGGTGTTCTGTTTAAAGCTGTTGAACTACCCGGTAGTAAAAAATACGATGTCTGGCGTGGTTGCGTAGTAGCACACGGTATTGATTATTGATCTTACGTGAGAAGTCACTTAGCTATACTCAATTATTACTTTCTGATAATTCTTTGCATCATATCTCTTATATTATTGATTCAATTATTGTCACGATTATCATACATATAATATGTTATATTATTAATTGAGGCGACAAGTTATAAATGATTAATAATTGTTGAAAGATTAAATATGTGTTGATTAAAAATAAAATGATTTGTGGTAATATTTATTCAATCCTTGATGTATATAAAGAGTCTACATTATGAGGCGTTTGTGGTAAGTTTGATTATTTTATGGGGGGCCCATATGTCATCATCTAAGAGTCTCTTAAATCGATAGTATTTACCTTTGTGAATAGTAATTACCTTCGTCGATATAGTATTTACCTTCGTCGATAGTATTTACCTTTGTGAATAGTAATTACCTTTGTGAATAATTAATTACCTTTGTGAATAGTAATTACCTTCGTCGATAGTATTTACCTTCGTCGAATAGTATTTACCTTTGTCAATAGTAATTACCTTCGTCGATAGTAATTACCTTCGTCGATAGTAATTACCCTTCATGAATAGTAGTTGTCCCTTCAATATTACCAAGAGTTAATTACGCCTCTTCTTGATGTTCCAGGTTAATTACCCCTTCATGAAATAGTAGTTGTCTCTTGATATTACCAAGAGTCATTTTGACCCTTCCGTTAAGACCCAGAGCCACCCTCGGTTTTTCTATAAATAGAAAGCTCATTCCTTCATTATTTCTTACACGATTCATTGAAACTACTGAGAGAGAAACTATAGAGAGAAAGAAGAAAAGTATTACTACTACTTCACTTTTCCAATATTCAGGTTCTTCTAAGGTAAGGGATATTATTTGTTGTGCCGTAAGAAGTGTGTTATTCTTTCTTATTCATGAAGAGAACTTACATTATTCCATTCTTTATTATTACATTGGAATAACTTTTGTATCTGTGGCATACCTATACTTGGTGAAATCCTTATGTTATTCCATTCTTTATTTATTACTTTGGAATAACCTATCATAATCATATCGTGGTTTACCCTATACTTGGTGACATTCTTCTATTATTATCACATGCATGTGTTTTTATTATTTTATTATTCATTTGGAACATCACATGCATGTGTTTTACACCGGACACAGTTCCGTCTTTATCATTCTATGGAATATCCTATCATGTGTTTTACACCGGATCAGTTCCATCTTTATTATTACATTGGAACATCACATGCGATGTGAATTTCACGACACGTTCCGTTATTATTATTACATTGGAATAACTTTGTCATCTGCAATCTGCGTGCATGGTGATTTCCTTTGTTATTCCATTCTTTATTATACCCGGTTGGTTAAAACTTTGACTTCTATACTCCATGAAATTAGTAGAATATTCTTGATATTTGCGTTTCATCCAATATCTTTTCATGGAAATATTCTTACGATCATTCTTGAATTTTACTCTCTAAAGCGATTATCGTGTTGACAATTTGGGCGTTATTAGTTCTGAATAAATTAATTCGTGAACTTGTTTTAGTGAATTATTATGTCATTGTCATCATCCTCATGTTATATTATGTTATCTTTGGCTTACGTGCATAGATGAACTTAGTATGATTATGACCGAGAGATCATTCGGTATAATCATGGCTTGATATAAATGATGTGACAAAAGTCCTCGATGGCACATGTAATGCGATGATGGATAGTTTTTGTATGATTATGACCGGGGGTGATTCGGTATAGTCATGACCATTGATAATTTGATGAAAATCCTTGGCCGTAGTATGCAGGATGATTAGATATTGTGGTTTATTCATTAAAGCTGAGTCTTAGTGATAAAATTGATGAAAACCTTTTAAAACCTAAAAGATAGTAGACTTTATTTTCTACTTGACTCTTTTAATGGATTAAATATTCATTGCAGATTAAAGCTGGTTGTCTATTGTATTTTATCGGTTTAACATTGTTGAAGACTATTGATAATTTATTACGCATTATCTTAGTTATAATATTTCTTCTTGGGCTAGTTGAGCTCACCCTTTCTTTCCTTTTATTCTCTTGAAAATGAGAATATAGGTGGGACGAGTCGGGGAGCGGAATAATGGTCGAGAGGATAGCATTAGTAGTCCTCACTATTACATTGAAATAGTGTGATAATAATTGTAATGAGGACTCCTTTTGAGTTTGTATAATATCTAGTAGACAATATTTGTATTCAAACTCACGGTTTATGTAAGTATTATACACACGATTTATATTAGTAAGTTGTATTTAAATTACGTACCATGTAAGTGGCGACCCAAGATGGGTGGCGTATACCTAATTTTGGGGCGTCGTCATGGTTGGTATCGAGCTTAGGGATATGATCCACAGGCTAAGATGTGAGACTAGAACTAGGAGGAGAGATAGGGAATTCCTTCGCTAGTATGACCTACCTAAGTTTATTTGGTATTTGATTGGTCGGTTGAGTATAGTGATAATATGTTGCATGTCAATTAACCCTTATTTTGTGGCGGTGTTTGAAAATGGCATCAGAGAATGTTGAGAATAGCAATGGAGCACGAGAGGCTGTTGATTCTCCACAGATCGATAATCGAGACAATGTGCAACAGGATGGCGATAATCCTCCATGTAAACAACAACACCGATCAATTGATGAGCGACGATGCGTTTAAGAGGTTTTAGAATTCATGCAACATCGGTAAAGCGACTTACGCCCCAAAAGCGTGGGTGGAACACGGAAAACTCTCGGGTGGTCACCGCTAAACAATTCAAGGAGCTGGGACCACCGGAGTTTAAGGAGAGCCAAAACCACTTACGGCGGAAGCATGGATAAATCAGTTACCAAGATATTTGATGTCTTGGGATGCTCAGGAGCAAAAGTTCCCTTCTACGCCTTTATGTTAGCGGAGGCGATTCTTGGTGGGAATCGGTAAAAGCGTACTCAACTTCTTTGTCTTGAAGATATCTTGGGAGAAGTTCGGGAGGCATTCAACGATAAATACTTTCACGAAAGTATTACATACATGAAGGAGGTGGAGTTTATCAAGTTGGAACAAAACAATATGGCCAGTGTCGCAATACGAGAGCAAAATTTGCGGAGTTATCACGATTTACGTCCCACTTGGTGGATAATGAAGAGAAATGGCACGAATGTTTTTAAGAGGTTTGAAGCGGGAGATCGTCGACATCTTATTTCTCATAAAGCGTGTTTGTATTCGGATGTTGTAAATAGGGCTCGATTAGTGGAGCGCGATAACGAGTCAACGTGACTAAAAGAAGCGGTAAGGCAAAATTATAATACCGGAGAGTAGTCATCGAAGCGGTGACAACAAGCGTGGAGGAATCAACGGGCGGAATATGGTAACCACTTTTGGTGGTAATCGGGGTCAAAACAATAAGAATGGACATTTCAAGAAAAGGAGATTCAACAATGATGGAAAGACGTCGACCAAAGACCACCGTTGTTAAGGAAGGAGAAAGACCACCTATCGTATGCTTAAAATGCGGAGGAGGGGACACATCGATCCGAATACGCGCATGTGCCGTCAAAGCATGTTATAATTGTGGAAGAGAAGGTCACTTAGCTCGATTTTGTCATTTCTGAAAGACAAATTCAACTAGGATGGAGGCACCAAAGGTTGTCCCGGACAAACCAAAGCCGTGGTTTAAGAGAGCGTTTTTTTCTGACGTGACGAGGAACACGAATAAAATTATCACGGGTAAGTTAATCATAAGCTCTTGCGAAGTCTATACCGTGTTAGATACCGATTCTACCCACTCTTTTATTTCACCTAGTTGTGTTCAACGTTTAAATTTGACTCAAAGAAGTTAAACTTTGACTTATTGGTTGAAACTTCGTTAGTAGGAGCCTTCGTTACACGCTTACTTATTTTTAAATCTTGTTTGATTCAAATAAACATTTTCACGTTACTGTCGATCTTATCTTTTGAAAATATTTGCCTTTGATGTGATTTTAGGAATCAATTGGTTAACTACTCATCATACTTTTCGTAAGGTTGTTAGCTTTTATATTCATAACCAACTTGTTGTGCAAATTCAAGTAACCAAACTACTAAAGTCAATTATTGTCATATCAAGCCATAAGTAAAGAGCCCCGAACCTTTCGTTGTTGACTTCCTTGTGTGGAATGCACCGAAGCGGACTTTCTCAGAAGCGACATCGTGAATGAAGATGGCAAGTTTATAGGTATCATTGTGAGGTCTTATCTAGGTTAAGGGATAGAAGTCACAGTTGGTATCGATGTGACGTCTTATCAAGTCTTGGATGAGAGTCACGATTTTGAATGATATTTCTATTATTAATAAATTTCTGGCGTATTCTTGAAGACTTCTTAGCCTACTTAGGCGTGAAATCGAATTTAAGTATTGACCCGATATAAAACCCATTTCTTAAACCCTCAACCCACTAAAATATTTCTTCATAATAAAAGCTAAATGAAAATCATGGGTATCGTGGTATTAGTAAGTGTTATGATGAGTTATGTTGGTTAGTATGGTTTATGATGAAAAGCGTTCATTGATAAATCTCCTATTATATTTTGAATTTTTGCATCTATGGACTAAACTGAAAAAAGGTCATTTTACGTGGGTAAAGGAGACAAAACTTGAAAATGTCCAAAAAGTCGCTGCTGTTTTTTGTATTAATTAGTGAGTGTTCAGGCCTTTTGGGATAAAAGTATGGTATAAAGAACATCGTGTCCAAGGTTAGTATGTGAAAACATGAATGTTTCTTAAAAATCACAAGGAGTTAAAACCCGATTTTGGTGAAAAGCGTAACATGAAATTCAATTGACCAAATCTCCTATTATATTTTGAATTTTTGAGTGTGGTTAAGTCCTAGAGTTAGATCTATGAGTTACCTAACTAATCCAAGTGGAATCAATGAAAAAGGTGTTGTAGATTTTCGTGGGTGATTTTAGCAAAGGAGAAAAACTTGAAAATGTCCAAAAAACTTACCACGTTTTTTTGTAAGGGCTGTTTCGGCCACTTAATTAGTGAGAAAAATTCAGGCCTTTTGGGACATAAAAGTATATGGTATAAAGAACATCGTGTCCAAAAATGAGCTCATTCCGACTTAAAATGAGCAAGTTATGACCATTTCAATATTTAGGTTTTTTGACAAAAAATACTATAAGCGGAGTTCTATAACTCAGATGACCATGAAATTTAAATCGGAGGCTCACATTAACATGTGTAAGGTCCTGCCAAGATTTGGGAATTTTGGAGTTAAACTTGAGGTAGCTAATTTCTTAAGGAATTAATTAGAAATTGATTTTGAAAAATAGTAAATGAATTTTAAAAATTAGAGAAAAATATATTTTCATTATGGGACTATATTATGATAAATCCCGGAAAAGAAATATTTTTGGGACTGATTTGGTATTTTTCATGAAAATAGTTTAATTCTGAACATATGAGTTAAATATGTTATGTGAAGTAACAAAAGTTGAAAATAGGATTTTATGGCTAGAGAATCCTATATAGAGTATATGCATATTTTTTTTGAGGGATTTGATAATTGGTGATGATATCTTATGAGTATGGCATTTTGAATGATTAAATGCATTATATGGTAAAAGCGTAAACAATTGAGATAAATTGTTTATAAATTTAAGAAGTGATTAAAATATTGTTATAATATTAATGATATTAGATTATGAGATTATTAAGTGATTGATAACATGGGAATATTCTTGAATCTGGATAAATTATATTATAAATGTTTAATATTTATCCTTTATCTCATTTGATTGATTCTTTATATCATTATCCTCATGCTTATATTATGTTGAAAGTCATCATGGCTGTGTAGTGCATAGATGGACTTGGTATGATTATGACCGAGGATTGTTTTGGTATAATCATAACCGTAATTGAAAACACGATTATCTTTGGTAGTAGTGCATGGATAATTTGTGGTCGTGATACTAATGAATACACGATTATCTTTGGTAGTAGTGCATGGATAATTTGTGGTGGTGATCTTAATGAATACACGATGAATACACGATTATCTTTGGCCGTAGTGCATGGATAATTCGTGGTGATACTAATAATATCCTATCCTTGGCACATGTAGTGCGGGGATGATTCGATGATATGGATTAATTATTGAAATTTGAGTCTCGTGATGAAATATTAATTCATGGATGTGGTAAAAAGTCGTCTTTGGTAGTAGTGCATTGATAGACTTGGTATGATTATGACCAAGGATTATTATTAATAATCATGGCCGTAATTGAAAACACGAATATCCTTGGCGATGGTGCATGGATAATTACGTGGTTGTGATCTATTAAGTTGCGTCTCAAAGCATTATTGGTTTCTGATTTGTATATCTTTGGCACATTGTAGTGCAAAGATGAATTGTTAATGAATATCTTTGGCGGATTGCGAAGATGAATTTAATATTTTAACGATAAAAGGTATTCAAGGTATCCTCACCTCTTTATCATATCAGTACATACCCTAATTTCGAGGAGAAATTTCATAAGAAGGGAGGTTGTAAGACCCGACTTTTATAAATAAAGATTAATTTTCTATAAATATTATTTTTGAATATTATGGAATAAATTTGATATAATGTTATAGTTGTGGGTAATATTTATAAATTTTGCAAAAGTAAACAAGTTGTTATAAAATATTAGTTTGGTGGGGAATATTCTTTTTGTCGGGGAATATTAAATGCAACTCAATCGATGGTGGACCCCAGGAAGTATTGTCGTAGTTAGAAAACGACAAAATTATCTTTCTATAAAAATAACGGCGGAGGTGTTACTGAATTAAAACTGTTGAACTACCCGGTAGTAAAAAATGCGATGTCTGGCGTGGTTGCATAGTAGCTGCGGTATTGATTATTGATCTTCGTGAGAAGTCACTTAGCTATACTCGATTATTACTCACGATAATTCTTGCATCATATCTCTTATATTATTGATTCAATTATTGTCACAATATCATCATCATATAATATGTTATATTATTAATTGAGACGACAAGTTATAAATGATTAATAATTGTTGAAAGATTAAATATGTGTTGATTAAAAATAAAATGATTTGTGGTAATATTTATTCGATCCTTGATGTATATAAAGAGTGCATTATGAGGCGTTTGTGGTAAGTTTGATTATTTTATGGGGGCCCATATATGTATCATCATCTAAGTCTCTTCGTCGATAGTATTTACCTTTGTAGTAATAGTAATTACCTTTCGTCGATAGTATTTACCTTTGTCGATAGTATTTACCTTTGTGAATAGTAATTACCTTTGTGAATAGTAATTACCTTTGTCGATAGTATTTACCTTCGTCGATAGTATTTACCTTCGTCGATAGTAATTACCTTCTTCATAGTAATTACCTTCGTCGATAATAATTACCTTCGTCGAATAATAAGTAATTACCCCTTCGCAAATAGTAGTTGTCCCTTGATATTACCAAGAGTTAAGCGCTTCTTGATTGTTCCAGGGTTAATTACCCCTTCATGAATAGTAGTTGTCTCTTGATATTACGAAGAGTCATTTTGACCCTTCGTTAAGACCAAGAGCCACCCTCGGTTTTCTATAAATAGAAAGCTCATTCCTTCATTATTTCTTACGAATTCATTTGAAACTCTGAGAGAGAAACTATAGAGAAAAGAAGAAAAGTATTCTTCTTCTTCACTTTTCCAATATTCGATTCTTCTAAGGTAAGGGATATTATTTGTTGTACATTCGTAAGTAAAGTGTTATTCTTTCTTATTCATGAAGAGAACTTACATTATTCCATTCTTTATTATTACATTGGAATAACTTTGTATCGCTGTGCATACCTATACTTGGTAAATCCTCTTATGAAATTCTTATATTATTCCATTCTTATTTATTCTGTTGGAATAACATACATATCTGTCGTGTTTTACCTATACTTGGTGACATTCTTCTATTATTACATTGGAACATTATTTTTTATTATTATTTTATTATTTTGGAACATCACATGCATGTGTTTTTACACCGGACTGGTTAAAATCTTTATCATTACATTGGAATATCCTATACGTGTGTTTTACAGGATCTGGTTCCATCTTTATTATTACATTGGAACATCACATCCGATGTGAATTTCACGACACAGTTCCGTTATTATTATTACATTGGAATAACTTTGTCATGTCAATCATCTGCATGCATGGTGATTTCCTTTGTTATTCCATTCTTTATTATACCCGGTTGGTTAAAACTTTGACTTACATACTCCATGAAATTAGTAGAATATTCTTGATATTTGCGCGTTTCATCCATATCTTTTCATGGAAATATTCTTACGATCATTCTTGAATTTTACTCTACAAAGCGATGTCATGTTGACAATTTGGGCGTTATTAGTTCTGAATAAATTAATTCGTGAACTTGTTTTAGTGAATTATTATGTCATTGTCATCATCCTCATGTTATATTATGTTATCTTTGGCTTACGTGCATAGATGAACTTAGTATGATTATGACCGAGATCATCATTCGGTATAATCATGGCTTGATATAAATGATGTGACAAAAGTCCTCGATGGCACAGTTGTAATGCGGTGATGGATAGTTTTGGTATGATTATGACCGGGGTGATTCGGTATAGTCATGACCATTGATAATTTGATGAAAATCCTTGGCCAGTAGTACGGGGATGATTAGATATTGTGGTTTATTCATTAAAGCTGAGTCTTAGTGATAAAAATTGATGAAAACCTTTTAAAACCTAAAAGATAGTAGACTTTATTTTCTACTTGACTCTTTTAATGGATTGCGTATTCATTGCAGATTAAACCGGTTGTCTATTGTATTTTATCGGTTTAACATTGTTGAAGACTATTGATAATTTATTACGCATTATCTTAGTTATAATATTTCTTCTTGGGCTAGTTGAGCTCACCCTTTCTTTCACCGTTCTCTTGAAATGAGAATATAGGTTTGGGATGAGTCCTGAGAACGGAATAATGGTCCAGAGGATAGCATTAGTAGTCCTCACTATTACGTGAAATAAATAGTGATAATAATTGTAATGAGGACTCCTTTTGAGTTTGCATAATATCTAGTAGACAATATTTGTATAAAACTCACGATTTATGTTGTATTGGACTCCTTATATTAGTAAGTTGTATTTAAATTCTGTACCATGTAAGTGGCGACCCAAGATGGGTGACGTATACCTAATTTTGGGGGGCGTCACATTAAATATTGTGAGTTATAATATTAATGATGAATAAGTTCGTGTTGATTAAAGATGAAATTGATAGATCCATTGTGTTGGAATTATTAGTGTTAGTGAAAGTTGACATTTATTTTGATAATAATTGATGTCTAGAAGTTATCGGGTAATTAATCGGATAAATAAGGAATTAATTGCTATTAATTCACATGATTATAACTATTTGTTCACATGTGTGTACTATTGATTCACATTCATATACTATTAGGGAAGTTGGTGCAAGATTGATAATACTTGCATGACCAAGTTAAAAATTGAGGTATAGATGGAGGTACTATACTGTAATTCGTATTTTCACGTGATTATAACTATTGATTCACATGATTGAACTATTGAATCGCATTATTTACTATTAGGGGAGGTGGTGCAAGTTTGATAGTACTTACAGGACTAAATTAAAAATGAAGAAAAAGAGGGAGGTATTGTACTTTATATTTCGAGCCCCAAAACGTGCAATTATCGAAACTATATTTTTCTATAAATAGAAGCTCATTCTTCCTTCATTTCTTACCTATTCACTAAAGCTATAGAGCAATTATTATAGAGAGAAATTATAGAGAGAAAGAAGAAGAGAAGTCTGATACCTCTCTATTCCAGTATCCAGCTTTATTCTAAGGAAAGGGGTATTATTTCTTACGTATTCATGAAGAGAGCTATTTTTATTCCATTCCTTATTATTATGTTGGAATAACCTGTCTATGCAAAGTACTGCATACATGGTGAAATTATTCAGTTATTCCATTCTTTATTATTATGTTGGAATAACTCATCATTATTCAAGTACCGCATACATAGTGAAATTCTTCTATTATTTCAGGTCTTTATTATTCAATTGAATATCACATGCATGCGTTTACGCATGACCGTTCCATTCTTTATTATTCTGCGAGAATATCACCATCGTACATTTACGCATGACTTCGGTTCTATTCTTTATTATTCTGCTGGAATATCCTCATCTGCATGCGGATTCTGCATGACTTCAGTTCCATTATTTATTATTCTCATTGGGAATAACCCGTCATGCATGCGATCTATCGCATGCATGGTGAATTCTTCTATTATTCTATTCTTTATTATTCTGTTGGAATAACCTGTCTATGTGGATTACCACATCCATGGTGAATGATCCTTTGAATTCATTCTTTATTAAATTATGGAAATGATCTATCTACGTGGATTACCGCATGGCAGGTGAAAATCCATTTGCAGTTTTGTAATTTTTCTGACCCTCAAAAATTCTGGAAAAATTTGAAATGATAATTTGATGAGTTTTCTATATTGTGTCCAAAGATGGCGATTTTTGGATGTATAGATTAAGAGTTATGGATTTTATGGGAAAAGACTATTTTAAAAGTAAACTCTTATAACTCCTTGTGGTTAACTCCAAAATTGGTGAAATTTTTATTGGGAGTTCATGTATATAACAGGATTATACCCTGTAAATTTCAGAATTTTTGGACAAAGGTACAATTTATGATAAATGTCTAAATATTCGGCGGTTTTGGCCATATGAAAAATAGTAAATAAATTTTAAAAATTCTGAGAAAAATATATGTTCAATATGGGACTATATTCTGCTAAATCCCAGAAAAGAAATATTTTTGGGACCGATTTGGTATTTTCATGAAAATGAACTAGTTATGAGTAAATGAATTAAATATGTTATGTGAAGTAACAAAATTGGTAAATAGGATTTTATGGTTTGGGAATCCTATATAGGGTATATCTGATTTTTTGATGAGGGATTTGATCATTGGTGATGAAATCTTATGAGTATAGCATTTTGAATGATTAAATGCATTATGTGGTAAAGTGTAAACAATTGAAATAAATTGTTTATAAGTTTAAGAAGTGATTAAAATATTGTTATAATATTAATAATATTAGATTATGAGTTTATTAAGTGGTTGATAATATTTGGATAAATTTAAAGTCTTTAATATTTATCCTTGTTTTCTTTTGATTAATGCTTATATCATTGTCATCATCCTCATGCTTATATGGTGATGAAAGTTATCTTTGGCTTACATGCAAAGATAAACTGTTGATTATTGAATTGTATATCTTTGGCTTACGTGCAAAGATGGACTGTTGATTATTGGTTTTATAGTTATATATCGTTGGCTTACGTGCAGAGATGGACTTGGTATGATTATGACCAGGGATCATTCGGTATAATCATGACCTGTAATGTTATAAACGATGTGGTAAAAGTCCTCAGTGGCCTGTAGTGCATTGATGGACAATTTTTGGTATGATTGTGACCATGGATTATTCGGTATAGTCATGACCATTAATGATTTAATGAATATCCTTGGCCCGTAGTGCAGGGATGATTCGATGATGTGGTTTATTTATTAAGCTGAGTCTCAGCGACAAAAATTGAAGAAAATATTTTAAATTATAGAAGATAGTAGATATCATGCTCTACTTGACTCTTCTAATGGATTGCTTATTCCGCTGCAATTAAACTTAATGTCTATTATATTTTATCAGTTTAACATTGTTGAAGGCTAATGATAATTTATCCTGCATTATCTTAGTCATAATATTTCTTACTGGGCTAGTTGAGCTCACCCTTTCTTCACTATTCTCTTCAGGAAATGAGAACGTAGCCGGGACTAGTCGGGGAACGGAGTGACAGTCCAGATGATAGCATTAGTAGTCCTCACTATTCTGTTAAATAGTGTGACAATAAATGTAATGAGGACTCCATTGAGTGTGGATATTGTCTAGATGACAATATTCTTATTAAAACTCTTAGATTATGTTTTGTTGTATTTTACACGACTGTTGTATAATTAAGTTATATTTAAATTTTGTACCATGTATTTGGCGACTCAAGATGGGTGATATATACCTATTTTGGGGGCGTCACAATAATCATACCAACAACTGTCCATCAATGAACTACAGGCCAATGAGGAGTTTCACTACATCATTCGTCACATTACGGTCATGATTATACCGAATAATCCCTGGTCATAATCATATCATGTCAATCTATGCACGTAAGCCAAAGACGACTTTCATCACAATATAAGCATGAGGATGATGACAATGACATAATAATTCAATAAAACAAGTTCAAGGATAAATTTTAAAGATTTATAATTTAATTTATAATACCCCGACATGAAAAGTGTCCCGAATACCCGAGTGAATGATTCTAGAGTGAATAGTAATTGGGTGAATAGTAATACATGAATAGTAACTCGTGAATAGTACTCCGGCACGAAAAGTGCCCCGAATACCCGAGTGAATAATACTAGAGTGAATAGTAACTGGGTGAATAGTAACCCATGAATAGTAACTCGTAAAAGAAAAATACCAAAGAAAATGATATTCCATGACGAGTACAAAAGAAATGATATCTCATACGAGTATAATAGACTATACGAAACTGCAAATGGATTTTCACCCGCCATGTGGTAATTACACACACAACTAATAGGCGGGCCTGGCGGAATAAGACCAACGATGGTAAAATCAAAATGACTCGGCTTTTGGTGAAATTTGGAATTATGGGCCCGTGTGGCGGGTTAGTTTCCCAACCAATGACTTTTTTTTTCTTTTCTTTTTTTTTTTTGCAAAATCTTATAATTACTTTACAACCCGTCCACAAAATTCTCATATATATTTGAGTTTGATCTTTAATTAATTTGTGAAATCTGAAAATTAAAATTAAAATGCAACACTTGTGCAGTGACTAAAATTGTCGCCAACATAAACCAAATGGCAAGACTGCAGTAATTTTTTGAAAAGCCATGTTTGATTTTGGAATTGAGGTATGTCAGCTAGAGTGAGTTTGATGGCTTATTGCACGAGTCCTATTCCTATTTATAGCTAGCTAGGTAGGTACAAGGTTAGGTAAGAATATATATACTGTAGTAAGTAGTAGTAGTATATATATATATATATATATATATATGTATATGCCAGTTGTCCAATGAATGGTGAAATCATATCTATGGTCTTTTTCTTGTCATTTTGGAAATTTCTAATGTACTTGAAGGCAGATGAGATGCGGTTAAGAAAGAGCAGATGGCATGAGATGAATAAATGTGTACTGTAGTTTAAATGCTGGCCTGATGGCATTACCAAAGAACAATGTCAACCCTTGTTGTTGCCTTCTAACAATACAAAATATTTAAGTCAAAGACTCTTTCTTAGATTATTTACCCATCTTCCATTACTTGGATCATTTACTAAATTGAGAAACAAATTGAAGCTTCTAGAGTAAATATATGAAGACTTTAAAGCTTAAGACTTTTTAACAATATTTTTGACACACTTATATAATTATTATCACAAGTGTCAATAAATATTATAAATTAGGCACGATTTAGATTTTACTTTTTAAAAATAATAAAATTTGAATAAAAATAAAGAAACAATATATTAAAAATTGCTATAAAAAAAGTTCACGTCAGCAATAAAGAAAGCAGACCCAGGCCAAAATGGCCCGTATTTTTTTAAAATTTGAAATATTATACCCATGACCCATATTTTACGGGCGGCTACCATGCCAGCCTGGGCCTCAATTGCCAGGTCTAGCGGTAATCCACGTAGACAGATCATTTCTACAATTTAATAAAGAATGAATACGAAGGATCATTCACCACGCATGTGGTAATCCACATACGCAAAGTATTCCAATGTAATAATAAAGAATGGAATAATAGAATAATTCACTATGCATGCGATAGATCGCATACATACATATTATTCCCAATGAATAATAAATAATGGAATAACGTAAGAATTCACCGCATACGTCGATAGGCCGCACAGACGGTGTTACTCCAACAGAATAATAAAGAATGGAACCAATCAAATGCGTAATCCGCATGCATGTGATATTCCAACGTAATAATAAAGAATCGGAACCAGTCATGCGTAATCCACACGCATGGGATATTCCAATGTAATAATAAAGAATGTAATAATAGAAGAATTTCACCATGTATGCGATATTTATGTATGCATTATTTCAACATAATAATAAAGAATGGATAACAGAAGAATTTCACCATGTATGCGGTACTTCGCATAGATAGGTTATTCATACATAATAATAAAGAATGGAATAACAGAAGCTCTCTTCATGAATATGAAAGAAATAATACCCCTTACCTTAGAAGAAAACTGGATACTGGAATAATGAGATAGCAGACTTTTCTTCTTCTTTCTCTCTATAATTTCTCTCTATAATAATTGCTCTGTAGCTTTAGTGAATTGGTGAAAAATAATGAAGGAATGAACTTCTATTTATAGGAAAATATAGTTTCGATAATTGCACGTTTTGGGGCTCGAAATATTACAATATAATACCTTAATCTTTTTCTTCATTTTTAATTTAGTCCTGCAAGTATTATCAAACTTGCACCACCTCCCCTAATAGTAAATCATGTGAATCAATAGTAAATCATGTGAATCAATAGTTCTAGATATGTGAAAATACGAATTACAATATAGTACCTCCATCTATACCTCCATTTTTAACTCATTCATGCAAGTATTATCAATCTTGCACCACCTCCCCTAATAGTACAAGAATGTGAATCAATAGTACACACATGTGAACAAATAGTTATAATCATGTGAATCAATAGCAATTAATTGCTCATTTATTCAGTTAATTACCCGATTGGTCAATATAACCTCCAAACATCAATTATTATCGAAATAAATGTCAATTTTCACTAACACTAATAATTCCAACACAATGGAACTATCAATTTCATCTTTAATCAACACGAATTTATTCATCATTAATATTATAATTCACAATATTTAAAAACCATGTCGTTCCCAGGAAAGAGGGGGCTTTCCGATAAGGATTTCTCCTTATTGGTGCGCAATTAGGTGACCAAACCGCTCCTTGACAGAACTTATAGACATTGTCAATATTAAAAATAATAATATGAATAACTTTGCCGTCTTAATTATTGATTTAATTAAATAACATATTATACAGATGATACTGTGACAATAATTGAATCAATAATATGAGAGATATGATGCAGCAATTACTATAGCAATAATTGAGTATAACTGAGTGACTTCTTACGTAAGCATCAATAATCAATACCGTGTGTTATTATGCAACAACGAGTATTACTGTACTTTTACTACCGGGTAGTTCAACAGTTTTAACGGTAACACTTTCGCCGTTATTTTTATAAAAAGATAATTCTGTCGTTTTCTTACAACGATAATACTTCCGTTGTGGGGTCCACCAATGATTGTGCCGTCGTACGAATATTCCCTGTTAAAACGAATATTTCTCGACCAATCGAATATTATATAACCACTTGCTTACTTTGCAAAATTTATAAATATTACCCACAACTACAACATTATATCAAATCCACACCATAATATTCAAAAAAATATTTTGAGAAATTTAAATCTTTATTCATAAAATTTGGGGTCTCACAATCTCCCGTCCTTATAAAATTTTGCCCTCGAAATTTACGTACATACCTGGTATGCCAAAGAGGTGAGGATACCTTGACTTCATTTCAGATTCTAACTCTTGAGGTATAACCTTTGAGTGTCGAATATGATCCTTCTTATCCAAGATTTTAACATGTACCTCCTTATACGTTAAATCTTCTGCTATCTCATCTAATTCTAATTCAATAATGTGGTTCGGGTCGTCCACATATTTACGTAACATCGATACGTAAAAAAAATGTTATGAACACGCAACATACTTAGCGATAAGGCGAGTCTATAGGCTACAGTTCCTACTCGATCGAGGATTTTAAATGGGCCAATTAAATCGAGGGTTGAGATTTCCTCTCTTCATCGACTCTTGCTTCTAAAATAACGCCATCTTGAACCTTCTTCTTCGTATTCATCAGCTCCGGGTGTGTAGCTTGAGCGGCTTTATCTTTATAGATTTAAAGTCGGTTCAAATCGTATATTCGATATCTTCACGTGGGTCCCTAGATTCTTTAACTCTATCTTCATCATTTGTAAGTTATACGAAATGGGTTTTTGTGTTAACAACATCGCACTTGTAAACGCATACGATCTTCTATTCAACGCGTCAGCTACCACGTTCGTTCTTCCACGATGATATTGAATGGTACGATCATAATCTTTAACAGCTCGAGCCAACGTCTTTGGCACATTATACGTTCGTTTTGGTTGAAGAAATATTTAAGGGTTTTAGAAATGGGTTTTGTACTGGGGTCAATACAAAATTTGATTTCACGCTCTAGGGGTAGGCTAAGAAGTCTTCAAGAATACGTCAGGAAATTTATTTACAATAGAAATATCATTCAAAACTATGACTCTCATCTAAGACTTGGATAGCACATGAAATAAAGGTTTCTACTAACGAAGTTTCAACCGATAAGTTAAAGTCTAATTTCTCCAGAGTCAAATTTAAACGTTGAGCGCAAGCAAGAGAGATAAAAGAATGGGTAGAACCGGTATCTAATAAGGTATATACTTTGCAAAAATTTATATTTAACTAACCCGTCCTAACTTTGTTTGGGTTACTCGCTTTTTGAGAAGTCACGAAAAACGCTATTCCTGAAACCACCGACTTTGTTTTGTCCGTATTCGCCTTTGGAGCCACCATCCCAGCTGGACTTGACTTTGGTGCACAACAAAATCGGGCTAGGTGACCTTCTTTTCCACAATTGTAACATGCTTTGGACTGCATCACGTAGTTTGGACTGATATGTCCGTCCCCTCCGCATTTGAAGCATACAATTGGTGGTCGTTCTCCTTCCTTGAAAATGGGTGTTAGTGCTGCTGTCTTTCCATCGTTGTAGAACCTTCTCTTCTTGAAAGTTCCACTCCTATTATCTTGGCCATGATTACCACCGAAGTGGTTACCATTCTTGGCATGATAATTTTCTCCACGATGGTTATCGTTGTTCCAATGACCGTTGCCACCAGTATGATTATTATCGTGTTGTTGGTCGTTGCCTTTTGGTTATGCTGACTCATTATCGCGCTCCAATAACTGAGCCCTATTCACAACATCTGAATATAAACAAAGTTTGTGAGAAATGAGGTGTTGACGTATATCGGGTTTCAAACCTCTTAGAAACATTCACGTCATTCGCTCCTCATTATCGACCAAATGGGATGTAAACCGGGATAACTCCACAAATTTAGTCTCGTATTGCGACACAATCATATTATTTTGCTCCAACTTGATGAATTCCACCTCCTTCATGTGACGAATACTTTCAGAAAAGTACTTGTCGTTGAACATCTCTTGGAACTTCTCCCAAGACATCTTGAGTGCGTCAAGCTGGGTACGCTTTACAGATTTCCACCAATAATCTGCCTCTTCATGCAACATAAAGGTGGCGAAGGGAACCTTTTGCTCCTCGGAGCATCCCAAGATATTAAATATCTTGGAGATCTGCTTTAACCATGTCTCCACCTTAAGTGGTTCTGGCTTTCCCAAAAACTCTGGTGGTCCCAGCTCCTTGAACTGCTTAGCAGTGACCAGACATGGGTTGCCATTGCTTCCACCTACATTTTGAATAGGAGTCTCTCTCTTCTGATGTTGCATGAATTACATAAAGCCTCTGAACATCCCATCGTTCATTATTTCATCGGTGTTATTGTTTACCTGAGAATTATTGTCTTCCTGTTGCACATTATCCTGGGTATTGATCTGTGGAGACTCAACGGTCTCATGTGCTTCATTGCCGATCTCAACATTTTCGGATGTCATTTTCAAATACTGCCACAAAACAAGAATTACTTAACATATCACATATTATCCCTATACTCTGACAGACCAATTAAATACCAAATAAACTTAGTTAGGTCATACTAGCGAAGGAATTCCCCGTCTCTCCCCTCCTAGTTCTTATCTCACTTCTCAGCCAAGGATCATATCCCTAAGCTTTGATACCAACTGTGACGCCCCCAAAATAGGTATACATCAACCATCTTGAGTCGCCAGATACATGGTACATAAATCAAATACAAACTTAATTATACAACTGTCGGGTAATAAAAGACAAAACATAATCTAAGAGTTTTAATAAGAATATTGTCATCTAGACAATATCTATTCTCAATGGAGTCCTCGTTACATTTATTATCACACTATTTCACAGAATAGTGAGGACTACTAATGCTATAATCTGGACCGTCACTCCGTTTCCCGACTAGTCGCAGCTATATTCTCATTTCCTGAAGAGAACAATGAAAGAAAGGGTGAGCTCAACTAGCCCAGTAAGAAATATTATGACTAAGATAATGCAGAATAAATTATCCTTAGCCTTCAAACGATATAACAACCGATAGAATACAATGACAACAAGTTTTAGATCAACAATCGCTGCAGTGAAATAAGCAATCCATTAGAAAAGTCAGTAGAGCATAAAATCTACTATTTTCTATGATTTAAAAAGTTTTTCATCAACTTTATCGCTGAGACTCAGCTTAATAAATAAAATCGAATCATCCCTGCACCACGGCCAAGGATATTCATGTAATCATCAATGGTCATGATTATACCGAATAATCACTGGTCATAATTGTGAGACCACAAATTTTATGAATAAAGATTTAAATTTCTCGAAATATTTTTTTTTGAATATTATGGTGTGGATTTGATATAATGTTATAGTTGTGGGTAATATTTATAAATTTTGCAAAGAATGCAAGTTTTTATAAAATATTCGTTTGGTCGGGAAATATTCTTTTTGTCGGGGAATATCCGTACGATGGCACAATCATTGGTAGACCCCACAACAGAAGTATTGTCGTAGTTAGAAAACGACAGAATTATCATTTTATAAAAATAACAGCGGAAGTGTTACCGTTAAAACTGTTGAACTACCCGGTAATAAAAGTACAGTAATACGCGTGGTTGTATAGTAGGACACGGTATTGATTATTGATGCTTACGTATGAAGTCACTCATTTATATTCAATTATTGCTACAGTAATTGTTGCATCATATCTCTCATATTTTATCAATTCTAGTCCAAGACCTTGAGCATTTCATACTTTATTTGAAAAAGACATCCCGACACTAAGTCCTTAAGTCCGACATTTCTTACGAGCACGTCTAGGTGATCAGCCTATAGTACTCTATGTTGATCAATACTACATTCATTAAACGTATGTACGTTTAAGTTGTGGCAACCTCACGTGCCTGTCATTTGACGACAAAACATTTTTAGCATAATCAGTCTTCGTTTGAAAACCACACCAATATAACTTGGCAAACATTGACCATGCTTTGATAGAAACATAATATAAGTCTAACCGAAAGAGTTGGCTTTGACTTCATCATACCACACTTCATGCGTAATAATACATGAATTACAAAGCTTGTCCAGATTGAACTAAAACAAGGGTGAGAATACTTGCCTAGAGCGTCTGCTACAGTTATAACACGTGCACTTTAAGTCCTTAAGTCTCTACCGTAAATGATAACATCACATAACACATTAGGTCATGAATGAACATACATGGTTCCTAATGAATCTTACCCTTCTTCTCAATCTAATCAGTACATGGATTTGTTACTAATAGTTCCAGCTTGCCATTATAGTTCACAATGTTCTTTCATTAATGTTCGATTGATTATCATCAACCTTTAACCATCCTACATTAAGTGTCTAACAATGTCTTAATATTGTTATAATTAATCTCTACTTCTTTGTTAATCGGCTAACATTCATTCCATACTTGCAAACTCTCTTCACTGTTAAAACCCTAGAAATTTTGATCATGGCATACCACCCTTTCTTCTCTCTTCGTGTACATGTTGCACAAGTTAAGTTAAGATGCTGACAATGGCCTTGGCTGGTACCGAGGCGCCACATAACTCTCTCTAGCCTCAGCTGCGTTGCCATGACTCTACAAGTGATGATAGCATTATATATATATATTTGTGGCGCCACCATTTTATTTTGGTTTGGCCATGCATACCAACTCTATCTGTAGATAACTTTGACAGATTTTTAACTTTGTGAGATTTCCAGGCTCGTAACTTCTTCGTTATAAGTCCGAGTTGGCTCGTTCAAAAGCCTACGGTTCACAAATTATATACTCTACGTGTTCATGCAAGAATTTTATTTATTTGACTTCGTTTACTCAAAATTCACCTATTAGTTCATTTTTAACGAAAACGATAAATGTTCATGAACGTTCAACACTCGTTTCTGCGTTCTAAGTTAAAATTCGGTCATTTTTGAGTCTGCAACTCTATAATGCCAAATATGACTTGACTCCATCGAAAACCAATGTTTCCGGGTTCAAACACAAAATATGACTTCCATTCCGAGAATTTCATAAATTCGACGATTATCGTCCAATCGTGTGAATTCCGGCTAAACTTCGTTACTAACGATTTGATCATCAATCCAAATGGATTTAATTCATTCTATAAACATTTCAATTTACATATTACAACAACTTATTTTTAAGTTATGAATTGGCTTATTCTTCATAAGTTTATAACTTAACAAATTATAAATTATAAATTTTTATTCCTTATGACTTATTATAGATTTAAGTCTTTTAACCAACATTCTTTCATCTTATCAATCATAATAACTTCATATGACAAGTTTATCATAAGTTCATAACTTATTGAGGTTTAAACTACTTATTCATGACTTATTCGGCTTAAGTCCATTGGTTATCCCATCCTTATGTGTTCTTAGCATACATGTTCATTACTTCTCTATCAAGCTATTATGGTAGAAATAGAAAATTATTGCACAAAAGTCTTACCCTTGATGAACTAGTACTTCTCTTCTTCTTGAAAATCTAACAATGGAAGTTTGACTTATTCTTGGCTTATTCTCTCTAACACTTAAGTTATTTATCAAGGAAAGTTGTTGGTTGAAATGAACAATCCAACAAATGAACTTTAAGCTTGCTATTTATAGATTTGGCAAAGTTAGGGCATATTGGTCATTAAAACATCCACCTCCTTAAGTCACCTCCTTACTATTCACCTACTTAACAACTAAGTAAACTTACTAACCACTCATATAACTTGGACATCACAAAACATATCCATTGCTTGGTCATCACATAAAGTTCTTGGTCACCAAGATTAACCCACATCAACCTTGGTTGCTCCATGGATCAAGCTTAACCCATTGGATCATTATATTGGGCTTAGGTCTAATTAACTTAACTTAACCTTGGACTTGCATTAATAACCACTTGGGCTTGTACCTTAATTCTTATTAGATTCTACCAATATTCTAACAATCCTACAAGTCCCACTTAATTGGCTAAAAGCCTTGTTACATATACTATACGTATAATTCTCATATTCTAACTCGTATATTAATTCATAATATACGTCATTCCATCCTCCGTACATACTCGTATAATACTTCGTATTATACTTGTATTCGTTTATTCGTACAATAAATAAGTATCAAACGATCATTACATTAAATTCTTAATACTTGATTTTCCTAACGTTCTCGAACTAAGTCCACACGCGAAATATTACGTTTTGCATACATAGATTATTATTACATAATTCATCCCACCTTGATATTATAACGTTACGTATTTCTCGAAAGTTCAATTCCCGAGCGAAAATCAATGAATAGTGTTTTTCAGAAAATTTCTCGGAAAACTTTATTTTTTTTGTCTTAGAAATTCAAACACTTTAATTCCTTCACGTAGTTAAAATACTACAACATTCTGACGTTTCTAAGTTATAAAATGACATTATTCTTACTAACACATAATAATAACAAGTAATATAATTTTATTCATTATTTTAATTATTAAATAAAATTATTTTACAAAGGATCCGAATTTCTCGGTCGTTACATTCTTCCTCCCTTATAAAGATTTTGTCCCCAGAATCTTGTTTCACGTTACACAAACAACTGAGGGTAATCCTCCTTTATCTTTTCTTCCAATTCCCACGTTGCTTCTTCTGCATCGTGGTTCTTCCATATCACCTTCACAGAAGATATAACTTTGTTTCGCAGAACTTGTTCTTTTCTATCGACAATTTGAATTGGCGTCTCTTCGTACGTTAAGTCCTTCTCGATATGAATCGGCTCATACTCTATTACGTGCTTATAATCTGGCTTATAAGGACGCAATACCGATACATGAAACACGTTATGTAATAGTTCTAGGTCTGGAGGTAATGTTATCATGTAAGCTACTTCACCTACCCGTTTTAACACTTCAAAAGGTCCTATAAACCTTGGACTTAACTTTCCCTTCTTTCCAAAATGTATCTTTCCTTTCTAGGGAGATACCTTTAGAAATATGTAAGAGCCGACTTCAAACTCCCTATTTTCTCAATGCAAGTTCGCATACTTCTTTTGTCTGTCTTGAGCTGCTATGAGACGCCTTCGTATCAACTTCACCATATCCGCTGTTTACTGCACCAATTCTGGCCCTAGCATTCAGCGTTCTCCCACTTCATCCCAATACAATGGTGTTTTGCACTTCCTTCCGTATAAAGCTTCGTAAGGAGACATACCTATGCTTGCATGATAACTATTATTATACGCAAACTCTACTAATGGTAGATGATCATCCTAACTACCCTTGAAATCCATGACGCAAGATCTCAACATATCTTCTAACGTTTGAATTGTTCTCTCACTCTGTCCATCAGTCTGTGGATGATATTCCGTACTCAGCTTCAACTGCATTCCCAATTGCTCCTGTAGACTCCTCCAAAAGTTCGATGTGAATCGTGGATCACGATCTGACACAATCGATACTGGTGCTCCATGTCTGGAAATTATTTCCTTAACATAAAGTTTAGCTAACTGGTCTAAGTTATACTTAACCCTAATTGGCAAAAAGTGAGCCGACTTCGTCAGCCGGTCCACTATTACCCAAATCGCATCATACCCTTTCATTGTAGTCGGAAGTCCCACCACAAAGTCCATCATGATATGCTCCCACTTCCACTCTGGAATTTCCAATAATTGTAGCAAGCCGCTTGGTCGTTGAGGTTCGGCTGTTGGGTAAAATCTATATACGCACAACACACAAGTATACGCGGTCAACAAGTAATAAAGTGATAAGTAGAGTATCGTTCCCATAGAGACAATTTAATAAGAAACTTAACTTCATAATTGTGACGCCCCCAAAATAGGTCCAATCCATCCAACCTATTTTGAGTCGCCAAATACATGGTACAGAAAACAACTACAACTTTATTACTACAATTGTCGTGAAAAATACAACAACACATATACTGTGAGTTTTAATACCAACTGTGACTCATGTCCCAACTATGGGCGGACTCACAAAGGATACCTTACATAAAGGTACAATCTATAACTGTTTTAGAAATTAAAATCTTTGGGAAGTGCTCAAGGAAACCTTCGTACATAGAAGGCCATGAATCTAAGTTATGATAGATATCATATTTCCAGAGAATTATCCTTGGTTGATCCAATAGACCCCAAAGAAAAACGAGAAGATTACTATCATGTTCCTTCCAATGGTGAGTCTTCTCTTGACATATAACTATCTCCACCGTCTGCGATTGAACATTATGTTTCAACCCAACTCCAAGATCATATAAGTAGTGCTCGTAGATATACTCAGCAAGTGGATTTCCACAACCCTTTCTTATGATAACACGAGATTGTATGTCATTAGACATCTTGTATAATAGTGGCAAAACACCCTTCCAAAGTTGGGTTCACCTCACCCTATTGTTGTTCACCAAAATCAATTATTAAGTGACGTATAATATACGACACACACATCTTAGGTCCTCAATACAATTATATATTGTATGTCATGCCATTTTATAATGTGTTGAGAAACTTTGATAGTCTCGGACCCACCACACTATCCCCTGTTATCCCCGCTCGACCCAGCTATACTCCTATTACCTGAAAGGAATTGTGAAGTAAAAAGGGTGAGCACAACTAGCCCAGTAAAGAATATCATAACTAAAGATAATTATATTATCAATAGCCTATCAGTAATAATTCAGAGATTTAGAACATATAGTAGATGATAAAACTTTTCAACCATAGTTGCAGCGGAACGAGCAATCCATTAGAAGAGTCAAATAGACCATAAAGTCTATTATCTTCTCCATGTTAAAAGTCCACCAACAATGCTTTATCCCTGTAATATTAATCAACAGATCCTGTTCACAGTCATGTGAATAACTCATAATCATAATTGTAGTTCTAATTTTCTCTTCTCATCCAAGACGAAGATAATTTTCATCACATGTCTTTACCTGAAACATCAAAGATTATGGTTATACCAAATCACAGTTCCTGTTCATAATCATACTAATTAGTTCATCTTTGCATTACGGGCTAAAGATATTCATCAACAGTTCATCTTTGCACTACATGCCAAAGATATTCAACAACAGGTCATCTTTGCACTACAGGCCAAAGATATCCAACAACAGGTCATCTTTGCACCACTGGCCAAAGATATTCATTAATAATTGATCTTTGCACTACAGGCCAAGATATTCATATCTCAAATAAACATACAATCATTTAAGAATTTATATAAACAATAATTATAATCATGTTGATCAATTCACCTTTGCACTTAAGCTAAAAATATTCAATTGTAAATTCAATGGTCATGATCATACCAGTCAACAATTCATCTTTGCACTACTGGCCAAAGAGAACTCATAGTCACGATCATACTAATAATCTACCCATCTTTACACTTAAGTCAAAGGGAAATTTCATCACCGGGATTATAAAAATGTTATATATTGTAAGACCCCGAATTTTATGAAATAAAAGTATTCAATTTTTTCTTATAATTATTATTTAGTAAATGGTTAAATTGATAAAAGTTTAAAGTTATGGGTGAAATATGCAAATTTTACAAAATATGCAAGTGGCTATAAAATATTTATTGTTATCGGAGAATATTCGTTTGGTCGTGAAATATTCTTTTTGTCGGGAATATCAGTACGACGACGCAGCCTTGTGTGGGCCCCATAACGAAAAGCGATTGGATGAAGAAAATGACAAATATAAGTTGTTTATAAATGACGGCGTAGTTATTCACTTGTTAATCTTGTTAAAATACTTCAAATGGTTAAAACACAAGAAGATAGCACGGTATTGCACCAATTATTGATTCTTACGTAAGAAAGCACTACTCAATAATTGTTACAGTAATTACTGTTCAATATTATATTTTATTGATTCAATAATTGTTTGCGTTGATATTTTATATTACATTGTTTTAATAATTGTCACTACACAAGATTTTCCATTATCGAAGCAATAATTCATATTATCCTAATAATATTATTAGAAAACATTATTGGCAATGTCTAGAAAGTTACATCTAAGGAGAGGTTTGGTCACCTAATTGCTTGCGCCAAGTGAGGAGAAATCTTTATTGAAAGCCCTTTTTCCCAGGAAGCCGCCTGGTTGTCATTATTATTGTGATTCTAATATTATTTTTGTGAATAATTAATTATTGATTAATATGATAAGGAAAATATTCATTTTATGTGGATATAGATGGAGAAAATTTTTAAAGTCACAATTGTTGAAAATTAATATTTTATCTTTTTCTGATAAAATAATTCATTTAAATATATTATTTTAATAATATATTAATAGTGATATTTTTATAATGAATGTGTGATATGTGAGTATATGAGGAGGAAGAGTATTTTTGTGGCATTAAATGATTAACACATGTTTTGTGTGTCGGTGGACCCCATTTCATGACTGAAATTTGATTATAGCCTGTAAAATCGTCCGTTTGTGGATTTCAGTCAATTTTTGTTTGGAATTTGGAAAAACTTTCTTCTGCAAAGTTGTAGAGAATTGAATTTCCTATAAAAAGTCGCGAGATTCGAATTTTCGGACAAAAGAGCTATTTATTATGAATTATTGAAGTTCCGAAGCTCTGAAATAATTATTTTTCAAAAGTTTTAAATTTGTTTTAAAAGAAAAACGTTTTTAACAAGGTAGGTGTGCCCACTAGCATGGAAAAAGAGCTGAGATCAGATTGTCCAAGGTGTGCGTGAAGATTATATATATATATTAATATTTTAATAAATTTTCTACTTTGGTGTTCTAAGCATTTTCCTATAAATAGGGTGCTTAGGTTAGAATTAAAAATCACACCAGAAATTGAAGTTTTCTCTCTCTATATTATCGAGCGTATTCTTGTGAGTATTTTGAGTATACTTTGAGTATTGCTATACTCGGTATTGAAGTTAGATTCAAAGATTATATCCGATATTCCAAAGATCGCTTTTTTGAGGTAAGGGATTTTAAGGGTTATTATGTTTTTTTAGTTTTGAAATTTTTCTGAACCTTCAAAAATTCTGGAAAAATTTAAAATGATATTTTGATGAGTTTTGTAGATTGTGGCCAAAAATGGCGATTTTTGGATGTATAGATTAAGAGTTATGGATTTTATGAGAAAAGACTATTTTAAAAGTAACCGCTTATAACTCCTTGTGATTAACTCCAAAATTGATGAAATTTTTATTGGGAGTACATCTATATAATATCAGTATACCGTATTAATTTCAGAATTTTTGGACAAAAGTACAATTTATGATAAATGTTTAAATATTCAGTGGTTTTGGCCATGTGAAAAATAGTAAATGAATTTTAAAAACTATGAGAAAAATATATATTCAATATGGGACTATATTCTTCTAAATCCCAGAAAAGAAATATTTTTGGAACTGAGTTGGTATTTTTCATGAAAATGTTCTAGTTATAAGTAAATGAATTAAATATGTTATGTGAAGTAAAAAAATTGGAAAATATGATTTATTGGCTTGAGAATCATATATGAGGTATATGCAGATTTTTATGAGGGTTTTGGTTAATGATGATGAAATCTTATGAGTTTGGCATTTTTAGATGATTAATTGCATTAATTATTAAAGTGTAAATAATTGGATTAAATTATTTATAAGTTTAAGAAATGATTAAAATATTATTATAATATTAATAATATTAGATTATGAGATTTCTAAGTGATTTATAACATTTGGATTAAGGTGTTATAAATATGGATATGAATTTTATTATGAAACTTTATCTTTTCGTAGTCGAGGTTACTACGCACGCGTATATCACGGTACTATGTATTTAACATAAAAGTACTTATTCACGACAAATTGGTTTCTTCTCCGACCAAATTATCGTTGATTTATGAATCTTACTCTTGACATTAAAATCATGTTTTGATTATATTATTTTTATATAACATTCTTATAACCCTAATGATGATATTTCTCTTTGACTTGAGTGTAAAGATGGGTAGATTATTGGTATGATCATGACCATAGGTTCTCTTTGGCCAGTAGTGCAAAAGTTGAATTGTTGACTGGTATGATCATGACCATTGAATTTACAATTGAATATTTTTAGCTTAATGCAAAGGTGAATTGATTAACATGGTTATAATTATTGTTATATAACTTCGAAAATGATTATGTATTTATTTGATATATGAATATCTTTGGCTCGTGGTCAAAGATGACTT
>CM035155.1:100928995-101085635 GCA_020205615.1 Panax quinquefolius
GATCATGCCAACCATCGTCCATCAATGCACTACACGCCAATGAGGACCTTTACCATATCATTTGTAACTTACGCTCATGATTATCAAGAATAATCCCTAGTCATAATCATACCAATCCACGGTCCATCTACGCACGTAAAGCCACAAATGACTTTCATCACAATATAAGCATGAGGATGATGACAATGATATAAGAATTCAATTAAAAGAAAACAAAGGATAAATTTTTAAAGATTTATAATTTAATTTATCCAGAATTCAATAATGTCCAAATTTTCAACATGATACTACTTTGTGGAGTAAAATTCAAGAATAATATTGTAACAAAATGATTTGAACAGAAAAGAAATCAATTTTTGCTATGAATAGTACCCCGGGTGAATAGTACATTTGCAGTGAATAGTATCCCTTGAATAGTACTTCATGAATGGTACCCATGATTAGTACCAGGAATAGTACTTTATTAATAATAGTACCCGTGAATAGTATTTTGTAAATAGTACCCCATGAATAGTATTTTGTGAATAGTACCTCATGAATAGTATTCCAGAATGAAAGGATCAATAATTATCAAGAATTCTCATAATAATATTTTCATGAAAGATCTTTGGATGAAGCTTAAATATCAAAGATATTCTACTAATGTCACGAAGTATAGAAGCAATACTTTAACAAAATGAGTGTAGAATTAGAACACGAAACAAAATAATATTACTTACATACTACAAAGTATGGAAGAAAATATTATTTCTTACGAATCTTGAAAAAAATATCCCTTACTTTAGAAGAAAGGCGGATCTTTGGAATAGTGAAGTAGCAAAATACTCTACTTCTTTCTCTCTATAGCTTCTCTCTATAATGGCTCTTTTTGAGTCATAGTGAATTAGTGAGAATGAAAGAAGAATGAACTTCTATTTATAGGAAAATATAGTTTTCGATAATTGCACGTTTTGGGGCTCAAAATATTACAGTATAATACCTTTATCTTTTCCTTCATTTTTAATCTAGTCCTGCAAGTATTATCAAACTTGCACCACCTCTTCTAATAGTACATGCATGTGAATCAATAGTACATTCATGTTAATCAATAGTTCTATACATGTGAAAAAATAGATACAGTATAGTACCTTCATCTATACCTCCATTTTTAATTTAGTCATGCAAGTATTATCAATCTTGCAAACTCCTCCCCTAATAGTACATGCATGTGAATCAATAGTACATACATGTGAACAAATTGTTATAAGCATGTGAATTAATAGCAATTAATTGCTCATTTATCCGATTAATTATCTGATTGGTCAATATAACCTCTAGAAATCAATTATTATCAAAATAAATGTCTATTTCCACTAACACTAATAATTCCAACACAATGGAAATATCAATTTCATCTTTAATCAACACGAACTTATTCATCATTAATATTATAACTCACAATATTTAACAACCAGATCATTCACAGGAAAGAGGGGGCCTTCCGATAAGGATTTCTCCCTATTGACGCGCAATTAGGTGACCAAACCCCTTTCCTCGATAGAACTTTCTAGACATCGTTAATATTGCAAATAATAATATGAATAACTTTGTCGTCTCAATTATTGATTTAAAAAATATAAAATATTATGCAGATAATACTGTGACAATAATTGAATCAATAATATGAGAGATATTATACGAATTCATGTGTAGCAATAATTAAGTATAACTGAGTGACTTCTCAACGTAAGCATCAATAATCAATCTTGTGTGCTCTTATCGCAATCATAAGCGTATTCTTTGTACTTTTACCACCGTATTTAAATAGTTTAATCATAAAACTTTCATAGTTATTTTTATAAAAAGACATTTCTGTCATTTTTTAACTACGACAATACTTCCGTTGTGCGGTCCACCAATGATTGTGTCATCGTACGAATATTCCCTGTTAAAACGAATATTCTCCGACCAATCGAATATTTTATAACCACTTGCTTACTTTTCAAAATTTGTAATTATTATCCACAACTATAAAATTATATCAAATCCACACCATAATATTCAAAAATATATTTCGAGAAAAGTTAATCTTTATTCATAAAAGTTGGGGTCTTATAACCTCCCCTTCTTATGAAATTTTGTCCCTGGAATTGGGGTACATACCTGGTATGTCGAAGAGGTGAGGATACCTTGATTTTATTTCAGATTCTAACTCCCAGGTCATTTCCTCCACATCGTGGTTTCTCAACAAAACTTTGACTTGAGGTATAACCTTGGAGCATAGAATATAATCCTTCTTATCCAAGATTTTAACAGGTACCTCTTCATACGTTAAATCTTCCGCTAACAAATCAGTTCTAAGTCAATAATGTGGTTCGTGTCTTTCACATATTTACGTAACATAGATATGTGAAAAATGTTATGAACACGAGACATACTTAGCGAGAAGGGCGAGTATATAGGCTATAGTTCCTACTCTATCGAGGATTTGAATGGGCCGATGAATCGAGGATTAAGCTTTCCTCTCTATCCAAATCTTATAACTCCTTTCCATGGAGCCACACGTAACAAACACAAGATCACCAACATTGAATTTCACATCATTTCGATGAAGATCAAAGCATAACTCTTTTGTCGATCTTGTCGGGTTTTTTATCGTTGTCGGATCATTTGAATCTTTTTCGTAGTCATACATACCAACTCTGGTCCCAATAATGTTGTTTCACCCACCTCATCCTAACATCTTTGGAGAAACGACATTTGCGTCCATACAATACCTCGAATGGAGCCATGCCAATACTTGCTTGATAACTTTTGTTGTAGGAAAATTCCACCAATGGCAAGAACTTGTCCCAACTTCCTTTGAAGTCAAGGACACAAAGTCTTAATAGATCTTCAAGAGTTTGAATAGTTCTCTCTGACTGCCCGTCTGTTTGAGGATGATATGCCAAACTAAATCGTAAATCTGTTCCCATAGCTTTTTGTAAACTAACCCAAAATTGTGAAGTGAATCTTGGGTCTCGATCAGAAACTATGGATACTGGCATACCATGATGTCTTACAATCTCATTTATGTATATACGAGCAAGACGTTCAAATGAATAAGTTTCTCGTATAGGTAAGAAATGAGCAGACTTGGTTAATCTATCGATAATGATCCAAATCGCATCTATGCCTTGAGAAACCTTGGGAAGGCCAGTAACAAAATCCATGGTAATGTGCTCCCACTTCCATTCGGAATTTCAAGTGGTTGCTGATGGACCTTTTGGCACTTGATGCTCCACCTTAACTCGTAGACAAGTTAAACACCTTGAGATAAACTTCATGATCTCTCTCTTCATATTGCTCCACCAAAATGTATGTCGAAGATCACAAAATATTTTGGTACTCCCAATATGGATTGCAAATGGTGTGTTATGCGCCTCCATCATGATTTTATACTTTAAATTTGGGTCGTTAGGAACACAAAGTCTGGAGTTAACTCGAAGTATTCCATCTTCATCAATTTTGTCTTTTGGAATAGCACCTTCTTGAACTTTCTTCTTCATACGCATCAGCTCCGGGTCTATTACTTGAGCAACTTTAACTTTATCGATTAAAGTCAGTTCTACTCGTATATTTGACATCATCACGTGGGACCTTGAAGTCTTTATATCTATCTCCATCCTTTGTAAGTCATAGCAAATGGGCCTTTGCATTGACAATATCGCACTCATACCCACATATGATCTTCTACTCAATGCGTCAGCTACCATGTTCATTTTTTTAGGATGGTATTGAATGGTATCGTAATCTTTCAACAGCTCAAGCCAACATCGTTGTCACATGTTGAGTTCCTTCTGGGTGAAGAAATATTTGAGGCTTTTATGATCGGTATAGATCTCCACCTTCTCCCCATACAAGTAATGTCTCCAAATCTTTAGTGCGAAAACAACTGTTGCCAACTCTAGATCATGAGTAGGATAATTCCTCTCATATTCTTTAAGTTGTCATGAGGCATAGGGTATGACTTTCCCATGTTGCATGAGAACACATCCTAACCCTCTGCTGAAGCATCATTTGTAGATGACAAATTCCTCCGAACCAGATGGTATTGTCAGAATAGGTGCTGAAATGAGTCTCCTCTTGAGTTCTTGAAAACTCTTCTCACATTCCTCGCTCCAACTGGATTTTGTTTTCTTCTGAGTCAGATTAGTTAATGGAGTACCGATTCGAGAAAACCATTCTACGAATCTCCGATAATAACCAGCTAAGCCAAGAAAGCTACGTACTTCGGTCACTGACTTAGGTTGCTCCCAGCTTTGTATTGCTTCAATCTTTGCTGGGTCAACAGATATTCTATGATTTGATATCACATTCCCAAGGAATGCCACTTCCTCAAGCCAGAACTCGTATTTCTTCAACTTGGCATAGAGCTTATTTTCACGAAGCTTTTGGAGTATCAGCCTCAAGTGTTGCTCATGATCTTCATGAGTTTTGGAGTATATGAGGATGTCATCAATAAAGAAAACAACAAAATGATACTCGATTCATCATATCCACTAAGGCAGCAGGAGCATTAGTCAATCCAAAAGACATGACTAGGAATTCATAATGCTCGTACCGAGTTCTGAAAGCAGTCTTTGGGATGTCATCAGTTTTAATATTTAACTGATGATATCCGAAATGAAGATCAATCTTGGAAAAGAATTTGGCACCTTGTATATGGTCAAACAGGTTATCAATACGTGGCAACGGATACCTATTTTTGATGGTGACATGATTCAACTCCCGATAGTCAATATAAAGTCGCATACTTCCATCTTTCTTCTTTACGAATAGAACAGGAGCACCCCAAGGAGACGTACTAGGACAATTTAAATAGTTATAAGCATGTGAATTAATAGCAATTAATTGCTCATTTATCTTATTAATTACCCGATTGATCAATATAACCTCCAAAAATCAATTATTATCGAAATAAATATCGATTTCCACTAACACTAATAATCCCAACACAATGGAAATATCAATTTCATCTTTAATTAACACGAACTTATTCATCATTAATATTATAACTCACAATATTTAACAACCAGATCATTCCCAGGAAAGAGGAGGCACTCCGATAAAGATTTCTCCTTATTGCCACGCAATTAGGTGACCACACCCCTTTCCTCGACAGAACTTTCTAGACATCGTCAATATTGCAAATAATAATATGAATAACTTTGTCGTCTCAATTATTGATTTAAAAAATATAAAATATTTTGCAGATAATACTGTGACAATAATTGAATCAATAATATGAGAGATATTATGCAGCAATTACTGTAGCAATAATTGAGTATAACTGAGTGACTTCTCACGTAAGCATCAATAATCAATACTGTGTGCTACTATACAACCACGTGTATTACTGTACTTTTACCACCGGGTATTTAAACAGTTTAATGGTAAAACTTTCGTCGTTATTGTTATAAATAGGCATTTCTGTCGTTTTCTAACTCCGACAATACTTCTGTTGTGGGGTCCACCAATGATTGTGTCATCGTACGAATATTTCCTGTTAAAACGAATATTCCCCGACCAATCGAATATTTTATAACCACTTGCTTACTTTGCAAAATTTGTAATTATTACCCACAACTGTAACATTATATCAAATCCACGCCATAATATTCAAAAATATATTTCGAGAAAAATTAATCTTTATTCATAAAAGTTGGGGTCTTACACTTGTGTTGAAACCTTTTCCACTCGGGTTGGATGGTGGTAGGAGATGAGTGATTTTCTTCTGATCTGCCAGAAGTTTGAGAATGTTTTCGAGTGAATCCCCTAAGGGTGTGAACACTCTTGTACGTCTAACTTCTCTACTCTTTAGCAATGGAGGGTTGTTCCCATAACTTCCAGATTGGATATGCTCAACTACGGCTTTTAATGCGGAAAGGTATTGAATCTTCCCAGATTTTAATCCCATTTCAGCTATTTCTCCGTGCTTAATCATTTCTGAGAATGGCTTTCCTATTCAGCTAGGACCCTCTCATAAAATGGAGCTTCTTGAATATCTATGAAGGTCATCACCATTTCAGACTCTGTCATGGATGGGATAATTTGAGCAGCCAGACGCCTCCATCTTTGGGCATACTCAATGAAAGACTCATTGACTTATTTCTTGACCTTGGTAATTTGATACCGGTCTGGAGCCATCTGAGTTTGAAAGATGTATTGACTGAGGAAAGCATGGGCTAATTCTTCCCAGCTGTGAATTTTGGAGTTATCCAATCTAGTGTACCATGCTCTGGCTTCTCCGGTCAGACTTTTCTGAAATAGCTGCATTCTAAGCTTTTCATTCTCGGCATATGATCTGAGCTCTCCAATAAACACCTTTAAGTGGGTATAAGGATCTCCCAATCCATCATATTTCTCAAAATCAGGAGTCTTGAATTTCTCTGGATAGTGAACCCCGGGGAAGATGCAAAGGTCTGAATATAAAACACTTTCGTGTGTTCCAATTCCTTTAATAGACTGAATGGTCTCTTCCATTTGTAGAACCTTCTTCCGAATATAACTGGTGTCTTGATCTTCTTTAAGATGGGTGATTTCAGGGGTTTTGTTGGTCTTGTTAGACTGAGACTCAAGTGATGGAACTTCTTTGTATGGACCCTGGATTCCTCCATGTGCAGAGGGTTCTGTGTGGATGGGTATTTGTGGACCCTGAGTTGACTTGTGTAATTCTTTGAGCAGAATAACCAACTCTGTGATTTGATTGCTTAATCCTTCGAACTCCTTGTGGGAGATAGGAGTAAGATTAGGCTTGCTAGATGTAGCCATGTTTGGCTGTAGGCTTAGTGCCTTCTTGGACTTTGAACAGGTAACGGGACCAATCGTTTCCCTATAAAAAGACTTACGTAGTTTAGTCTGGGGAAATGTGGCAATGTTGCATGCTATGTAATGTGTCCATTTTTTAGGAGTATTATATTACAAAATGGATGTCAGCTGTTTTAATGACAAGATAACATGACAGGCTTTAATATGCATGTTCACATATTACATTATATTTAGCATTACATTGAGATTAACATGGAAATGAAATTACAAGTAATTGAAATGGGAAGGTATGAAGTGACTTCCCTCCACATTTGGTTTATCAGAGGCTGACCTATCTTAGACTACTCTCGCGACTTTTTGGCATAAAGGTCCCCAGATCATTGCAATTTACTCGATGGGAATTTAATCTAATCTTACAACTGGAGCGAATCTGGGTGATGCCTTTCCTGAGCCTCGTGGAATTAGTCTCCCGATGAGTCCAGTAAACAAACACCGACAGGATAGCCTCCTGGTGGAGGGACCACACAACATACATTCACAAACATCGCGTCTCATCGTATGGAAATGATGACATGTGCAAAGCACTAATATCACAGACAGATATGGTGCGAAACACAAGTGCAATAAATAATGCATTAGTACACATTCATTCAAATGTAAATGCAACATCCACACATAAGCAGATAAAAGTTTTGAAAAGCTTTTAATAGCGGCTTAAGCCCTCTTACTGGTGTCCCCAGAAGAGTCGCCACCTATCGACGTCGGGATTTTTATTTGTCCCTTTTTGTTCTTGTCTTTTGGTGTTCTCATGTTAGTTGAGATTTGTTTGAAAAAACATGTTTAAAAAGGTCCGACATGTATATGTCGACGATTTGACTGTAAGAGTCGCCAGTTGGTATTTTTAAATGGTTGCACCAACTCAACCGAGAAAAGGTTTTCACATAGACCTAGTGATGTGACACTATTTAACTGGTTTGCAAAATCGAAATTCGTTAGGGTCCGGGGGCTTGATTAAGCGGAATGAAGGTGTTAGGCACCCCCCCCCCCCCCGACTTTCGTAATAACATGGTTACCGCCACTTTTTATTTTAAACTTTTATCTGTTTGTGTGTGTGTGTGTAGGTCTATGTGCAGTTGTCTGGAAGTACTGTTATGCCTCATTCGCACCTATGTACAAAGGGTTTGGCTTTTGTATAAAAGTTCAATTTTAACGAGATATGGCAGTGATGTTTTGTAAAATAGGTTTTTCAAACCCTTGTGCTCAATAGTAATTGAGACCTTTGATAATTCTATTTTATTATGTGTTCGTCTTGGTTACTTTTATTTCTGAGATGTGAAGCATCTTCGAGAAAATAAGATACATAGTAGTGCCGAAATCCTTGTGCGCATGAGAGCCATCTAGGAAAATTCAGACACCGTGAATAATTTACAAGCTGGCTGCAGTTGAAAATGTCCATCACGGGAACCGAATCTAGATTCAGGAACTGAATCTATGATCACATGATTCCTAGGCTCACATGACAAAGCAATATGTACAAAACCTAGAAAATGAACTAGATTTGAGTAAATCTGAGCTTTCCAACTTCAACGGTTCCAGTTTAGTCACCATGAACCGGTCAAAGTGAGAGCAGGCTGATAAAATAGTTATATATATATATATATAAACTATAAATATATATATAAGCAATAAAAGGCCAAAAATTGATCTCCAGGCCTGACAAGAATTTAAATATATATATATATATATATACACATATATTGTTATCGAAATTTGTTCGGTGGAGCATGGATATCATATTCGGTGCGTTTACATCTTATATATATGATATCCAGGCTCCACCAAACAAAGTTTGATAACTATATATATATATATATATATATATATATATATATATATATATATATATATATATATATTTATATATATATATAAGCGATAAATGCTCTTGATGTATATCCGGGCTCAATCAAGCAGAGTTTGCGAGAAAAGATGTATATACATAAGTATTTATATATATACAAAAGCAGTAAACGCTCTGAATATTATATTCGAGCTCAATCGAAGCATATTTCGATAATATATATATATATATATATATATATATATATAAGTATTTATATATATAAAAACAATAAAAAGCCACGGATCGACGATTCGGGCATACCCACACGACGCGACTCTCAACGTGAGTATATATATATATATATATATAAGTGATAAAAAGCTTAAAAACCTGAAATATCTTACAGTGGGCTGCCTAGAACACTTCAGATAGCTTTTGACAGCTAATAAATTAGTTACCACCGATTAAATTTTAGTATGTAGCAAAACACGAGCTCACAAGTGTTTAGAAAGAAGAATCACTCAGTTTAGAGCATTCTAGAAGTGTTTACAACTTGAAATGGATAAAGTTTTCTCTCCTTTTTCTATTTCTTTTTTTAAAATGACCAACCAAAGGCCTTTATTTATACACTAGATGGTCGCGGGTCTACCTGCGACTGCTTGGGTTTCCCCGGGCTATGTGGGTCCCGTTATCTCAAAGTATGTGCACACGTGCAATGCATTGTTCGCTTTAACCTTCATAACTTTCAATCCGAGCATCTAATGGAGGCGTGTGATACCTTTTTGGAATGCTGTTGTCGAGAGCTACACAATGACATGGGATAAGAGGTTGTACGAAGCCGAGAAGATGGGTCCATGATCAGATCTTCAAGTCTCCAAATTCTATCCGGTGTGCTGTCTTGTGTAGTAGTCACTCGGGATTTTGAGCTATGGTTCTTGTGAGACACTTCTATATGAAATGTGGGATGAAATGATGTTGAGATAACGTGAATGTAGTATTGAGCTGGCAAAATGATGATTTTACCCCTCACTAGGGTTATCTCCGGCTCTATGTAGATGTAGCAGTTATTGCTAAGGGTTATCTCTTAGATTGGGCTGCTGTGAGTGTTGAATGTCCTCAAGGTTATCTCCGAGGTGTGCTTGAACTCTCGGGTTATCTCTGGGGTTGGAACTGAGTGTCCCGGGGTTGTCTCCGGGGTTGAAACTGACTATTCTGAGGTTATCTCCGAGGTTTGGAACTGAGCATCTCGGGGTTATCTCTGAGACTGGAACTGAATATCTCGGGGTTGTCTCTAAGATTGAAAATTGAGTATCCCGGGGTTGTCTCCAGGATTGAGCTGATTTTACCTTCAGGGTTATCTCTACAAGACGATTTTGCCCTCCTACAAGGTTAGTAACAGGAATGCAAAATTTTGGGTGTCTACACAAGTAGTTATAATGTCCGATTTATTTCTCTTATAAAATAGAAAATATACTTTTATAAGCAGTTACTATGTCCAATTTTCTTCAAGTATTTAGTAAGAATATTTATTTTATAAGCAGTTATAATGCCGAAATTATCTCAAATATAATAGCTGAATATTCATTTTATAATCAATTATAATGCTCAATTTATTTTAAATATAGTTGATGAATATTCATTTTATAAGCAATTATAATACCAAAATTATTTCATGTATAGTACAAGGAGTCTTATTTATAATCGGTTATAATACCCGAAATAAAATTTAAAACATTTGATCGTTAAACGCTTAATTAGTCTATATGAACTTATAATTGTATAGATGGACCGAGAGACAAAAAATTAGCGTAAACGGTAGAGGCGAGTCAGGAAAGTTTTTCCACACTATGTGCAAACTTTCTATTTTTATATAAGTTTTTTAGCTTCATTTAATTTTTGTATTAAATGCAAGTTTTCTATTTTGACTATACGAACTTGTTATACACTTTGTTTGTGTTATCTATTGTTGAGAGGTTATGACTTATTATTCAAGCATAACTAAATGAAATGAGTTGTTATTTGGGTAAATTGGATTTGATTTGATATCAAAGCATAAACTGTGATGAAACCAATAATGTTTGGTACAAATATATATACTGATACTATTTAGAGCCGTGGTTATAACCTTGTTGGTGGTTATCTGTGATATATAAAGATCGACCTTTTGTGATATGCATACTATGTCCGATTGAACATATCAATCTTGGGGTTCTAAGTCTTTGTGATTGAGAGAAGCCAGAATGATGCTAATGATTCCTAAGTTTATATGACCTATGGAAGTGATTATTATGTCCGGTTGAACATATCAACCTCGGGGTTCTAAGTCTTTATGACTGATAGAGGCCAGAATGATGTATATATATATGGAAAAACTCTTGAAATATATGTTCATTAAATTCAGATACAGTGTGAGCATAAAGTATAACTTTTTTAAAACTTGTTGAGCCTTTTATAGCTCATCCTTGCCAAATATCATTTTTCTTTGCAGCATCGAATGATATTCCCAGATGTTCCTGTACTCACTCTTGTGTATAGAAAGTCTCTACTAGTTTTAAGGTTTACTATGTTGGACTTGGTTACATCTTTACAAACTTTGATGTAATAATAATTTGATTTGGAATCACGTAATCAAATTTTATAATATGTAATATATATTATCAGTTTTTGTCATTTATAGTTTTTACCTTTCTAGAGAAAATAAAAAGAAGTACAGTATCTATACAAACTACACATCTGAATAAGGGTATTAAATGATCTTGGGAGTTATGTAAGCACTGAGGTTGCGCCCCTCAGTTCCAGGAACAATCTTATCATTAATACTGTGAATGTCAGATAGATAGGAATTATCGATATGAAAGAAATATCCATGAGATTATAAATCTATTCATCCAAGTGAGGGTATCCATATACAGTAATTGTTATGACGAGAACTACTATCTGTTATGGGAACTATGAATCTTGAATTGATAGAAGTTATTATCTTCTGAAATATTTACGTGAGCACCAAATCTGCTACAGGGAGTGTAGAGAATTTGGGGGCGTCACACCTTCTCACAGGTAGTAATGCTCAAGTCTATTCGGATTTTCCTTGTGATTGTAGCTTATTATTACAAGATCTAAAAAATGGATATGGAGACGTCCTTTCTCAATGGAAATTAAAAGAGAATTTATGTATGATACAACAAGAAAGATTTGTCTCAAGTGATAGAACAAATCAAGTATGTAAGCTACAACGATCCATTTATGGATTGAAGCAAGCTTCTCGAAGATGGAACATCCGTTTTAATGAGACAATCATAGAGTTTGATTTTATCAAAAAATGAGGATGAACCAAGTGTGTACAAAAGGTCAGTGGGAGTGCAGTGACATTCCTAGTACTATATGTTAGAGTTTATGCCCTAGAGGCCAATTATATGATATAATTGCTTAACATTTTGATATTATATTTGATTAAATAAATGAATGATTTTATTATGGTTTTATTTACTGCGTTATATAAATGTTAACATAATAAATTTCCTTAGAATAGTGATATAAATTATATTGTTTCAAGTATGTGACTTGAACATGAGATTATATAATTACAATTAGTATCATTGCTCTTAAATGTCCCTAGTCGAGTATCATTGTTGATGGGAGAACAATGATGCATTGAGACTAGTATGTGGATTCATGTGACGCCCCCAAAATAGGTATACATCACCCATTCTAAGTCGCCAAATACTTGGTACATAAATCAAATACAAACTTCTTTTATACAATACGACAAAAGCGTAGCTGAGAGTTTTTACACGAATATTGTCTTCTAGACAATATCCAAACTCAAATTGAGTCCTCATTACATTTACTATCACACTATTTCATAGAATAGTGAGGACTACTATAGCCACCATCTCGGACCATCACTCCGTTTTCCGACTACTCCCGACTACGTTCTCATTTCCTGAAGAGAACAGTGAAAGCAAAAGGGTGAGCTCAACTAGCCCAGAAAGAAATATTATGACTAAGATAATGCAGAATAAATTATCGTTATCCTTCAACAGTGTTAAACTGATAAAATACAATAAACATCAAGTTTAACTACAGCGGAACAAGCAATCCATTAGAAGTGTCAAGTAGAGCATGTTATCTACTATCTTCTATGATTTAAAAAGTTTATCATCAATTTTATAGCTGAGACTCAGCTTAATAAATAATCCACATCATCGAATCATCCACTACACTTCTACGAGGATATTCATTAGTATCACGACCACGAATTATCCATGTACTACGGGCCAAGGATATTCGTGTTTTCACCAATGGTCATGATCATGCCAACCACTGTCCATCAATGCACTACGGGCCAATGAGGACCTTTACCACATCATTTGTAACTTACGATCATGATTATACCGAATAATCCCTGGTTATAATCATACCAATCCACAGCCCATCTATGCATGTAAGCCACAGATGACTTTCATCACAATATAAGCATGAGGATGATGACAATGATATAAGAATTCAATTAAAAGAAAACAAAGGATAAATTTTTAAAGATTTATAATTTACTGCTTTGTGGAGTAAAATTCAAGAATAATATTGTAGCAAAATGATTTGAACAAAAAAGAAATCAATTTTTGTCATGAATAGTACCCCGTGAGTAGTACTTTGTGAATAGTATCCATGAATAGTACTTTATGAATAGTACTCCATGAATAGTACTTTGTGAATAGTATTTCATGAATAGTACTCTGGCATGAAAAGCTTAAAATCTAACAAGAATGTTCATAAAAATATCCTTGTGAAACGATACTAGTTGAGGAGCAAATTTCCAGGATATTCTACAAATTTCACAGAGTATAGAAGTAATACTTTAACAGAATGAGTGTAGAATTAGGAATACAAAACGAAATAATATTACTCACATATTACAGAGTATTGAAGAAAATATTATTTCTTACGAATATTGAAAAAAATAATATCCCTTACCTTAAAAGAAGATTGGATACTGGAATAGTGAAGTAGCAGAATACTCTTCTTCTTTCTCTCTATAGCTTCTCTCTCTATAATTGCTCTTGTGAGTCTTAGTGAATTGGTGAGGAGCATATGAGAAAGATCCCTTATGTCGGAAATTAGATATATCACAAATGCAATGATATGTACTCGTCCGGATATCTCGTATGCTTTGAGCATGACGAGCAAATACCAGTCGAATCCAGGTGAAGGTCACTGGACAGCAGTTAAGAATATCCTCAAGTACTTGAAAAGGACTAACGATTCATTCTTGGTATATGGAGGTGAAGACGAACTAGTAATAAAGGGTTACACAGATGCTAGTTTCCAGACTGACATTGAGGACTATAAGTCTCAGTCAGGTTTTGTGTTTTGCCTTAATGGTTGTGTTGTTAGCTGGAAGAGTTCAAAACAAGATACAGTAGCTGATTCTACAATAGAGGCTGAGTATATTGTTGCTTCTAGTGCGGCCAAGGAGGCTGTATAGATTAAAAAGTTCGTCACTGAACTTGGTGTTGTTCCAACTATTGTTGATCCAGTTAAGCTATACTGTGATAATAATGCAGCCATTGCATAGGCTAAGGAACCCAGATCTCACAAACAATCTAAGCATATACTTAGGCGGTACCATCTCATACGTGAAATCATTGATAGAGGAGATATACATATAGGAAGAGTGCCAACAGATGATAATATTGCAGATCCACTGACCAAGGCTTTGTCGCAGCAGAAGCACGAAGGTCATACTAGTTCCATGGGTATTAGATACATGAGTGATTGGCTCTAGTGCAAGTGGGAGAGTGTTAGAGTTTATGCCCTAGAGGTAAATTATTTGATATAATTGCTTAATATTTTGATATTATATTTGATTGAATAAATGAATGATTTTATTATGGTTTTATTTACTACATTATATAAATGTTAATATAATAAAATTTCTTAGAATAATGATACAAATTATATAGTTTCAAGTATGTGACTTGAACATGAGATTATATAATTACAATTAGTATCATTGCTCTTAAATGTCCTTAGTCGAGTATCATTGTTGATGGGACAACAATGATGCATTGAGACTAGTATGTGGATTGACTGATGACCAAATCTTATTGGTTATAAATATATGAGATATTAAGTCAATGCATAGGTACATGTTAGAGAACGATGTACTAGACAAACCCACCATGAGAATTCTATGTGGAGCATTATGCAAAGTGTCATTAGTGATTCTCATAGTGGCAATGATGTAATGATCCTCCGACCTGAAATCACTATATTACTATACGGGAATTTATGTATTTTGATATCATTAAAAGTCACCTTTAATAGGGTGGATAATAAAGGTGATTATTGGATACATCATGAATCGTGTGAGGAATATGAGTGATCTAGATGGAATTTAACCCTCCTATATATTAGGGGTGATATCCATAGGCCCCTTGATTGAGTAGGACTATGAAATGCATGGCCATGCTCAAATAGTGATTTGTTTCATATAGTCTACTCATTGATCAAGAAAACTCAGATTAAATTATGAAGAGTATGACACATTCCATGACTCGAGTTTAATCTAGGATATCAAGGTTAAAAGGATTAAATTACATTGAAACATTGGTCATGAAAAGGTTGCATCGAATCATCAATCTTATTATTACTTGGGTAGTAGTGATGCATTACTAGATAAGCTTTCAACGTTTATAATTTTATAATATGATTTTAAAATTATTGTCAACGTAATAATAACCTATAGGGGCACACACATAGAACGTTATTAAAAGGGAATTAATTTAAATTATAAAGATTTAAATATGTCAATATGATTGATAATGTTTAAATTACGAATTTAAATTAATAGGATAATTTATAGGTATATTAATTAAGTAAGACTTAATTAAGATATATATAAATTCGGATTTTATTAAGTTTTTAATTAATTCCTTTTTAACCGCTATATATATGATATGTAGCAGCCATTTTTTGGATTATCATTATAACCTAACAAACCTTAGCCGCTCTTAGAGAGAGACTAGAGAGAAAAAGCTTCGAAAATCCTAATCCTTTGGTGGCTAGTACCGCAGCTCCCTTTATTGTAGAATCGTGCGATGATTAGCGGGCGTTCGTGTGGATACCATAGAGACGTAGTACCGTGAGGGATTGCGTTGGAGATTCAAAGCGTTTCAGCTTTTTCATAATCGGTATAATCTCTATAACACTGAATTAATTTCTATTTCGTATGGATCCTGTTTTGGGTTTCGAAAATAATTTTTTTTTATATTCCGTTGTGCGTTTTTGTACTGAAATTACCAATACTATATGTTGATATACTACTACTAGGGAATGACATACCAATGCTACAATCAGTAAAGATATAATTGACTAAACATTCCTCCATGAATGATTTGGGAGAAACATACTATATTTTGGAGATAAAGATCTATATAGATTTAAAAGGATGCTCGAGTTAAAGATATAATTTATGTGTATCTAACACTTAGATCTTGATAGAAGGGAGGGGTTGAATAGATCCTTTTTATTTTTAAATGCTTTATTGGTTTATTTTGTATTGCTAATAATTTAGCATATGACAAACATAAGAATCTTTTCAAGCACAGCGGAATAAGTAAAAGATCCCCTTCATTAATATATTCATAATTATACATACATTGTTCGTAGAGTTAGTTCAGTGATAAGCAGTTAGAACATACATAGAAGTTATAGCAATTAATGTACATAATGTAAATGACATAAAGTAAAAGACACAAGGGATTTTAAGTGGTTCGGAGACTCAAGCTCCTAATCCACTCTTCTGCTTTCAACTAGCAGGATTTCCACTAAGGAAGGGCAAACACCTCGAATCACTAAGATTCCTTCAAGGCCGTGACCTTGGGACTTGATTCACTAAGAACTCTTCAAGGCCAAGTGACCTTGGAACTCCTCTAGTTCCCTAGGAACTCTTCAAGCCCAACAGGCTTGGAACTTCGTTTAGTCCCTTCGGACAAGGACCCCTCAGGCCCTAGCTTCTTGTTGTTGTAGTTGTTGTTGTTAGTGGTGGTGAGCTGCTAAGATGTCATTAAGCTTGAACTTATTTTGTACTTAGCAGCTTGGTGTGGTCCTCTTTGCATTACGCTTGAGTGCGGACCACATCTTCTTTCAGTGCGGTGATCTTTACTCCTTTTTGATCAGCTTCATCTGATGTCAGTTGTGAACCATCACCATCTGGATTTGCTAAGTATCTGAGCTTTTGGTAGACTTTGTCTGGCACTTAAAATCCTTGAACCCTTCTTGAATGTTTTGCATACATGATTCTGCATCTTTTCTTTTTTAGCTTTTGGTTCATAGTGATCTGTAGAGTGGCTCTCTTGATCTTCTTTATACTCTGCCACTTTTCTGAATACTATCTCATTAGCCTTCTCGGCTCTCAGCTTGGCTTCCATCTTCAGTGGCATTCTCATCTTTGTTGAGTGAAGCTCTAATCTGTTTAAGTCCTTCTTCAAACCTGTTTCACTTCCACCTATATAGTCTCACTGTCACTGAGACTTGTTCTCTTAATCTCTGGTGGAACTCATAGAGTCAACAATATCATTCCAGCAACTCATAATTCTATAACTTAGCAATCATCAGCAACTTTTGATCTTTGAAGCTCTGTTGATTTATACTCCTTCTCAATCTTCCCGTTAGAAAGTAGCCGTTAGAAGCTTTTTGAATTGCTTTGCAGATCTCGAGTTATTTGGTGCAGATTGTAGATGTGACATGACATGACTTTCTGACACTGCAGTCTACTGTTTCACCTACCCCATCAGAGATGCTACTTTTATATCTTGGGCAGGTAGTCAACTTTATTTCCTCTTTCTGATTTCTCTATCAGAGGTTGTCCTTTTGCATCGATGCTCTCAATAAGCTCTGTTCGACCATCAATCTTCAGATTGAACCGTTGCCAATGCTTCATTCTTCAGACGACCGAACTCTATGATTCTAATGCATATCTTCTTAGACTTGATCGTAGTGTCTAGTTGACAAAGACAACACTACGATCTTGAAGAGTGTTGATTGGATCTTTAATGCAGAACACCTCTTCCAACTCTTGTGTAGTGCTTCAACACTTCTGTTTGTTTCGACTACTCTCAGATACTGATGGCTGGACTCCTTACTCTGGCCCCTTCTAAATAGCAAGACACTTCAGATTTTTGGCGTGTCCAGCTCACTTTCTCCTTGTGATCTCCCATTTATTTATCATCAATGGATTGGCCCAATGCTTAATCACTTTAGCCTTGTTCTTCAAAAGCTGACCAATATCTCTGTGTACACTCTATCAGTTCTTTCTTTGTTTGGCAAACACTACGATCCTGGTTATTTCCAAGATCATTGTCATCTTACCACTTGATACCATCGCACTTGGTCGACTTTCCTTAGTCGATTCTTTCAAGTCTTCTTATGATCATCTTGTGGAAGACTTCATCTCGAATGGCTTCACAACTCAATCTGGATGCTGATTGGGTTGATGCTTAGATCTTCTATTAGCTTGCATGCCATTTGTTGAGTGCTCTCTGGTTTCCTTCAGGTGGGATGTATCTTTGCAGTATCAACTAGAGGCTTTATTCCTTTGGATATTCTGGGAGTGCTCATTTGTTGAGAATCGTATTAGCTCTATGATTCTGCCTTTGTGTTGTGAGCACATCTGTTGAAGTCTCAGTTCTACACTCTACGATTTAGCTTCGGCTGTGCAGACACTACGACTCCGAGATCAGATCTTGACACTCTACGATTTTTGTCGTTGTTCTTGTTGTCTTCATTTGATCTTGCTCGACTACGATCTCTGCCGCCTCGATATGATTAGAGACTCTACGACTCGAGTGTAGTCTACGATTCTCGACTTGGCTTCAGCAGATGCTTTCGGTTGACTCTTAGGCTCGTAAGTTTGTCTCTACGATTACGAACATGACTTCCTCAAGTAGACTACGGCTCGAGGAGGAAGTTCTACGACGACACACTACGATCCTTCCTCGTCTCTCTTACGGCGATCTACTGAACTCCGAGATCTACTATCTTTGCAGACTACGATTACGCCTCGATAGCTCTCGAGTTTTCCTTGACTCTCTGGCGAGACTACGATTTACAGTGCAAAGGTGCTCGACGATCAGACAAGCCTATCTATTACATCATAAGATCAACCTAACATGCTTGATCTTTCTATATTTATAGTCCTTGTACATCATTTCTTTTTAAGGACTTTACAAAGTTGTTTTTGCTTATGTAGGATTAACCTAACATATTTGATCAATTCATTCTAAGTCCTTGTACATATGTTTCTATTATCTATCAAAGGACTTTACAACTTTTCTTAATGCAAGCATACTTGCATATTCATTCATATATATATATATATTATATATATATATATATATATATATATATATATCATAATCAAATCATATATAAATAGGAATATCATTCACATGCTTATTCTCTGACAATAAATCTCCCCTATTTGATTATGACAAAAATAATAAGTGCATATGCATGTTATGAATGAATCTTATATACAGTGAGCAACTGTATTTCTAAAACAGATAATCATGAATGTCATTTATAATGATATGGAATTTAATACACTGACATTTTACATCCTGGATCCAGAACATACCTAACTAGTTAGAGATGTACCTCTTTGGCTCCATGTATGCTTCGGGATGTCATTGATCAACTATTCATCATTTGATTTCTTTGCTTTTGCTCCCCTTGGGATGTTGACTTCATTTCTTTTTTCTCTCTCTGCAGATGTATGCTTCTCTTCTTCTTCGGCTCCCCTCGGCCTTTTTGTAAATAAAGGCTCATCATCCTTTGGCTCCCCCCTCGGATGATGACCGACTTTTCTTTTCTTCTTCTTCTTCTTCTTCTTCTTCTCTTCTTCTTCTTTTCTTTCTTTCTCCTTGCCCTTTCTTGAATACCTTTTACTCGCCTCTTTCTATGCCTCTTTTCTCCCCTTTTTTGTCATTAATCATTTGGGAGAAGCTGCTCCATGTTGGACATAAGTTGCTCCATCCATCGGATAGGAGGAGTTACCAACTTCAATCTTGAGTTCTTGTTAACTTAACTCAAGTTGCATGAGAGAAAGACCGATTCATGTTGTCAATCTTGTCGAGAGAGGACTTTGAGTTGTTCTTCATTGCCTTTCGTGTTCGTAGAGCTTTCGCCTTACGATCATGTATGGCCTTTAGATAGATGTGATCTCTCTCTTTGATTTTGAGAGATACATCACCCATCGTAGCTTGAAGTACATCTTGAACTAAATTATCTCATTGTTGTCACAACACCATCTTTGACTCTTCATTGATTTGAGATATCTTCTCAACCAGTTCATCAGAATTCTTCAATAGTTCCTGCTCCATAGGAATTTGGTCATCTGGTTGGGCAGCCTCTTGTTGAACACCAGATTGGACTCTACGATTTTCATCCTTGGACAGATTTTTGAAAGTATTGAGAATCTGAAAAATCGTTGAATACCAATCGCTATTGGAGGATGAAGGAATGTCAGATAGCTGTGCTTGGGCAGATAGAGGCTTCTTATTCTGGACTTGAACACCATCAGTGGTAGAGTGAATAGACTCTACGATTATCTCCTTGGCCATAATCCTTCTGCCTTCAGAGTTCACTCTACGATCGTAGGGAATATAGTGATTATCAGCATGTCGGTAGACTTTGTAATAGGGTTGGTCATTGATCATCATGGTTTCAAACTTCTTTACCCTTGGGAAGTTTTGTGACACCAGCTTCAGATTTGGAAACTGAGAGTAGCACCAGCTGAAGTAGCTCTCATCTTTATTAGTGTGTACCTTTAACCACGACATCCACGGGAAGAACCATCTCATCAGAAGATCTTCAGAGTTATACAGTATTATTGTGCAATCTAACTCCATATTTTTCCAATTGTGAAGCACTTCATCTGTAGTCATTCTTACAACTCGAAGTTGTTCATTTCCATGATTTATCCATCTTTCATTGGTTCAATTTGGTGGTTCATCAAAAACTTCCACCACTATTCTTCCGCTAATTTTTAATTTGGAGAGAGAGAACAGGATAGTATTGGTTCCTCTCGATTCTCGATTTGCGAGAATCGAATCTTTCTCCATTTCTTCACTTTTGAGCTTGAATTTTGTTGATTCATTCGATCGATTCATCGATGAATTCTTCTTGTTTGTTTTCATTTTTTAACCTTCTTCAAAGAATATCTTCCTTGGATTCATCTTCTTCATCACTAGTCCCATCTTCAAAGACTTTCTTCTTGACTCAGATTCATCATCACTTAATTCAATGTAGATGAGAGTGATCACTTTTTTTCTTTGGAGGCAAATTAAGCAAGTAATCTGTAGCTCTTCTTTCTTCTCCTTGGGGGTTCAACTATAGGAGAGTCGACTCTTCTTCTTCTTCTTCGGACTCTGAGGCCTTTGAATCATCAGGCAAACTTCCTTGATTTTCGGCATTGGCGGTCATGTCCTTCTTCTTCGGAATCATCATCTTTTGACCCATCATTTGGGCTTGTTGGAGCATTTGCATTTGGAGATGCGGTTGGGTCACTTGTAGCTTTTCTTCATCATTGAGTGAATGCTTTCGAGAGTTAGCCATAGGACTTGTGCATTCTTCTTCATCAGCAGACTTTACATTTTCTTCCATGAATCCGGCTTCACCTTCTTCATTGTTGGATTTGTTCTTTGGGGACTTCGATCTTGAGACCATCGGCCCTTTTTCTTCTTCGACTCTACGTCCTCTAGCTTTACTTTCTTGGGAAATGGCTTGATTTGTTTACCACCTTTAGCTTTCTTTCTTGGATGGCTCTTGAAGTAGTCTGTTACTTCTTCTTCTCTTTGTGGTTCTACAGTGCAGTTAAGACCTTTTCACCTTCATCCTTGTCTTCTTTGGTGGAGAGACTCTTTGGTGGAGCCTCTATTTTCTTCACCTTTGATTCTCTTCCTCATTGGTGTGGTTACTTTCTTGGTGCAGAGTCACCAGACTCGAGAGCTTTCCACCTCTTTGCCTTCCTCTTCTTCTTTGAGAGAGTTCTTCTGCTCGCCCCGGTTGTTGTTAGCCTCCTATTTTTTCCTTGGGTTTTTTCTTCCAATTCACAAACAGTTGTGGAGACATTACTTTATGAACATTTAGAGGCTCTCCTCATCATCCTTGATTTTGCTTCCCAGCTTTTCTTCTTCTTCATCACAATACTCAGCAATCTTCCATGAAAGACCTTAGTTAGGGGTTTATCTGTAGACTTCTTTATCTCAGCCTTTTCTACCCATTTGGAGATCTGATCGAACAAGATAGCTCCAAAGTTGATTCGCTTCTTCAGAACTATTGCAGACATAATCTTCAACTGTTGATCAAGTACAGTGTCATGTGCAGTATCCTTGCATAGTATACATTTTCCCACTATCTCAGCAAGGAACTCAAATTCCTCAGGAAACTCCTTTTTCTTCATGTCCTTCAGACTAGGGTTTCTTTGGTACCCCATAATCTTCTTTTGCTTTTCAATGTCGATCTCATCAAGGTTTTTCGGTCCTAGGTCGGGAAAACCTAAGCATTGATTGATATCGGATGATTTCAACTTTAGAGACTGACCTTTAACTTTGGTTGAAAAGGTTCCGGCATTTATGGAAGCATTTGAGTAAAACTCCTTAACCAGTTCAGTATATACTCGAGTGCCTGCCTCAAGACATTCTGAGAATCCAGCTTTCTTCACAAGTTCAAGAATGTCTCTGAACTTCTTTTCAGATTTTTCAAACGACTTGGTTCCGGGCTAAATGCCAGTGATTACTCGCCAATCTTCCATTTAAATAGTTCGAGGAATATGGGTATTTAATTCAATAAAGATTTATGAGAAATAGCTTATTGTGATTTGGGCTCTAGAGGTTTAATTGATTTTAGCTTCGAAGAGGATTCTAGGGTTTGAAAATGGGAGGGAGAGAGGTTTGATAGTTTCTGGTAACTGTTTGCAGATTTTGAATTTATCTTTATGGAAGTTCCTTCTAAACTCTGATACTGTTGTGATGTGTCAAACTACCATTGGTTGCACGATGCCCAAGAATGAGTTGTAACTCCCCATTAACTTTTCAGTTTATGATATCTCTTTTAAAGAAAGTAGGCGTTTAATTGACGTGGATTGACCGTTGACCTTTTGGGTTCGTGAGAGTAGCATGATAAGGCAACTATGGACTCTACGTTTTCCTTTGTTGACTCAACGATCAACTTTTGAGAGAGATGTTGTAGTGGATGGTTTTGACATTAATCCTCATTTTGAAAGCGCATAGCTTGACCATCGATGTACTTTATGCGGTTTGGGCACTTAAGTTTCGATGTCATTTTGCACGACATCTTTCCAAGTCATATTTGAACTTATCTCCTCATAATTTAGAATGGTTGAGCAATTGTCTCGTTCTTCCAAGCTCTCTCATGAGCTAGAGTATCCTCGGTAAGACCGCGATCGTCGAGTGCGCTTTTACGATCGTTGAGGTTGCACATCACGATCATTGAGATTTTCTTCGTTGAGTTCTCTACTCTTCGATCGTTGTTGTCTTGGTCCTTGAGATGAACTTGATTTAAGCAATCCTTCCGGGTTAAGGTAGCTCGGGAAGGCCAACCTCTTAGAGTGAGCTAAGGGTCAGTTTGTCCCCGAGGCGCTTTTCGAGATGAAATACTTTAGAAGTGATTTGCAGCACCGATATCTCATTTGACCTTTTTCGTGGGGAGGTCCTCTACCAACTTTAGACAATTGCATTTGTTGTAATCGTGGTGTCCTCCGCTACTTACACTACGATCGGATGTTTGATCGTAGGTACTCCACGATTTTTGAGTTGGGTGGTCGATAAGGTTATCGATGAGTACGTTTTGAGACGTTCCTACCGACTATGGATCTTCATTTGGTTCATCACCACAAAGTTTTGGGACTCAGAGTTGGGTACATTGCTTCATAGAATATCTCGATGGTGTTGTTGTTTCTTAATGGATCATCCTTTGCTCCCCCATGGTTGATATTGTCTTTTTCAGTGAGAGTGTGATTTCCTTTTCTTCGTGTGCATTAGGAGCATCCTTGCATATATCTTTCGATTGGAATCACCAAATCAATTAAATCTCTTTACATCGTAGACATGGATATCTCCGGGTCGATCATTCTACGATCATTTGACAAAGACTACTAACGTAGTCTTCTTTGTCGATTTGTGCTTGTGGAGTTCTCGCCTCCCGTAATGAGTTCCTCATGTTTGATGCTCGATGATCCTCTCGATGGTGAGCTTCCTTGAGGATTCTTCTCTTATGACATGCTTTGAATGATTGAGCATCTAAGACCTTTTTTTCATCTTTGGTTGAATGCTTGCTTGCTTTTATATAAAAGATCAGTGCAACAATGTGAGCTTCATTCAGATTAGCTCATGAAGTCTTCAAGACAGAGCTTTGACATATAGGAGTTTTATCGTAATCATTTCGAGCAGTCTTAAGCCTTCATTGGTTGAAATTTTCTTCGATTTCAAGTCTTTTCGCTTTCATTCATTCCTTAGTGTGGTCCGATAGACCAAGTACTACGCAGGTTATAAATTTCTATTTTTGGTACCCATGGTTAAATGGGTCCTGCTAGGTTAGTTTTCTAAACATATGTTCCTCATATATTTGGATAATCATCATATTGATCACCAACAGTCATATTCATGCATGTAACTAATTTAGATAATACATTTTGAAATGCATATTGGTGAGTGTGTGTAAGATTTGCTATTTTAATAAAACACTCTTTTCTTTGATGGTTTCATCATTTGCTAGGTTATGTTCACAGGGTTTAAATGTTCACAGAGTGAGAATCAACTCTACGATTTATTTGTATCTGGTGATTCATGGAGGTGATCGGTTTTCTATGAATCTTCAAGATACTCTTGTAGAATCGATCATACTACTGTGTGTTATTAAACACTTAGACCATAGGTTTGTACATACATACTAACCCATCAACAAAGATTACTTCACATAAAATTAATTTAACAATGATGCTCTTATGACCCATTTTTGATTTCTTTCAAGATGTCATCTTCAACCTAAAACTTGGATGGAGAGAAAGTTTATAGCATTTGAGTTTCCATCCTCGTGTACTTTCTCTCTTCACCTTTTTAGGTAGATTATGATTCCTTGAAAGAATATTGTTATAGTTCATAAGGAGGTGCAATCATGATGTACATATTTATATTAGTGAGGAACCGTACCTTTTTATTATCAGTTTCTTAACAGTCATTTATCTTAGATATACTGAGTTTAGGCATTGATGTGCATAGTTTCTCATTTGCTCCTGACAGCTAGTTGCTCCAGTTGACCTTCAATCAATCAGTCGTGGTCTTGAAGATGCAAGCTAAGAGAATATCAGCATCTTTAGTTCTTTGACATCCTTGAGTTCACAAGGTTTACATCCAGCTGCTGGTTGGCCAGATACATGTTTGAGAAGTTCTTCTTTCTTCTCTGGATAAGCATTTCTTAGCATGTGTGGCCTTTTCATCTTTTCAGGCTGGTGGATGTTTGACTCTTTTCTGTTGATGTCTTTTGAGCTTTCTAGCCTGGTTTTAAGACTACAAGATTGACCGCGAGCAAGGATTGGTCTTGTTGATGTGGCAATCAAGAATAAGGACCAATCTGAGCAACTTCAGGTGTATATACACATTTTCCTGTACACAATATTTCCAACGTATGAGCTCATCTGCATACAATGAGTGACTTACTACTAAACTAAGTTTAGAACAATGTTTATGCCTAGGATCAGACTCAAAGCGATTAGCTTTTGAATATAGCATGAGAACCTCGCTTTCGATACCAATTGTTAGTTCCAAGAGGCACATATAGATCTAGAAGGGGGTTGAATAGATCCTTTTAATTTCAAATACTTTTCTCGGTTTATTTTGTATTGCTAATAATTTAGCATATGACAAACATAAGAATCTTTTCAAGCACAAGCGGAATAAGTAAAAGATCCCTTCATTGATATATTCATAATCATACATACATTGTTCGTAGAGTTAGTTCGGTGAGTAAGCAGTTAAAACATACATAGCAAGTTATAGCAAGTTAATGTACATAATGTAAATGACATAAAGTAAAAGACACAAGGGTTTTAAGTGGTTCGGAGACTCAAGCTCCTAATCCACTCTTCGCTTTCAACTAGCAGGATTTCCACTAAGGAAAGGCGGCACCACAATCACTAAGATTCCTTCAAGGCCAATGACCTTGGGACTTGATTCACTAAGAACTCTTCAAGGCCGTGACCTTGGAACTCCTCTAGTTCCCTAGGAACTCTTCAAGCCCAAAGAGCTTGGAACTTCATTTAGTCCTCTGGACAAGGACCCCTCAGCCCTAGCTTCTTGTTGTTTGTTGTTGTTGTTGTTTTGTTGGTCTTGAGAGTCGCTAAGATGTCATTAAGCTTGAACATCTTTTGTACTTAGTAGACTTGGTGTGGTCCTCTTTGCATTCTCGCTTGAGTCCGGACCACATCTTCTTTGGTGCTTTGATCTTTACTCTTTTCTCGCTTCATCTTCATCTCGATGTCAAATGTGCACCATCACCATCTGGATTTGCTAAGTCTCGAGCTTTTGGTAGACTTTTCATCCGGCACTTAGCAATCCTTGAACCCTTCTTGAATGTTTTGCATACATGATTTCGCACTTGTCTTTTTTCACTTTTGGTTCATGGTGATTCGTAGAGTGGCTCTCTTGATCTTCTTTGTGCTTTCGCCACTTTTTCGAATGTTATCTCCTTGGCCTTCTCGGCTCTCAGCTTAGCTGCCATCTTCAAGTGGCATTCTCATCTTTGTTGAGTGAAGCTCTAATCTGTTTTAAGTCCTTCTTCAAAGCTGCTTCACTTCCACCTATGTAGTCTCACTGTCACTGAGACTTGTTCTCTTAATCTCTGGTGGAACTCGTAGAGTCAACAATAGCATTCCAACAACTCAACGATTCTGCAACTTAGCAATCATCAGCAACTCTTGATCTTTGAAGCTCTGTTGATTTATACTCCTTCCCAATCTTCCCGTTGGAAAGTAGCCGTTAAAAGCTTTTTGAATTGCTTCGCAGATCTCGAGTTATTTGGTGTAGACTGCAGATGTGACATGACATCTTTTTTCGACTTTTCGACATCTAGCTTCATTGTTTCACCTACCCCATCGTCAGAGATGTCACTTTTATATCTTGGGGGTGTCGAGTCGACTTTATTTCCTCCTTCCGATTTCTCGATAGAGGTTGTCCTTTTGCATCGATGCTCTCAATAAGCTCTTGTTCGAATATCAATCTTGATTGAACCATTGCAATGCTTCAATCTTGATGATTTATTCGAACTCTACGATTTCGATGCATATCTTCTTGGACTTGATCGTAGTGTCTTGTATGACAGAGTAGAGACAACACTACGATCTTGAAGAGTGTTGATTGGATCTTAAATGTAGAACACCTCTTCCTTCTCTCATGCAAATGCTTCAACACTTCTATTTTTGCTTTCGATCGCTCTCTCGATAATCGATGGCTTGACTCCTTGCTTTCGGCCCTTTCGAATAGCAAGACACTTCAGATTTGTGGTGTGTCCAGCTCGCTTTCTCCTTGTGATCTCCCATTTACTTATCATCAATGGACTAACCCAATGCTTAATCACTTTCGCCTTATTCTTAAGAAGCTGACCAGTATCTCTGTGTACACTCTGTCAGTTCTTTCTTTGTTTGGCAAATACTACGATCCTGGTTACTTCCAAGATCGTTGTTATCTTACCACTTGACAGCTACTACACCTGCTGACTTTCCTTAGTCAGCTACTAGAGTCTTCTTATGATCATCTTGTGGAAGACTTAATCTCGAATGGCTTCACAACTCAATCTGGATGTTGATTGGGTTGATGCTTAGATCTTCTGTTAGCTTGCATGCCATTCGTTGAGTGCTCTCTGGTTTCCTTCAGGTGGGATGTATCTTTGCAGTATCAACTAGAGGCTTTATTCCTTTGGATATTCTAGGAGTGCTCATTTGTTGAGAATCGTATTAGTTCAATGATTCTGCCTTGGCGTTATGAGCACATCTGTTGAAGTCTCAGTTCTACACTCTACGATTCAGCTTTGGCTGTGCAAACACTACAACTCTGAGATCAGATCTTGACACTCTACGATTTCTGTCGTTGTGCTTGTTGTCTTCATTTGATCTTGCTCGACTACGATCTCTGCCTCTGATGTGATCAGTAGATTCTACGACTCCGAGTGTAGTCTACGATTCTTGACTTGGCTTTGGCGAGATGACTTCGGTCGACTCTCAGACAAAGCTGTCTCACGATTTCGAACATGACTTCCTCGAGAGACTACGGCTCGAGGAGGAAGTGAGGAACTCGACGACACACTACGATCCTTCCTCGTCTCTCTGGCGTCTACGAACTCCGAGATCTACTATCTTGCAGACTACGATTACGCCTCGATAGCTCTCGAGTTTTCCTTGACTCTCTGGCAGACTACGATTTTCAGTGCAAAGTGCTCGACGATCGACAAGCCTATCTATTACATCATAAGATCAACCTAACATGCTTGATCTTTCTATATTTATAGTCCTTGTACATCATTTCTTTTTTAAGGACTTTTACAAATTTGTTTTGCTTATGTAGGATCAACCTAACATATTTGATCAATTCATTCTAAGTCCTTGTACATATATTTCTATTATCTATCAAAGGACTTTATTGACTTTTCTTAATGCAAGCATACTTGCATATTCATTCATATATATATATGCATTAAAAGAACTTGGAATAGTTCCTATATCTCATCTGAGATTCAAACATGTGTTCCGGAGCTTTCATTTGATTAGAGGAATCATTGAAAGAAGAGAAGTCACTTTAGAGAAAGAGAACTCTCAGAATAAAATTACAGATCCATTAACTAAAACATTATTAGACAGTAGGATGACTTAGAGAAGATGGGTATGAGATACCAAGGCGATTGAATTTAGTGCAAGTGGGAGATTACAAGTAGTATGCCCTCAAACCAATCACATAGGATGTTATAAGCATTTATTTTGTAATCTTGTTCATTTATTAATAAAAGAATTTATTCAATTAAAGACATAATTTATCCATATTTAATTAGTTGAATTAAATAAATGTGATAAACTCATAGTTTTGAAGCAATGCTTTTAAAATCATGAAAGAGTTCATGCTAATGAGATCAAAATTCAAGATAGCTAAAAACAAAAATGGTCCAACAAAACAGGGATTAGTCGTTTGATGACAGGACAAGAAGATATAGAATGATTAGTTTAAGATGGATGAAATTTGTACATAGGAAAGAGTAACAGGGCATGAAGAGACATCCTCTAGCGTCGGGTTTATCTGCGGCTGACCTACCCTAGGGTTATTCTTGTAGGCTTTTCGGCATGAAGGTCCCCAGATCTTCACAATTTACTTGATGGGAACAGATTCGATCTTTCAATTGGAGCAGATCTGAGTAGCGCCTTTCCTGAGCCTCGCAGGGGAACTCCCCCCTTGATTGCAATAATCAACATCCGACAGGTTCACCTATTGGAAGAGGAATCACATAACATACATTCGTCACGTCTTACCGTATGCATATGATAACATTGTGTGAAGATCTTAAATAAAGCATGTAAGGCATTCATCGAAACATTCATTCGCACCACACACAGATAAGAAAGGAAAACAACAAGATTGAATGCGGCTTAAGCCCTCTAATGTCCCCAGCAGAGTCGCCAGTTGTCGACACCGGAATGCTTGTAACTTTCAATCTGGGAATAGTTGGCATATGTGCCATACCATTCCAAAAAGCTCTCTCCGAGGGCTATACAATAACATCAAGCTTGACCATTTTTGAAATCGGAAGGATGAAGCAAAAAGCAAAAGCGTATCTTCCGATGTTTGTGGGCGACTAGCTGGTTTATTATAGTAACATGTTCCTTGCTTGAACATGTTGTTGTTGAGGTGAAGTTACACTTTTGCCCTCCCCACAGGGTTGTTGTCAGGATGAAATTACATTTTTGCCCTCCTGCAGGGTTAGTAAAAGGAAAGCAAAATTTCGAGTCTACATTTACCAAGTGTTCCAACCAACTCAGGGGCTATTTGTTTAGGACTGAATACATCTGAATGGCTGAATCAGTCAGTCATTAAATGCGTTTATTTTGGAAAAAAAAATCGTTTAAATGGCTAAATCGGTCAGATAATTGAGCTGAATGGCTAAGTCAAATTTTTTTGACTAAATGAACAGCTGAATAAAGTAAAAAATTAAAAAAATATATAAAATTATAAAAAAATAATTAATTATTATATTAAGTAATATTAAATAAATTTACAACAACTTTGAATTTTTTTCAGAGGGGTAAAATAATAAAATTCTGTCATTCAGATGTTTCAGATATGTTAATTATCAAACAACTTTTTTCATTCTGATTCAGATTCAGATTCAGCTCATTCAGATTCAAATTCATTCAGTTTTTATCAAACACCCTCTTAGAAGTACAAATCAGCTAGAAATCCCTCTCACGCCAAGACAAATCAAGATACCAAGTAAGCCGCAGTCATTTATTAAACCTGTCACAAGACTAGCACTCTGTTCCTCAGAGTCGCGACGCTAGACCTCTGTTAGCCCAGACACGCCATTTGTCAAGCTGTGTTGATTCTTCATGCCTCAATTTGTTTGATCGTGCCAATATCGCCTTGACAAGCCAACGCCAAATGCCCAATGCCCAATGCATGTCGAACATCAATTATTGCACTATGTGGCTAATAATCCAACTTACCTCTCATAATACCCATAAGCCTTACTATTCCTAAAACTGCACAAATATACTAAAATGCATCAAAATGAATTAAAAATACTTAAAAAATTACAAAAATATCAAGCCAAAAATACCCAATTCGTAGGTACAAAACTCACTCATCAATTGGACTATAATCTTAAATTTCTTATTTGATTTTAAAAATAGACTTGGGACTGTTAGTGTATGAATAATAAAATGACTTGAAAGGGGAGACTATTTAATATCATGTCCAACTAGGTATTATAATTCCTACCATTTGGGATACAATTTATGGACAAAATTAACCTTTAATTTTATTTTAAAAGACCGATGTATCTTATCCTATCTATCTATACTTAAACTAATGAGAATATGATATCTATGTTATTAGTAGTGAGGGTATGATAGTCCAAATGGTAAATTTTTATCAAATCCTTTAAATAATCATGGACAAAACAAACATAACATGAAACTATTTTAAGTTCACATGAATAATCTCATAATAAAAATAAAAATATGATTATAACTATTTAATCCTAAGATTAATAGGCTTGAGATTATAATTTATGAGAATATAGTTTCAGGATTACAATCCTTACAAATAAACATGGTATTAAGGTCATGTTTGTTTGCAAGTATTATAATCCCAAGACTATTAATTCTAGAATTAAATAGTTTTAGTCACATGTTTGTTTTTTATGAGATTATTCATGAGATAACTTAAAATAATCACATGTTATGTTTGTTTTTTTCAGGATTAATTAAAGTATTGGATTAAAAAATATTGTTTGAACTATTATACCCTTACCAATAATAACATATTTTAAACTTATTTATACATAAAAAAATAATATTTACTGATTATATATACAACCACCACCCCCACCCCCACCCCAACCCAACCCAACCCAACCCCAAAAAAATAATATTTTCTGATTATGTATAAACTCCCACCCTATCTACTGTAAGATCTCGAATTTTATGAAATGAAAATATTCAATTTTCTTATAATTATTATTTTATTTAGTAAATGGTTAAATTGAGAAAATGTTAAAGTTAAGGGTGATATTTGAAATTTTTTCAAAATAAGCAAGTTGTCATAAAATAATTGGTGATAAAAGTACAGTAATACGCGTGATTGTATAGTAGCACACGGTATTGATTATTGATGCTTACGTGAGAAGTCACTCAATTATACTCAATTATTGCTACAGTAATTGCTGTGATAACCCGAAAATTCATAAAATCTTGAATGATTAGAATAAAGGTTAAAGAATAAAACCTAGATGAGAATTTGAGGATTTATTTAAAAAATTTCAAGTAAAAACGATATGGTTTGCTATTTGAAAAGAATTGAGAAAATAAGGGTTATAAAATTCAAAACCTAGAAAGAGATTTTTTTATATATATGAAAATTTATTTAAAAAATAAATTTCAAATGAAGAGATGTTATTAGATTAAATTAAATGTGTATATGTATAGATACGTATATGCTTGGAGATGTGTTATATATGATTTAGCTAAATAAGAGGATTTATTATTTAAATTAATCATACAAGAATAAATGAAAAGCTTCATTATAAGAAGTCGGTAGTAGTCAAGCATTAGAAATCTTATAAAGAAAAAGAAATAAGAATGTAGCAAGTCAGAATAATATATATGATAAGCCATATGAAAAAGACTTATTGAATGTAGCAAACTGTATTAAGAAGGTTACTAGACGTTAAATTAAATGTCTAGTTTAATACATGAGTATATAAATCATTTTATGATTTATGAAGAATATGTATGTTTACGTAATATGGTAAATATATTAAATTATATATGGTATATGTATATAAATTGATATAAATAGTTTATAATGTGAGAAAATAAAATTATTAATTATTTTCTATATGTGATGATGTGTAGGTTTGGTGTAACGGTAATTTGGAGTTAATGAATATATATTATATATGTATTTATTAAGTGGGAAAATAAAATTGTTGGGGAACAATTTGTGTGATGAAGAAAAATAGGTGTGTTAAGCATATAATATTTATATATACTTTACCCATGAGCATTAGAATAAATTTTATATGAAATTAGTTTAATAAAGAAAAGATATTATATTTATCGTAATATCTAAGGAAGTAAATAAATTCTTAATTGAATTTATGTTAATCTAGCTAAGGATATTATATTATAATATCTTGGGTATGTAAATAATTGTATTTGTATAAGAAATTATGTATAACATATTTATTTTACCATAATAAAATAAATATGTAATTTATGTATGTTATGTTATGTTTTATATATATCAAAGGAGTGCCACATAACCTAATTATATATTAGGTAATGTAATTAAATAACCTAAGGATTATGGTATTGAGAAAATATTAGTATTTAAAAGTTATACTAACCTAATAGATTAATTTGGTCTATTTCAAGTGATTAATAATTTTAAATCTAATTAAAGCAAACCTAATTAGGTTATTGATTAAAGAAATATGTTTAAGTAATTAAATTCTATAAGATTGGAAATAGAAACCCTAAATAAACAATTAGGGTAATATAAATTAAATTTGTTAAACTATGTTTATTACATAGCCCAAAACAATTAAAGGAGAAGCCCAAAAGAAATAAAATGCAAGCCCATACTTAGCCCACTTGATTAAGGGTATTTTAGACATTTGATTAATCTAATTTGTGCATTAACATAAAAGAAAAATGGTGGAGTTATTGGGCATGTAATGGCTGGCCTCATTAAGCCTTTTAAGGCAAAGGGATTAAGTTAATCAAGTCCCAAAAGTAGAAACTCTTACACACAAGGACAAGTGTGCCATGCTCCCATTGGTGGAAAGCCTAATTAGCAACCTTAATGGCATGATTAGGCATGATTAGGAAGGGATAAGGCTAACCCTTTTGTCCAAGGGGGAAAAGAAATATGGGGGATATTAGCATTCTATTCCAATTCACCAACATATATCTCCATCTTCATTCACCACCATTCTTCTTCTTCTTCTATTTTTTTCTCTCAACTAGCAAGATCACAAAGAGAGGAAAAGAGAGAGAAGAGAGAGAGAGAGAGAGAAAGAGAGAGAGAGGTTTGGTTCTTAGTAAAGGGGGAGGAGTATATTGTTCATGCATCCCAAGTTCCTAACCTACTTTAGAAAGAGAAGGAGAGCATCCCACAAGACAAGGTAAGAAATCAAACTCTAGTTTCTATGTTTTGTATGTTCTATGTGATCTTGTGAGAGATTCATGGAAATGCAAGTTCTATAGGATAGAGTCTTATATGAATGTTAAATGAATGTTAAAGTTTGAGTATAATATGTTTAACATGTCCATCTATATAGTTTATGTTAGAAAATTTTGAAAGAAAGGAAGCTAAAGTAGTTTTTGGGAAAAACCTAATTTAAAGGGGTGATCTATGCTTTTCATATTGAAATCTAAAAATGGTTTTTGTTATTTTGTTTCTTGGTGTATGCTAGAGCTATGATTTAAGAGTAAACCCCCTTTGGAAGCATGTAAAAATGTTAAAAAATGAGTGAGATATGGATTTATTACTAGAACACCTCAACTAAAGAACTCATGTGCAATAGCAGTCACTTCTGGACCAATTTCTGGGACCAAAACAGATCCATATTTGATGTTTGATGAATGGAAACTGTAGTTCGGGAAGATACGAATCCAACGAGACTAATTGGACCCAAATCGGAGTTATAGATTTAAATTTATTCAAGTTTTAGTGAAGGACCCCAAATCTAGAAAAATCAAAATCTTAAAAGCTATCGCCAGATTCAATGAATTGAAACCCATTTTAATAACATTAACTTAATTTGCCTTACCACTTTTCTACAAGTGTTCCGGTGGTGGTTCTTGGACCCAAATTTTATAAAATTTCAAGAATATTAATATATTTAATCCAAAATTTTTCTCGAGCATTTAGCTAATTATTAAGTAATTAGTGGTTTAAACTCATTTAAAATCATTTTAAACTTACTAATTTATAACTTTTAATGTAATTAATGGATTATTAAACTAATTACATGAAATTTGAATGTAATTAACTATTTAATTATTATCTAAGTAGTATTGGGTGATAATTAAGTAGAATTAGTATTAATAAAGTAATTATTGATTATTTAATTAAGATTAAATAATAAATAGGATAAATGATAATTATTCTTATAAGAAAGAATAATTAAAGACAAATAATGTTAATTATTCAATATTTAATTAACATTAAATAATAAGTAGATGTAATTAGCTATTATTTATTAAATAATAACTAAAGGTAATTAATTAATTACTATTTAACTAATATTAAATGGTAATTAAATGAAGATAAATAAAGATTATTTAAATGATTCATTAATTAAACAATTATAATAAATTGTTTAAGGATCTAATAAGTTGTTTATTACTTAAGAAAGACCTTATAATTTATAAAATCATTAACCTAAGATTTATTAATTATCTTATAAGGTTAATGATGGTACATTATACTATGTGTACATTGTGATTGAATTATTTGTTGGATAATAGCAAAAGTAAGCGTATAGACGTACAATTATATGAAGTATTAATTAATAGACCAACATTGTCAATGTTAGGTCATTCAAAGAGTTTTAATTAAAGCTAGTTAGTCGTAGTAGCTCAAATCAAACAGCAAGTTCTCTAACTCAAACTCGAAGTTATTACTTTTCAAAGCATGTTAGTGGATAATTGTTGTTGATTATTCCACATCTAATATTATTATTGAATATTCGCATTATGGCAAGTCTCCTAACTTAAACTCGAAAGTTATTATGTTTCAAACATGCTAGTGGATTAATTATTGATAATTATTCCACATATTTGATTATTGATTCGCACTTAGTGCATGTCAGATATGTTCATCGTGTATGAAAGGTTGATCACCTTCATTACCATAAGGTTCGCTTAAATTTGTTCATGGTTATTGTTGACCACTCAAAGATAATTATTCAGCTTTTTCGCTTATCAAGTTTCGATTCATGTTCTTCCTCAATTATATTACATTGTTGAAAACTTGAAAGCTTATTCCTTTTCAATCATGATATATCTTCATTGTACTTAAACTTTTTGGTCAAAATAGTTGTTCATCCTTGCTATATCATGATAACAAATTTCAGATTAAAACGAAGGCTCGAAGAACGACAGTGGTAAAGGCGAATTTCAAGTTTATATTATTATGCATTTAGAACTATTAAGTTATCTGATGCAAATAACATTGTAAACCTTTTAAGTTATTGAATGTATGTATTAAATTAAGGTTGTAGGCCTTGGGGATTATGTTGTAAAAATTTATTGTATAAATAATTTATGTTTATATATTCCGCAATAGTTATAGAAATGATGTATCGTAACGTACCAGATCTAAGGTAAAAAGTACCCGGATTTGGGGACGTCACAATTGCTGCATCATATCTCTCATATTATTGATTCAATTATTGTCACAGTATCATCTGCATAATATGTTATATTATTAAATCAATAATTGAGACGGCAAAGTTATTCATATTATTATTTGCAATATCGACAATGTCTAGAAGTTTTGTCAAGGAGAGGTTTCGTCACCTAATCGGCGTCAATAAGGAGAAATCTTATCTAAAGCCCCTCTTTCCGGGAACGATATGGTTATTAAATATTGTGAGTTATAATATTAATGATGAATAAGTTCAGGTTGATTAAAGATGAAATTGATAGTTCCATGTGTTGGGATTATTAGTGTTAGTGGAAATCGACATTTATTTCGATAGTAATTGATGTCCGGAAGTTATATCGACCAATCGGGTAATTAATCGGATAAATGAGCAATTAATTGCTATTAATTCACATGCTTTTAACTATGTGTTCACATGTGTGTACTATTGATTCACATGATTTACTATTAGAGGAGTTGGTGCAAGATTGAAAATACTGTAATGACTAAATTAAAAATGAAGGTATGGTTGAAGGTACTATATCTGTAATTAATTTTTTCACATGTTTAAAACTATTGAGTCACATGATTTACTATTGATTCACATGATTTACTATTAGAGAGGTGGTGCAAGTTTGATAATACTTGCAGGACTAAATTAAAAATGAAGAAAAGAGGAAGGTATTATACTGTAATATTTCGAGCCCCAAAATGTGCAATTATTGAAACTATATTTTCCTATAAATAGAAGCTCATTCTTCCTTCATTTCTCACGAATTCACTAAGACTCACAAGAGCAATTATAAAGAGAGAAGCTATAGAGAGAAAGAAAAAAGAGAAGTCTGCTACTTCATTATTAAAGATCCATTCTTCTACTAAGGTAAAGGGTATTATTTATTTCATATTTCAAGAGATATTATTTTCATATTCGTATGAATATTATTTTCGATTCAATATTCATAAAGAATATTATCTTCGCTCAATATTCGTAGGAATATTATCTTCGCTAAATATTATTGGAATATTATTTTCGTTTAATAGTTATAAGGGATGTTATTTTGTTCAATATTCGCTTGAAATAATATTTTCTTCCATACTTTTGTAGTATGTAAATAATATTATTTCGCTTCGTATTTTGAATTCTTTACTCATTTTGTTGAAGTTTTGATTTCTATACTCTATGAAATTAGTAGAATATCCTTGATATTTGCGCTTCATCCAAAGATCTTTTCATGAAAATATTATTCGAGCTTTCTTGATAATTATCGATCTTTTACGATAATACTATTTATGAGTTACTATTCACCCTACATTATTCACTCAAATATTATTCACTGTATTCGGGACACTTTTCGTGCTTCGAGTATTATTCACGAAGTTACTATTCACTCTTGTTATTATTCACCTTAATATTATTCACTCTAGTATTCGGGACACTTTTCATGTTGGAGTATTATTCACATGGTACTATTCACAGGATACTATTTTTGAAGTACTATTCACTCGAGTACTATTCACCCGGAGTACTATTCATTTACAAAAATGATATCTTTGTTGTCCAAAATTATTTTCGATATAAGATTATTCTTGAATTTTACTCCACAAAGCAAAGATCATGTCGACAATTTGATTTTTAAACTCGGATAAATTTAAAGTCTTTAATATTTATCCTTGATTTCGCTTTGATTAATGCTTATATCATTGTCATCATCTTCATGCTTATATTGTGATGAAAGTCATCTTTGGCTTATGTGCATAGATGGACTGTTGATTATTGGTTTTATAGTTGTATATTTTGGACTTACGATGCAAAGATGAACTGTTGATTATTGGTTTTATAGTCAGTATATCTTCGGCTTACGTGCAAAGATGGATGTGTGTATAATACATGATCACGACCACTTTGGTGATAATAACGAATATCCTTGGCCCGTAGTGTATGAATAATTCGATGATGTGATCGATGTGATCATGACCATTAGTTAACAGCTTGAATTTCTTTGGTCAGTAGTAATCGACAGACAATTGATTGGAATGATCATGACCATTGGTTTTATAATTGAATATCTTTCGCCCGTCGTAGGCAAAAGGTAGACAAATCGATTGGTATGATCATTGTTATTACATTTGAATATCTTTAGCCTTTGGGGTAAAAGATATTGAGTAAACATTCTATTAAGCCTTTCAGGGCAAGGAGAAATCGTTGATTTACATGATTATAAATATGAATTGTGGATTTAATTATAATTTGGTGGTTCGTGAAAGATATGTGATGAGAGTTCTTTTTGTCTTGGGTATAACAAAGAATTGTTGATGAGTATTACAGAATGAAATATTAACGATGGACTTTTAATTTCATCGATTATGTATACAACCCCACTCCGTCCACCGTCCACCCTCCACCCCCAAAAATTTACTTATTATTAATTTTGTCTAACAATTTTTAATCCTAAATGGTAGGGATTATAATATCAGGTAGATCATGGTATTAAATAATCTCACATCTTAAGCTATTTTATAATCTCAGCACTAATAGTCTTAAACTCAAATTTAAAAAGGGATAAATCAACTTTTGGTACCTGTACTGGGACACGACTTACAATTGGGTACCCGAAGTGAAAAAAGTTACAAACTGGTGATTGTACTCGAAAAGTGTTACACTCCGTTAAACATTAGGGACACAACTTACAATTTGGTACCCGAAGTGAAAAAAGTTATAAACTGGTGATTGTACTCGAAAAATATTACAATCCATTAAACAGTAGGGTTTCATCTTTATTCTATTTGAAAATTAGGATTCTTTTCTTATGTCCTTCTTCTTCTCTCATTCTTCTTGGCTCGATTCTCCATTGATTACTGGTACCCATATATTTATTAAAATGTTTTCAGTGTTTAATTGAAAGGATGAGCTCGTCTTGGAGTGAAATCGTAAATGAAATCGGTGAAGAAGATTGTAGTTCATGCAATAAAAATGAATGGATTACACCAGAGTTCCCAAGTCGATGCCACTGTGGAGCAATGGAGCGAATGTGGGAGGCTATGAAAAATGGAACAAAACATCGAGGATCTTCTTCGCGTCGACTTTGCTTCTTTCTCTGCATGTTTGTCTCTCCCGTTAGATCAATTTTAACGATTATTTAAAAATTGAAAAGTACAAGCATCAGATTTCAATATTTTTCGAGTACAATCACCAGTTTATAATTTTTTTCACTTCAGGTATCAAATTGTAAGTCGTGTCCCTAATGTTTAATCTGAGTGTAACATTTTTCGAAAGACAATCACTAGTTTGTAATTTTTTCACTTTGCATCAAATCAGAAATCGTGTCTCAAAGACAGTACCAAAAGTTGATTTATCCCAATTTAAAATAAACAAGACATTTAAAATTAATAATCATATTTAAATGTAATTTTTACAAATAAACATAGCCTGAGTTTTTTACATCTTCGCCGCACTTCCTTATAACATTTATGTTTATTAATTATAATTAGGATTTAGATTATATGAGGTAGATCTATTAGTTATATAGCACGGTTACAAATAAAATAAATGATTAGTGTGCATGTTATTTCTAAAGTCATAAGAGAGATAATAGATCCATATTATATAATATATATTATATATTACCCGCAACCTCCATTTATTCGGTTTGGTCGAGTTCTCCAAAATCAATAATGTTTTGGGGATAAAAAATTGATATAAAAAAATATAAAATGATGAGTACGATAGTGATTAATAATAACTATTAAACCTACAATGTAGAGTAGAACATCAACTAATTATATTATAATCTGACACATAATTTTGTATTCGTTTTTTATAATTATTTTTTGTCACTATAGCATTCCTCCAAAATTAGAGTTAATTGCAAACATTTTGTGGTTATATTAGAAATTTAGCATCAAGTGTACTCTTAACAAGTTGTGAAAATTTTTACTACATATTTCAACTATCCTTGGGATTAGTTTATACTAGATCTTGATAAATATTTCCCTTTTTTATTTTCTTTTAAAAGAAGAAAATTAAAATTAGATCATGAAGCAATACATGTCTGAATACTTGGCTTCTTATTATGTTCAATGATGGTCAAAACTTACTGTATTCTTGATAGAGAATTATTATGTTACATATAGTATATTATCTTGGTGATACACCAATTAAATAATGGAAACAATAAGAGAAAGATATTTTAAATTCAAAGAATTCAACATCATTATTATAACATCATTTATTCATTATTATCTTAGCTTTAATAAAGATAAAATTCATATGTTAAACTGGTATTATACAGAGTTTTCCCAATATTTAGAAATAAATTTACCTAATTGCTGTCTTTACACGAGAGATGCTGAACCCCTTAAATTATACAAGGTGTATAGCTTTCATGGCTTCTTGAATTTCTCACGTTTCTTTATCTTAGTTTAAATCCTCCATGCCTTTTTTTGCTTCTGTAACTACTTCAAAGATGAAGTAAAAGCCTCCATGGCAGTTGTCTAATGCGGTCATATCTCCAACAATGGTTTCAAGCTCCCTTAAAAATTAATGATGCAAAAATAATATAGAAAATCGAGTTGCTTGATAACAAAGATAAGCTCAATCGAAGACTCAAAACAAAATATGCTCATACCATTCATCAGTAGGCATATATGTGTCAGGTCAACCCATTCTTGAACACACAGATTAGCTTTATTTTGTTAAAATAAAACAATGCCTAATAAGACTTTCCACAGTGTATCAAACTCCCAGCACCCAGAAAAAGACCAAAAAGGGCAGCACTTCCAAGCGTTGTTTGTCCAATGTGCCTAATTTTCAGGAGCCTGGGACCTGCATTTTAAGAAAGAACATAAGAAATCAAATTGGAGTCCTGCTACATATTGCAAAAAGTTTTCCAATCGAATTATAATTGCAAAAGACAACGATACATGAAATTTGTTAGATTACAAGTGTGCACCATATCCCATCTCTCTTTAAAAGAGTTACCATTTCACATTTATCCACATATAACTAACAACAAAAAAATCGATACATCGTAAGATATATATACAAACACATTCAAGGAATTAATTTGCAGAATAGAGTTTCAAATAACATCTTTTGATAAATATTGAATGCAAGAACAGAATTTATGATGAACCACAGTAGCCTAGTATAACACAACCATTCAGCACTTCTGTGCTAAGTTACATGGACTCCAATGGAGTATCCAATTGGATATGGGTACTTTGAAAAGTCCAACATGCATATTTCTCATTTTTACCAATTTTTATGCTAAAATGAATTTGAGTGTCAAATGCAAGTATTTCAGGACAAAAGGAAGAGTTCATGTAACATGGCTTCTGTTATTATGATTTATACTACAATTTGCAAGACAACATTTAAAACACAAACGCCCCTTCAAATCATGGTTGTCATCGAGAACTTTTGAAACAATTTCAATACAAATATGAAAGGCATCAGAATTGTTTAAAATACCAACCAAGTTATGCACTCCAAACAGAATGAAACATAATGACCCCATTAGTAACGGTACCCCAAAATGAATCACATAAAAGAATCCAAGTCCATCCTTCTCCACTTAGTGAACCCACTAGCCAATCTGCGTATTTTTTCAGCAACTCTGAAAGTTAGTCTTGATAGGTTTTCTAAATTCATGGCCTCTAAGTCTTATGTTTCTTATAGTAGAGTACTGTAATGTAAAATAGAGTAGAATTGTGAGTGCTCTACATATTCCTCGACGAGAATAGGTTTCTTCTCCGCTCTTATACCTTCTTTCACCCTCTTCTCCGCTCTTATACCTTCTTTCACCCGCTCTCCCCCTCCCTAAGCATTATAGACCTTGTTTGCGTCATGCGGTGCGATTGAAACCTACCATAGGTGATTAATTCCAGCACCAAGTAAGCATGTCTAGAGATTACACAACACATTCTTTTAACCCTAGGAAAAAAAATGAGGATTGTTCAAAAATTAATAATGATAGAACTGTTCGCGAACAAAGACGAACCGAACTACATGGTTCGTGAACATGTTCAATCGAGCAATTGAATGGAACACTATGTGCGAACTCGATTCGACTAGGCAAGCAAGTCGAACTCGAACCGAACCGGTTCGCGAACAGTTCGGTTCGTTTGCAGCCCTAATCTTAAGTAATCACATTTAGAACTAAAGTGGCCAGTTTGTGCTAATTTTAGGACTAGGGCTTCTTTTCTCGTCAAGAATATACAGCAAGGGAAAGTAAGGGTTTTGACAAGCATCTACAATGAAGGACAAAGATCATTACCATGCTGGAGGAGAGTCTACAATAGATGAAAAGGGCTATGAATTAATTTCAGTATAGAAGGATGACAAGAGCTTGAAACTTTGAGGTACTGATAATTGGTACGATGATGGAAAGCTGCAAACCTGAGGTCGGGAATTAATGTTTTCTTAATGGTGATGTAATAAACCAACAAGTCAGTCAGTCTGGGTTGTATAACAAATATGTTAATCAATTGTTTTGTAATGATTTTAATGAAGTTTAGGTGAAAAGGATGACTTATGGACTATTTAGAGATTTAAATATTTAATATGATTAAATAGAGAGCAGAAGAACTAAGTCAGTCCAAGGTTTACCTTAAAAAAATTCAATTCACTTGAGCTAGATACTAAACCGATATAGGACAAGAACATGTAAGTAAGAAAAGGTGAGAGATTTATATAGTTGTCACGGGCGCCACAAATGAGGAATGAGCGGTAGTCAACGCCAGACGCCTAGGTGATAAGGTGACTGTCACGCGCCCATATGGCGATGAATAAGTCGCTCAGAGTGCAATTTATACATTATTTATTTACTTCAAGTACACTAATGGAATTTTATATACATTAAAACCCAAAACATAATAACAAACACTATGAAATACCATTAAAAAACACAAATATATGAATGTATTACCTATTTTTATTTTCACATCTGAATGTATTACTAATTTAGTAAGCAAAAGAACTATTAAAATATGAGAAAAAAATTAAATTAGTACCAAAAAGTAAAACACCACCAAACGGAAAAGGAGGAATAATTTATAAAATACTTGAGAAAATATTTTATCATTTGAAATTTTGCATAATCAAAATAGTGTTTACATTTTGTTTTTCCAAGTCTTGATCACTTTTATTCAAACTCTATCATTTATACAATGTCAGAGAGAATAAATTACTATAATTATTTACACTTTATCAAAAAGTAAACAATAAATTATTTATTTACAGTGCGAGACTCTTTATTATTGGGAAAACAATCCAATGCGTGTGAGAGAGGGAGAGGGAAAGACTTGAAAGAGAAACGAAACTCAAAGAGTTATTGTCGGTGTGCGGCTTGACCCTCAGTAGGCGATGCTACTGTTGTATTCTGCTGCGCGCGTGTCAGCATGTGTGCATGACTACTGCTGCTGCTTGATGTTACTGCTGCAGGTCAAGCCGTGGATACTGGTTAGGGTTTCTTCTCTACCTCTTTTGATCACGATCGGTAGAAGAAAAAGTCGATAAGACTTGGGTTCTCTTCTCTCCTTTTAAGTCCATGGGTCATGAATTATAGGAAAGCTTAACTTAAAATCGACTCCAACCTTCAGCTACCAAGGCGCCGCCTTGGTCCACGACGTCGCTTAACTGTCAAGGCGAGATCGCCTTTGACAGCCTCCCCAAGGCGTGAAGGCCGCCATGTTACTTGTTGTTGCGTCAGGACGCTTAGGCGATTCCCATGGCGACACGCCGTGAAACTATGAGGTACCTGATAATTGATGCAATGATGGAAGAGCAACGAAGTTGAGGTTGGGAAATTAATGCTGGTCTTGAATGGTGATGTAATGAACTGATGCATCACAATCTTGGGTTGTATAACAACGATATCAATCAATGATAGTGGAATGAAGTTAGGTGATCCATGATAAAGATTACTTATGAACTATTTGGTAATTTTATAATATTTAAAAGAAGAGGATAGAGCAGCAGAACTATATTCAGTTCAAGCCTCCAATGTTTGAAATTTATAGATCCACTTAAGCTTGATACTAAACTGATATAGGATAAGGCCACGTGAGTAAGAAAACATCACAGAAGAAGAGTGTTTGATCCCCGCAAAGTATCCTTTATACCCGTTGATGATGACAGATATAGCCTACATTACAAAGCTTTATTTCATAGAAATTACTTTACTGAAAATATGGGAATGACATCATATTTATATATATAACTAATAAACGAAACCTACTACTATTAGCATTGGATTTCAACTAAGATATGATTAAGATACGCAAACCAACTTACACCAGATGAGCTAGACACCTAATAATCCTTCATTTTAGAGTTAAATGGTCTGAATCCTAATTTTAATTGGCACGTCTCCCGCATTATTGTCTACCCAAGATAAAGTCCTTTTAATAAATAGATCACATAATAGTACAAATTTCAACCACTCCTGTTTCAATGACAAAGGTGACTTAATATTATAAAAATTTAAGAAATTAGATTATATATAAACCTGATAAGCTTTGAGAATCAGTCAGAGACTGTACCTTGTATCTAATCGATTTCATATGTCCCATATACAGCACCTGCACGTTAGCATATGCATTAGATATATGGACATATCATATACATCAATTTACTTGAGTAGAAAACCAACCAAACTGAAAATAAATATACCAAAAGGCATAAGAACTAAAACTATTTCATCCAAACATAAATGAATACATATTCTTCTTGTTATTGTACTTTCCCCAACCAAACCAAGGGCAGACACCCATAGGTGGAAACAGTAAATGTCCTTGAACAAAAAAAGATAATTAAACTGCAAATAAAAGGTCTATTTGGGATGTGAACTAGGATATCTAAAATAATATGGCTTTAGACAACGAAATTTTATAGTTAAAATAATTAACTTGAGCCTTGTCAGAGAAGTTCTTTTGAGGTGGTAATTTCCAGGAAAATGTAGATATTTAGGTTATTAAGAAAGCAAAGGATTAAGATGCTATACCTATTTCAAAGTACTTCCAACATACAAAGTGCAAGAAAATCCACAAAACAAGGCCATGATTATGAGCCAAATGCCAGGTTAATGCACTTTACAATAATGCACCGAGAAACAAAAATAAATTTCTTCCAAATCATGTACTCGCTTAATGCTACGAATGTCAAGAACCCATCCCATGAAATTAGGTGTATGCTAGTTGAACTTTTGAGCTACTTTTTCATATAAATGAATTCCAAATTGTGGAAATCCATTCTCCCATGTCCCAAAGGCAGCGTCAAGGGAATTGATTTCATATGCTTTTTTAAACTGGAATCATAAATATACATCTAAATGACTTGGAGAAACTACAATCAACGTAATTAACATAGTTGTCAATATCTTACGATACAACGAAACGATGTGACACATAAGCAATTTGATACTGTATCTTAAAGTGAATTGTATCTGATGTTGTGATGCATTGTATCTTGTATCTTACAAACCGATACAATTTACAATAAGGTAAGGATACATTTTTAAGTTAGAGACAGACTTGATAGGAGCTAAAACAATACATATTTGATGCGATACAGAAGAAGAAATCAAGAAGTTTATTATTAATTTTTTATTGTTATTTAGAGATAAATGTTGAGTTATTACTAAAATTATTTAGTAAGATATCCTAGAAATTTTAATTATAGTAGTAGCTTTTCATTTTAGGAGTTTTAATTGTAAAAGAGATTTCAATTAGAGAGTTTATTATAGTAGTAGATTTTAGTTAGGATTTTGTTTCCTTTCTAAATTAGGGTTTTACTTAGTCCCAAGTATTGTGTTTTCTATTTAAGCATCGTAATTTTCATTATTTTTAAATTATTGAATGAATTGATTTGATATTAAAGTTTGAACTTTTGTGTATTTCTTTTACCGATTCTCTGTGGAGCTCTTATTCCTTCTTCCTACCCCGCCCTACATCAATATTTTATATAGTACAAAGTAGTTCACTCATTCTATACAAAGAAACCATAAAACGCTTTCTAGCATTTGTTATCTTCTTTTTCTTTTTTTTTTTTTTTTTTTTTTTTTATCGTAAAGTAAGGGATTAAAACTAACAATCTTGAGATCATTCCTCAAGGCCTCTCGCCATTTCTCCAACCCTTGGGGTTCTTGGGTTCATAATCTTGTTTTAGAAACCGCCTTTACATTCTTTTTTAAATGTCTCAGATTCTTTTTTAAATGTCTCTTTTCACACTAGAGCATATACTATGAAGTCATGGCATAGAGTCGATCGCCTCGACGCTTTAAGCGGCAAGGTGACCACTATGACATCCGTATGGTGACAAGTCGCTTATAATGTGCAATTTATATATTATTTATTTTACTTAACAAGTATATTAGCAATAAAATTTCATATACATTAAAACTCAAAACATAACACTATGGAATAACATTAAATATATTTTTAAATCCCATTGATAGTGTTATATAATATATATAGTGTATTATTAAATTAATAATTAAGTGTATATAGTATTTATTTTCAAAATATTTCATGCAACTATCCTATATATTAAATATATTTATATTTTAAAATTAAAATATACATAGTTAATTAAATATTATATTTTATTTAAAATATTATATATAGTTAATAGTTAAGTGTATATAGTATTTGTTTTAGTTAATATAATAGTTATTTTTATGTATTTATTTCATTATCATTAAAATTATTTATTAGTATTTATTTTATTTTTATTATTTTTGTTTATTTAAATATATGTATATAATATTATTTTGTTTTATTTTATCTTATTTTTTATATTATCATAATTATTTAATTAATAACAATAGAAATTTTATATAAATTTAATTATTTTTAACATATTATTTGTTGTTTATTTAAATATATATTAATTTCTTTTTAATATATATGATATATATTAAATATAATATTTTTAATTTTTAATTTTTAATTTGATTTTTTTATTATATATATGTATATAAATTTATACATATATAAATTTATTTATATATAGAGACCCAACAACAAAGCAAAAAGGCTAACAAAAGAAAAGGGAAGACAACAAAGAAGTAATAGTCAAATATTCAATAGACAAAAATTCTCTCTAGATCGCTTCTCAAGAAGGTAAAAGGGAAGGGGAAAAAGAACGACATACCTGTTGATCAATCGATTACTCGCTTTCTTCTTCTCTCTCGGTCGATCTTCTGAGTTTTATGCTAATTATTCGATCGATCGACTCTTCTAGTTCTAGGGCTAGTTTTCTTGTTCCAGCGACGTCGTTTTTTTTAACCCAATTCAGATTTGGGTCGATCCATACCCATATAAGCCAAGTCGCTTCGATCATTTAGTTAGTCGTCCGAGTCGTCAGCCAGATCGTCAAAGGCGACGTCTTTTTTTTCTAGGCGCCTGCCTTTCCACCATCGACCAAGTCGTTCAGACGCCTTGCCTGTTCTTTACCGACTTACCGACTTGGCGACGCCTTAACAACTATGCAATGGAGACCTAAATACATGGGCTTCAGAGCTCTTCACGTTGCAATTTAGGGCTTACATTTACTTTGGGTTTTACATTGTATAGTTAAAGATAAGTTTTTTTTCCTGTCATTTTTCCCACCCCTTGGGGTTGTACAGTTTGTTATCTTGTTTTAAAACTCACATTATTTTTTTTTCAATGTCTATCTCACATGGAGACCTAAACACATAGGCTTTGAAGTTGACTTTTTGCTCTCCAATTTACAATTTAGGGTTTAAGCTACTTTGGGTTTTACATTATATAACTAAAGGTAAGTTAAAAAAATCTCTTGTTCCTGTATAAATAGTGCTTATACTATTAATTGCTCTAATTTAGAGTCTTCAATCTATAATTTTAATATCTAACGTTTTGTAGGCTTATTTAACTCTTTTTAACACTAAACTTATGCTAATATATTTTATTGCTTGGTAACTTGAGTTTGTTTAGATTTATAAATATTGTGTTTTCCATTTCTTAATGAAAGACATGATCACTGATCAGGATTCGACAACTATAGTGATTAGGCAAACATTTCACTGTGAACAATTATATGAACAAGCTAAGCCACTGATTAGGTAAGGAGGCCAGGAGGGCAATTTCTTTGAATGTTCATACTATTAACAAAAAGGGCTTCAAGGTGAACTGCCGTATAAATTTGACCCAGGATAAAATTAAAACTTAAATATTTGCTCCTCTTATCATATAAAAATATTGACATTTCCAAACTTTTGCACATCTTAAAATAATAAATTTATGGATTCACAATTTAGCCAAAAATAATAATAACAATAATCTGGTTCACCCCTACATATACGCAAACCTACGGAGATGATACCTATTGTACAATCATAATTTGTTTCTAAAACAAACAGAATCCAGACTTACCAACAGCTATAAAATAAATTAGGGTTTGAGAGCTACAAAATATATGGGGATTGAAGTTTAGGTGTTGATATATTCTTACCAACAGCGCCACCTACAGCGCCGCCAACTGCAACTCCGGCGGTTATTCGGGCGAGACAACTATCCCTTGCCATCTCTGAGCAGTGTATTGCTTTTCCGGTTACTCTTGTTAGGCGGGCGTTCAGAACAAGTAATAAAGATCTGCTTTGGCTTGGTATATGTAACTATATACTGTACAAGTACTGAACATATCTACTCTAGATCTAAAGAGAGAAAATTCAGACGTTAAAATTTCACAAGTAGAACTGTAGAAGTACGACCAGGAGTAGGACAAAGAAACAAAAAAAATCGGGATAACTCTTTTTTCCTATATAATAATTAGTTCGGCTTAAATATAAATTATTATCTTAAATTATTATTATTTTTTATTTCAGCGATTGACTTTTTAATTTTTAATTAAATCATTAAACTTTTATTTTTTTCAATTTGATTCAAATAAAATTATCACGCCATAAATCACTACAGTTGCTTTCGCTAAATGATAAATTTGTGCCAATTAAAATTGTCACGCCATATTTTATTAATAAAAGGATAGAATTTAAGATAACATAAACATACAATTAAGAGTCCTTTTTCTAGGTCGACATTCTAAGCGAATTTTTTTTTTTGGTTTTTTAATAACACAAAAATATATAAGATTTATTTTAATTAATTTTTTATTATAAAAAGTATTTTAAGTTGAATTTTGATACATATGTTAAATACTATTGATAAACTCAGAAAGACTTTGTTTCACGATGTATTCAAATTACACATAAAATACTATTTTTTATAAAAATTCCGGTGATTAAATAAATAATATACATTTTTTATGTACTAAAAAACAAAAAAAGTCACTAAAATGTCACTAGAACAATGTCCCTAGACTTATCGTACAATTAATTAAAACAAAATAATCACACTTATCCTCTTAAAATACATTACTAAATCAAATTATAACAAAACTCAAATTAAGTAGAACAAAAACAAAATTAAAACAAAACAAAAAGAGTTTACAGTAGAACAAAAGTTAAACTAAATCAAAACAAACCTAAAACAAAACAACAAAGAATAGTTTTAAAACACAAAACAAAACTAAAACATGAATAACAAATTTTAGTTATTAACGCCCAAATCAAGTCGGTCAAAATTTTCTTCAAAATGGCAAACACATGAATAATTTGACATATGTGCTACTATAATTTAGTAAGGAATTAAGGATTACATGATTTGACAAATAGATTACATGTTTTGAAAATAATATTATTTTTATTAGCATTAATGTTACTAAAAAGTCATACACAGTACTTATTTTGATATATTGATTAGACATACGTAAATCTGGATTTTAAAAAATTCATCTTAAAATTGCGTAATTTGATATAGTGTTATTATAATTAAGTAAAATATTACATGATTTGATCAAAAGATTATTTTAACGTTAAGATTCGCTCACACGCCTCAATCACCAAAAAGTGGGCCAAATCTTGCACGTAAACGTAAGTCACTGTTTAAACTTGACGGCTTAGCCAATTTTGATAGCTTCGAAGCATGGTATCAAAGACAAGTGAATAAGCGTTTGATAACGGAGGCTTTATGCAATAGTGTTGTAAATAATAATGCGGTACCGATAAACCAATTTATAAATTTCAGATTTACAAAGAATCACATCTTCATCCCTCAGATAGAAATAGGATTCCTCATTAGGTATGATTCCTTAATGGGATTGAATTGAATCTCTTTAAATGAAGGAAGTCAAACATATTCTCGACACTTTTCTTAGGAATTAGAAATCGAATGTAAGTAGGAATATTTGATTTCTTAAAATTTCAACCGCCAACATGTATTCCTATGCAAAGGTAAATACCTCCACGCTTGTAACGTTAGCTCCACCATATGATTTGGGCCCTAATAGTACGCCTCAACATTGGCCCCCGCCTTTCATTGAACGAGACATTTAATTGGAAGAGCCTCAATAAAAGTTCTCAATAATTAATCATAAATGATCCAACCCAACCTCTTGAAAAAATGTACCTCAATACTCACATCGGGCCCCACATTACGCCCAACACTTGACATCATTTCACCAATAAAAGGCGTCAGATTTATGTAACTAAGAGAAGTCGAAAAGTCAATTATTTCAAAAAGATTTTTTCACAAAACAACCGCCACTTTTCAAATCTAAGTCTTCAAAGCCACTAAGAGCCTTTTTGCAACCCCCTTTCTATGAAACCCGACGATTTCCAAAAAAAATAAGTATTGGTCGATTTGATTAATGGATGGTTAAGGGTTAAATATGCAAATATTTCAAATTAAGCAAGTGGTTATAAAATATTCATTATCGTTTGGGAATATTCGCTTGGTCGTGGAATATTCAGACCGTCGGGAATATTCGCATTTACTGCCAAAGCACATGTGTGGGCTCCATAACTGAAAGCGATTGGATGAAGAAAACGACAAAAATAAGTTGTTTTAAATAACTACAGTAGTTGTTACTCAAGTATCATCATTGAATACCCTTGGTTAAAAACACACTAATACGCCATTGTCAACAAGAAAGATACCAGATTGCACCAATTATCGATTCTTACGAAGAAGGCACTACTCAATAATGGTTACAAAGAATTACCGCTCAGATTTTATCGAAGTTAATAATTGTCAAGGCCGTTGATATTTTATATCATCGTTGTTTCAATAATCACATTACACAAGATTTTCATTATCGGCTAATAATTCATATTATCTCAATAATATTATTAGATAACATTATTGGCAATGTCTAGAAAGTTCGCCTAAGGAGAGGTTTGGTCACCTAATCATAGGCCAAGAAGAAGAAATTTTATCGAAAGCCCTCTTCCTTCGAACCGCCTCGTCATCAATATTGTGATTCTCAGTAATATTATTTGTGAATAATTAATTATTGATTTATATGATGAGGAAAATATTGATTTTATGTGGATATAGATGGAGAAAAATTTTAAAATGACAATTGTTGAAAATTAATATTTTATCTTTTTTTCGATAAAATAATTCATTTAAATATATTATTTTAATAATATATTAATCTGGTGATATTTTTACAATGAATGTGGGATATATGAGTATATGAGGAGGAAGAGTATTTTTGTGGCATTAAATGTTTAAAACATGTTTTGTGTGTTCAAAGTGGACCACAATTATCGATCAAATTTGATTATAAATGTAAAATCGCCCGCTTGTGGATTTCTTGGCCAATTTCTATTGGAATTTGGAAAACTTTCTTCGCAAAGTTGTAGAGAATTGAATTTCCTATAAAAAATCGCGAGATTCGAATTTTTGATGAAAGGGCTATTTATTATGAATTATTGAAGTTCAAGTTCAAATAATTGATTTTTGGAAGTTTAAATTATTTTAAAATAGAAAACGTTTTTTGAATGTTTAGGTGGCCTCATTTAATATGTGTAGGAGCTGAATTCAGTGGCAATTCAAAGATGAGGTTTTGGAAAATAATTATATTAATATTATATTAAATTTTCGCTTTGTGTTCTAAGAATTTCCTAAATAAATAGGTGCTTAGGTTAGAATTGAAAATCACACCGTAAATCAAGTTTTCTCTCTATATTATCGAGTTTATTCTTGTGAGTATTTTGAGTATACTTTGAGTATTGCTAGATACGGTGCAAGTTCCCTTCAAAGACTATATCCCTGTTTCTAATTTGTAAGATCGATCTTTCGAGGTAAGTGGATATTATTTTTTCAGAATGATATTATTTCTTCAATATCATTATAATCGAAATGTCGATCCAAGTTTTTATCAAATTTGAACTTTTTCATGTCTCAAGTTACTATTCATGAGTTACTATTCACGAAAGTTCTATTCATGAGTTACTATTCACGAAGTTACTATTCATGAAGTTACTATTCACGAAGTTACTATTCACGAGTACTATTCATGAAGCGTGAAGATGTTTTTGTGGAATTTCTATCTTTTGGTGCTCTGAGTTATTATTCACGATATCAAGACTATTCACGATACTCAGACTATTCACGATACTGCAGATTATTCAATTTAAAAATAAAATTTCTTCTTTTCGTCTAAAACATCTATTCGGATACTAACTCGATCAGATCCATGTTTGATCATTCTCGAATTTTACACCACTATGATTATTTTTGAGGTATTTTTGACGCGGATAAAACCAAGTACTAACTTAATCCTTAATCCTTAATCCTGTCATTTTGTTTCAATCGGATTCGCTTTTTAAAAATATTTTTCATCATCCTCGCCTTAAATGATGATATTATTGAATATCTTCCCGGCCCAGAAAAAAGATGAATGATTTCAAGAATATCTTTGGCCCTCAGAGTGCAAAGACGTAATGAACAGTGTCGAGATGAATACGACCGATTGATTAATATCTTTGGCCTCAGAGTGCAAAAGATGAACAGTGTTTAAATGAATATAACTAATCGATGAATATCTTCGCCCCAGCAAAAAAAGATGAATATTTGATTCCGATGTATATCGATTGATGTTACAGGATAAAATATTGATGATGGATCGTTAAATTCATAGATTATAGTAGATTTCATTCTCTACGAACTCTTCTATGAATTATTATTTCACGCATAATATTGATCCGAAACTTGTTGCCTATCAGATTCTATCGATTTTTTCCTCGTCAAGACTAACGATAATTTGTCAGATATTATCTTAGTCATAATATTCTTTATCGGGCTAATGAGCTCACCCTTTTCCTTTTTGTTCCATTTTTCTTCCTCGTGAGGCTAGAATATAAATGAGTACTAATTTAAAATGGAATGAAGGTTCTAGAGAGAGTTGTTTAGTAGTCCTCACCATTTTGTAAAATAATGAATCAATAATTATGTGATGGGATTTATTTGAGTATGGATATTGTCTAGAAGATAATATTATATTTAAACTCATTAAGATATATTGTCGTTATTTTGTAATAATGAAGTTGTAGTTTGCTTTTTGTACCATGTATTTGGCACTCGTGAACGGGTGTTGTGTATACCTATTTTGGGGGCGCCACAATGGTATCGTAGCTTAGGATATGATCTCCCATGAGATCGGGAATAAAACTAGAGGGAGAGACGAGTAAATCCTTCGCTAAGTGTGTCCTACCTAAGCTTATTTGTTAGTTGGTCAAGATATAGGATATTATGTGATATATCGATTTCTTAATTAACCCTTATTTTACGATGATTCGGAATGTCGAATCGAGAATATTAATAAAGGAGTAAATGAGACCGTGGAGATGCCTCAGATTTACCAACGAGGAGACGCGGCAACAGTCGGGCAATGTTCCTCCCGTGAACAACACCACCGAGCGTATGATGAACGAGGGATGTTTGAAGCTTTTTTCAGCCTCATGCAAAATCGCACGAGGAGACTCGTGTTCAAAATATGTGAGGAAATGATAGCAATTACGGTGGTCACAAACAAGCGCTTCAAAGAGTGGGACCACCGTAACTGGGAAAGCCGGATCCATTAAGGCGAGACGGGTCAAACAAATTACCAAGATATTCGATGTCTGGGATGCACGGAGGAACAGTAAAGTTCCATTCGCCACCTTTATGTTCCGTGGCGAGGCAGACATCGGTGGAATCATGAAGTTGATCCATCCACCGCACTCAAAGATGTCATGGGAGACGTTTCAGAAATAGCCTCAACGACAAGTACTTCCTCGAAAGTATTCGCTATACGGAAGGAAGTGGAGTTTATTAGATTCAGAAAGGTAATAACACGACGTGTCCCAAAGACGAGGCTAAGTTCATGAGTTATCCAGTTTCGCACCTCATTTGGTGGAGAATGAGGAACGATGACGCGGATGTTTCGAGAGGTTTGAAACCCGACATACGCCAAGATCTCATTTCTCATAAATTTTTCTCTATTCAGACATGTTCACAATAGGCTCAATTGTTAGAGTTTAGATAACGAGTACGCTCAACCGAGGGACCATAACCTGTGGATCATATCAAGATAAAAGCCATCGTAATAACGATAACCAAATGGAGAAAGAAGAATATAGATAAAGGCCAGAACCACTCCGTGGTAATCGTGGGCCATGAAAAAGAAGAAGTTTAGCCTGGAGGAGATTTTAAAAAGAGGAGATTCAACAACCACCACGTGAAGACGCCAAATACCAAGAAGAAACTAGTTTTATGGAGGAGAATTCACCACCCACGATATGTTACAAATGCGGGAAAGAGGGACATATCACCCAAACCGCCCAACAACAGCTTTAAGGTATGCTATAATTGTGGAAAAGAAGGACATATCGCCGAGATCAGACGACATCGAAAACCCAGTTCAATGGAATGGTGACTCAAAAGGATGTCCCGTAAAAGTCAAAGTCAACTGCTTCGAAGAGCGCTTGTCGTGACCTAATTAAAATGCAAGGAACCCAAACGGTTAGCACTTCAAGTTAGTTAATTATAAATTTGCAAGTATATACCTTACTAGATATCTGTTCTACCCATTCTTTTATCTCTCTTATCATAGGCCAACATTTAAACTCGACTACCGAGAAATTAGACTTTGACCTATCTGTGGGAGACTCCATTAGAGAAACTTTCATTACATCCACTGCTTATAAATCTTGCTTGATTCAAGTTGGCACTATCACATTACCCGTTAACCTTATTTCTATGTAGATATTTGTTTTGATGTGATTTTAAGGTTAACTACTCATCACGCCAAATTGATTATTTTCGTAAGGTTGTTAGTTTTCATATTCCTAAGCAACTCGTTATTCAATTCAAGCAATCAAACCATTGTAGTCAAACATTTTCATATCAAGCCATGAAGTCATTCGCTTATTACTTGATGTCAAATTTTCTTAGTCCATGTTATGGATTTGAATAAAGACACGCCGATTTGAATAATATTCCCGTTGTTATTGATTTTTCCCGACGATTTTCAAGAATTTCTCGCTTACTCCCAAAGTCTCGATATTAAATTTTGTATCGACTTTGAACCCCCAGACAAAACTCATTTCTAAAATCTCATATCGAATGGCTCCTATCAACTTCGTGGAGTTAAAAATTCAACTATAGAATTTGGTACCGAGCCTTTATCTTGTGACTTTTTCAGGAATTCACCCAAGCTTTACTCTTCGTAGGGACGCTATATTCGCGCGATAGTAAATCGATAGTGTCATTGTGACGCGCTATCCAAGATTGGGATACGAGTCACAGCTTGAGAGCAACCTAAGTCAAGAATCGAAAGACGTAGCTTTCAGCTTAGTTGGTTATTATCGGAGATTCGTTGAAGGATATTCTCGAATCGCTATTCCATTAACGCACCGACTCGTAGAGATACAAAATTCGAATGGAGCAAGGAATATGGGAAGATTTTCTCAAGAACTCAAGAGGAGACTCATTTCAAAGACATGTTCGACGATCACGCCATCCTCGGAAAAGTTTAACGTGGTAAATGACGCATGAGTAGAAGATCATATGCGGAACGAAAAGGATGATGTCAAGTATACGACAGAGCCAACTTTAATAGAAAAGTTAAGGTCGCTTCAAGCCACCGAATCTTGAGTCGATGCGCATTAAGAAGAAAGTACAAGAAGGAGCTATTCCTAAGCTTAGAATCGATGAAGAAGGAATACTTCGAGTCCACTTAGACTTTCAGGTTCCTAACGACTGATTGAAGTACAAGATTATGATGGAGGCAACACAATACGCCATTTGCAATCCATCTCGAAGTACTAAATGTATCGTGATCTTTCACATACATTTTGGTGGAACAATATGAAGAGAGAGATTGCAAAGTTTATCTCGATGTGTTTAACTCGCTAACGTAAAGGCGAGCATCTTGTACCTAAGGGTCCGTCAGAACCACTCGAGATTCCTGAATGGAAGTGGGAACACATTACTATGGATTTTGTTACGGGTCTTCCTACGGCTTTTCAAGGCATCAATGCTATTTGGGTTATTGTTGATAGATTAACCAAGTCTCCGCTTCATTTTTTGCCGACACGGAGACTTATTCACTTGAACGCCTTCGCTCAGTATGTACGTGAATGAGATTGTGAAGTCGCATGGCATGCCAAGATCCATAGTTTTAGATCGTGACCCAAGATTCACTTCATGATTTTGGGTTAGTTTCAGAAAGCTATGGGCACTAATTTATTTATCTGCTTTGGCATACCATCCTCAAACCGGATGGGCAATCGTAAAGGACTACTCAAACTCTCAAGATATATTAAAACTCGTGGTCCTAGATTTCAAAGGAAGTGGGATAAGTATCGCCATGGTGGAATTCTCATACAACAATAGTTATTAAACAAAATATAAAATGGTTCCATTCAAGCATTATACGGATTTAAAATGTCGCTTCCAATATGTTGGGATGAGGTGGGTGAAGCAACATTGTTGGGACCCGAAGTTAAGACGTATTTACTACCAAAAGATCCAAATGATTCGACAACGATACAAACCAAGACAAGATCGACAAAAGAGTTATGCGATCTTCATCGAAAGGACGGAATTTAATGTAGGGGATCATGTATTGTCATGAAGTTGCTTCCATGGAAGGGAGTTACAAGACTGGGGAAGAGAGGAAAGCTCAATCCACTTATTTATTGGTCCATTTCAAATTCTCGACCGAAAGTAGGAAATGTAGCCTATGACTTCATGTTACCTCCGAGTATGTCTCGTGTTCATAATGTGTTTCATATATCCGCATTTCAGAATATGTGAAAGACCCAACCACGTTATAGAAGTTAGAACCTGACGAGATAGCCAAGACTTAACGTATGGAGGAGGTACCGCCAAGATTTTGGATAGAAGGAGCATGTCCCACGCCAAGAAAGGTCATACCACAAGTTAAAGTTTTGTGGAGGAATCATGCTATAGAGGAAATGACCGGGAATTGAAACGGAAATGAAAGCGAGGTATCCTCACCTTTTCAAACACCAGTATCGCACGCCAATTTTCGAGGACTTAAATTTCATAAGGAGGGAGGTCATAAGACCTCAAAATTTTTAAATAAAAAGGAATTTCCTTTATTTATTATTTTGAAATAGTAAGGGTTGATTTGATTAATGTGGATAGTTAAGGGTTAAATATGCAAATATTTCAAATTAAGCAAGTGGTTATAAAATATTCATTATCGTCAGAATATTCGCTTCGTCGTGGAATATTCAGATCGCTTGGGAATATTCGCATTTACCAGCAAATGTAGCCCATGTGTGGGCCCCATAACTGGAAAGTGATATCGATGAAGAAAACGACAAATATAAGTTGTTTTTAAATAACTACATGTAGTTGTTACCAAGTATCATCGCTGAATACCCTTGTGGTTAAAACACACTAATACGCTGCTGTCGAACAAGAAGATACCAGTATCGCACCAATTATTGATTCTACGTACGAAGAAGGCACTACTCAATAATGGTTACGTGAATTACCGCTCAAAGATTTTATCGAAAGTTAATAATTGTCATATTGATATTTTATATCATCGTTGTTTCAATAATCACATTACACAAGATTTTCATTATCGGGCAATAATTCATATTATCCTAATAATATTATTAGATAACATTATTGGCAATGTCTAGAAAGTTCTCGCTTCAAGGAGAGGTTTGGTCACCTAATCAAGGCCACAAGAAGAAGAAATTTTTATCGAAAGCCCCTCTTCCCTGAACCTACTCGTCACAATATCAGGATTCTCAGAATATTATTTGTGAATAATTAATTATTGATTTATATGATGAGGAAAATATTGATTTTATGTGGATATAGATGGAGAAAATTTTTAAATGACAATTGTTGAAAATTAATATTTTATCTTTTTCTCGATAAAATAATTCATTTAAATATATTATTTTAATAATATATTAATCTGTGATATTTTTACAATGAATGTGGGATATATGAGTATATGAGGAGGAAGAGTATTTTGTTGCAATAAATGTTTAAACATGTTAAATATGTTCGTGGACCCTCATTTATCGAATCAAATTTGATTATATCAGAAATCACCCGCTTGTGGATTTTTGGCCAATTTCTATTTGAGAAAAAAACTTCTTTCAAAGTTGTAGAGAATTGAATTTCCTATAAAAATGTGAGATTCGAATTTTCTGATGAAAGGGCTATTTATTATGAATTATTGAAGTTCAAGTTCAAATAATTAATTTTATTAAGTTTTAATTATTTATTTTATGAAAACGTTTTTATCATTTTTTCTAGAAGGTAACATGTGGTAGAGCTGGCTGAATTTTCTATAAATAGGTAATATATTATATATTATTAATTTATTAAATTTTCGGGTGTTCTAAGCAATTTCCTATAAAGTGCTTAGTTAGAATTGAAAATCACACCAAACTCAAGTTTTCTCTCTATATTATCGAGTTTATTCTTGTGAGTATTTTGAGTATACTTTGAGTATTGCTATATACGGTGCAAGTCCAAGTCATAGCCTATATCCTGTTTCAAATTTGTAAGACCGATCTTCGAGGTAAGTGGATATTATTTTTTTTTCAGAATGATATTATTTCTTCAATATCATTATAATCGAAATGTTGATCAAGTTTTTATCAAATTTGAACTTTTTCATGTCAAGGTTACTTATTCATGGGTTACTATTCATGAGTTACTATTCACGAAGTTACTATTCATGAGTTACTATTCACGAAAGTTACTATTCACTTAGTACTATTCATGAAGCGTGAAGATGTTTTTTGTGGAATTTCTATCTTTGGTGTTTGAGTTACTATTCACGATACTCAAGACTATTCACGATCAGACTATTCACGATAATGATTATTCAATTTAAAAATAAAATTTCTTCTTTTCGTCTAAAATATCTATTCGGATACTAACTCCGATCAGATCCATGTTTTGATCATTCTCGAATTTTACACCACTACGATTATTTTTGAGGTATTTTTACGTGGATAAACCCAAGTACTTAATCCTTAATCCTTAATCCTTAATCATTTTGTTTCAATCGGATTCGCTTTTTTAAAAATATTTTTCATCATCCTCTACCTTAAATGATGATATTATTGAATATCTTTCGCCCGTAAAGTAAAAGATGAATGATTTCAAGAATATCTTTCGCCTCAGAAGTAAAAGATGAACAGTGTCGAGATGAATACGATCGATTGATTAATATCTTTCGCCCAGAGTAAAAAGATGAACAGTGTTTAAACGAATATAATTAATCGATGAATATCTTCGGCCTCAGAGTAAAAAGATGAATATTTGATTCCGTATGTATATCGATTGAGGATAAAATATTGATGATGGATCGTTAAATTCATAGATTATAGTAGATTTCATTCTACGTAACTCTTCTATGAATTATTATTTCACCGCTAATATTGATCCAAACTTGTTGCCTATCAGATTCTATCGATTTTTCCTCGTCAAGACTAACGATAATTTGTCAGATATTATCTTAGTCATAATATTCTTTATCAAGCTAATGATTTCACCCTTTTCCTTTTGTTCCATTTTTCTCTGTGAGGCGTAGAATATAATAGTACGAGCTGGGTATGGAACGAAGGTTGTTGGAAAGAGATTGTTTAGTAGTCTCACCATTTTTTTTCCTCGATGAGGATTTATTTTCCATTATTTTAAACTTTCTCGTGAGGCGTTAGAATGTATTAATTAACATGGCGTAGTACTATAATATTCTGGGTATGGAATGACTTTAAGGTTCTCACTAGAGCCACCAAGAACTAAAAGGTCAAACCTTTAGTATGCTTTAATAATTGCTAACTATTACATTTAAACCCTGCCCATTACAAACGGGTCTTGTCCTTGATCTCCAATTTTTCAAAATTAATTCTAACTATTCCTATTACAAAACTATTTAAAATAAATAGAAACCTTGATCGTGATCGAGGGAAGTACATAAGAGAGAGATAGAATTTACATTAAGAAAAAATTAGAGAAAGACGAGGTACGCAGAACCCCATTTAATAAAACCCATACATTCATGCATCCAACTAAAATAAAATCCAATCACATTAATTGATAATCCATAATCAATCCCATTTATTATCATACACATCATCATATGCATCAATAAATAACATTCATCCTCGATGAATAATAAACATTCAATATATATATTGATATCATTTAATGGGCAAATTTAGTTAGTATAAAATCTAATTTTGAATCAAAATAAACTCCTTTGTTTTAATCCAAATTTAAATCAAAATAAAACTATTTTATTTTAATTTATCTAATTTTGAATAAAATAAACTATTTTATTTTAATCAAAATTTTTTAATCAAAATAAACTCCTTTATTTTAATTAATTATGGAATCAAATTCCATATATAAAAAAAATTTATTAAAGGAAACACGGATTTTCTTTCCTATTCACAAATAAACTCCTTTATTTTGAATAATATGAAATCTTATTTCATATCTAAATAAACTCTTTTATTTAAGAAAATAAATTCTTCCTTTCACACAAATAAACTTTAAAAATATGATTCTTATTTCTTTAAATAAACTTTATTTAAACAAATAAACTCTTTATTAATTTTCCTATTCACAAATAAACTCCTTTATTTAAGGAAACATAGAATCCAATTTTAACTCCAATTAGTTATCATGGAATCCAATTCCAACTCTAATTAGTTAGCATGAAATTTAATTTTAAGATTAAAATAAACTCTTTTATTTTAATATTAAAATAAATCTTTTATTTTAAAATTAAAATAAACTTTTATTTTAATTATAAAATAAATGAAAATATATATATATATATATATATATAATAATAATAATAATATCTTTAATATTATATATATATATATATATATATATATATATCCGAATGTTTTAAAAAAAAATCACGTGATAACCATTAATCACGTGGAGGCTGTCCCTTGAATTTCCATGTAAAAAAAAAATCCTATTCGGTAACATGTTACCAATTAATTTATTATCCCAAGAAGTTACATGCCATTCTCATTATGCACATGCACGTAAGTATCTTATACTTATACCAGGAAGTATCTTATACTTATACCAATTATATATATAAGTAACCATAAGTCATTATATAAAGTAACATGATAAATAATCTCCTGAACATGCTGTAAATGATTCACCGAACTTGTTTTGAAAATAAAGTTAGCCACAGACTCGGCAACATAAAAAAAAACGTTTACCGAAAACAGATTTCGCAAAATAATTATCACATTTTTTTTTATTTTAAATTTTATATAAAAAAATTATGCCCAATTAAATTGTTCTAAACACATATCAATATACATATCAAATTTGAACAATTAATAATTCGCATAAAGGTTTGGCTCTGATGCCACTGTTAGGTTTGTAATATTCTAGAACGCAATCAAATTGCATAAATAAGCGGAAACGTGTAAAATCAGAGTTTAAAAATTTTTACAAACCATATACCCGGATCACCCTTTATGCACAATTATTAATTTAACGAAAAGATAAAGAATAAAATCATACCCTTGAAGATCGAGCTTCCTCAGGTACAAGTTCACCTTGAAATCCTTTTTCGCTCAACTTGAATCCACCGGATTTGGTTCCTTCCTTTGATCAACGTTAGCCACCCAAGTGTTTGGCCCTCTAGAGGTGATCCACCAAGGAAGAAGAAAGATTCAAGAAGATGGGTGGTTGGCTAAACCCTAGTTTTTTATCTCTATAGAAAAGGAGGCGTACTCCCAACTATTGGAAATATATAACGTAGTCTTGATATCGATATAAGACTCTCTCTTATAAAGATATCAAGTAACCCCATTAAAAATAAGGTATTATTTAATTAAACCCTTTTTTAATTAAAGGGGCTCCCCTAATCTTATTAGGGATAATTAATTAAACTCCTTTAACTAATTTTCCTTCCTAATCCAATTAGGAATAAATGAGAGTACTTATATTAAATTAATTCCTAAACTCTTTTAGAAATTAAAATAATAATAATAATTGTAATAATATTAATAAGACTCCTCTTATTAATTTATATTTAATATTTCTAAAATATTAAATAATAAATATTAAGCTATTTAATTTATTCTATCACCATAGATTAAATTAAATATACTTAATATATTATTACGATTATGCCATTAACTTCTTAAATAATTATTCTTCCTTTTATGGTGTGACCCTTTAGGTTCTCCATATTAAACCTAGGTTGTGAATAAATCAATTAGAACAATTCTAATCTTATTTAAATAAATAAATTAAATAATTAATTTATTTAAATAAATAATATTTATTCTACAATAGGGATAAGCCTCCCCTAGCGATCAACGACTTTCCGGATAATATAGATTTCAACATTAATCATAAAAGAACCTTTGAGTAAATAGTTACAAATACAATTCAATCCTTCCACCATACAATGTCCCAATTAAATATAAGACATGAAATTATCACAAGTCTTATTTTATTTAATTATATGTATTTCGATCCTTAAATGCACAACTCAAATAATGCAAATTAGAAACTCCTTTCTAATTTCATTACGCCTTGCCAAGGACTCTTTGGGTTGTCATTTATCGAATCACATGGGACATTTCTCTTCTTTAATATAAGTGGTAGATTCTTTATTGATCATACATTATCTCCATGTACAACTTATTATACCCAAGCATACCCTTTGATATACCCTAAGGGTCTTAAGGAATAAGTCAAAGTATAACTCATCATACACAACATACTATGATGATCTCAAGTCCAAGGATCACTTGTACTACTATCACTACAGGAATTCCTATTGATGAGCAAGTAAAACTCCATTAGGTATTCCTTAGCGAGCCACATTCAAGTGAACTTATTCTCTAATAAGCACCTACATACTTGCTTTAGTGTCTCCACACAAATGATCATGAGATCAATCATCCTCATCCAATGAGCAAGCAACGTATGTACCAATCTATCCGGATTCACTAATCCCCAATTTAGTAATCCAATGATTGGGAACTATTTTAGTTTTAAGCTTTCTAAGAATTTAGATCTCATTAGAATGATCATCATCATTATTCTAAAGCATTGCTTAAAACTATGGGTTTATCACATATTATAAAACAGCATCATGTAGATAATTAAAAGCCTTTAATAAATTAATACTTTTTATTAATAAATGAATAAGATTGTTACAAAGTATATGCTTTATCATCAAACATGATTGGCTTGTGTGCATACTACTTTCACCATAATGATTTTACTGACATTTCAGTATCCTTCTAGGGTCATGTACTAGAAATGGCTGCATATCTACAAAATGGTAACCTCAAAATCCTGCCCCAAGACTCCATAAAAGTTATGGACAGGGAGGATTCCTAATCTTAAGTTTGTTAAGATAAGGGGTTGTCCAACTTATATGAAAAGGTTTCGAAGGATAAGCTTGGGATAAGATTTGACATGTACAAATTTGTGGGACATCCTAAAGTAAGTTTAGGGTATATGTTCTATAATTCTACTTAGCAAAAGGTGTTTGTTACTGAAACACGCGCGCCTTCTAAGATAAAGTGTTTATCATTAAAAGGGGCTAGTGGGAGGATAATAGATCTTGAAGAGTTCAAGAACCAAAAAATATTATAAGTCAAATAAGAGGAACACCGTAGATAGACCTATTATACCTGGTTGAGATCGTAAATGCGGAATATCAAGAAGATACGGGAGGTATGGATTCATCATAGATGATGATGATGAGATACACATCATAGAAGATGATGATCCGATTACATACGATGAGGTAAGTGTTGTAGACACTCGGAGAAATGGATTGAAGCAAGTTTCTCAAATATAGAACATTCGTTTTGATGAGGCAATCAAAAGAGTTTGATTTTATCAAAAATAAGAATGAACCTAGTGTGTACAAAAGGGTCGATGGGGAGCATCGTGACATTCCTAGTACTATATGTTGATATACTACGGATAAGGAATGACATACCAATGCTACAATCAGTAAAGATAAAGTTGTCTAAACATTCCTCCATGAATGATTTGGAAGAGTATCTTAATTAAAGATATAAATCTATATAGATAGATTTAAGAGGATGCTCGACTTAACCCAAGGAACGTATATTCATTTGATGCTAAAGTCGTTTAGCATGGCAAACTCCAAGAGATGTCTCATGTCGATGAGCTATGGAGTGTATCTCTCTTAATAGTCCCCACAGACTCCTGAAAAGAAAGGTCACATGAGTGACAATCATGTATGCAATGAAATGTACGAGACCTGATGTTGATCGGTCATATTATGGAGAAGTTCACTATGAGTCGGTGAAAAACATCTTAAAAGTGCTTAGCAAGCACTAAGGATGTGATCATATTCATGGTGGGTCTAAATTAAAACTAGAGGGCTTATGAGACTCAAGTTTTTCAGACATGCACTAAGATGATGAGAAAAATCCACTTTAAGGTAAAGCGTTATCTTGAGCGGTAGTGCGATGAAATTGGAAAGGTTCCAAACAGCAAAAGAGTTCTTTGGTTTAGTGATAAAGACAAAGTATATAGCTATAAATGAAGATCTGAGTTGATTGTTTGGATTAAAAGTTCATTCTACGAACTAGGAATAGTTCTAAGTCTCATCTTGGATCTAAACATGTGTTGTGGCACTTTCATTTGATTATTAGAATCATTAAAAGATGGGAAATCACTATAGAGATAGTGGACTCTCATGAACAACATTACATATCCATTAATTAAAGCTTATCCAACAGCAGGATAATCGCCACTTAGAGAAGAAGAGTATGAGATAACATGACGATTGGCTTTAGTGCAAGTGGGAAAAATTGAAAGTAGTATGCACACAAGCCAATCATGTTTGATGATAAAGCATATACTTTGTAACAATCTTATTCATTTATTAATAAAAGTATTAATTTATTAAAGGCTTTTAATTATCTACATGATCTTTGTTTTATAATATGTGATAAACCCATAGTTTTAAGCAATGCTTTTAGAATAATGATGATGATCATTCTAATGAGATCTAAATTCTTAGAAAGCTTAAAACTAAAATAGTTCCCAATCATTGGATTACTAAATTGGGGATTAGTGAATCTGGATAGATTGGTACATACGTTGCTTGCTCATTGGATGAGGATGATTGATCTCATGATCATTTGTGTGGAGACACTAAAGCAAGTATGTAGGTGCTTATTAGAGAATAAGTTCACTGAACGTGGCTCACTAAGGAATACCTAATGGAGTTTTACTTGCCTGTAGTGATAGTAGTACAAGTGATCCTTAGACTTGAGATCATCATAGTATCTTATGTATGATGAGTTATACTTTGACTTATTCCTTAAGACCCTTAGGGTATATCAAAGGGTATGCTTGGGTATAATAAGTTGTACATGGAGATAATGTATGATCAATAAAGAATCTACCACTTCTATTAAAAGAAGAGAAATGTCTATGTGATTCGATAAATGACAACCCTAGTAGTCCTTGGTTATAAGGCGAGAATGAAATTAGAAAGGAGTTTCTAATTTGCATTATTTGGAGTTGTGCATTTAAGAGTCGAAATACATATAATTAAATAAAATAAGACTTGTGATAATTCCATGTCTTATATTTAATTGGGAAATTGTATGGTGGAAGGATTGAATTATGCGGTAACTATTTACTCAAAGGTTCTTTTATGATTAATGTTGAAATCTATATTATACGGAAAGTCGCGTTGATCATTAGGGAGGCTTATCCTATTGTAGAATAAATATTATTTATTTAAATAAATTAATTATTTAATTTATTTATTTAAATAAGATTAGAATTGTTCTAATTGATTTATTCACAACCGTTTTAATATGGAGAACCTAAAGGGTCACACCATAAAAGGAAGAATAATTATTTAAGAAGCTAATGGCATAATCGTAATAATATGTTATGTATATTTAATTTAATCTATGGTGATAGAATAAATTAAATAGCTTAATATTTATTATTTAATATTTTAGAAATATTAAATATAAATTAATAAGAGAGTCTTATTAATATTATTACAATTATTATTATTATTTTAATTTCTAAAAGAGTTTAGGAATTAATTTAATATAAGTACTCTCATTTATTCCTAATTGGATTAGGAAGGAAAATTAGTTAAAGGAGTTTAATTAATTATCCCTAATAAGATTAGGGAGCCCCTTTAATTAAAAGGGTTTAATTAAATAATACCTTATTTTAATAGGGTTACTTGATATCTTTGTAAGAGGAGTCTTATATCAGATATCAAGACTAAGATATAATTCCAATGGTTGGAGAGTACGCTCCTTTTCTATAGAGATAGAAAAACTAGGGTTTAGCCAACCACCCATCTTCTTGAATCCTTCTTCTTCCTTGGTGGATCACCTCTAGAGGCCAAACACTTGGGTGGCTAACGTTGATCAAAGGAAGGAACCAAACCCGGTGGATTCAAGTTGAACGCGAAAAGAATTGGAGGTGAACTTGTACCTGAGGAAGCTCGGATCTTCAAGGGTATGATTCTTGTTCTTCAATTTTTCGTTTAATTAATAATTGTGCATAAAGGGTGATCCGGGTATATGGTTTGTAAAATTTTTAAACTCTGATTTTCCACGTTTCCGCTTATTTTTGCAATTTGATTGCGTTCATGAATATTACAAACCTAACACTAACATGCTTTGAAAAGTAATAACTCGAGTTTGAGTTAGAGAACTTGCCTGTTTGACGAGCTACGGCTAACTAGCTTTAATTAAAACTCTTTGAATGACCTAGCATTGACAATGTTGGTCTATTAATTAGTATTGCATATAATTGTACGTCTATATGCTTACTTGTGCTATTTTCCAGCAAATAATTCAATCACAATGTACACATAGTATAATGTACCATCATTAACCCTATAAGATAATTAATAAATCTTAGGTTAATGATTTTATAAATTTATAAGGTCTTTCTTAAGTAATAAATACTTATTAGATCCTTAAATAATTTATTATAATTATTTAATTAATGAATCATTTAAATAATCTTTATTTATCTTCATTTAATTATCATTTAATATTAGTTAAATAGTAATTAATTAATTATCTTTAGTTATTATTTAATAAATAATAGCTAATTACATCTACTTATTATTTAATGTTAATTAAATATTCAATAATTAACATTATGTGTCTTTAATTATTCTTTCTTATTAACTTAACAATAATTATCATTTATCCTATTTATTATATAATCTTAATTAAATAATCAATAATTACTTTATGAATACTAACTCCACTTAATTATCACCCAATACTACTTAGATAATAATTAAATAGTTAATTACATTCAAATTTCATGTAATTAGTTTAATAATTCATTAATTACATTAAAAGTTATAAATTAGTAAGTTTAAAATGAGTTTAAACCACTAATTACTTAATAATTAGCTAAATGCCCAGAAAAATTTTGGATTAAATATATTAATATGCTTCAGAATTTTATAAAAATTTGGGTCCAAGAACTACCACCGAAACCGGCTAGAAAGTGGCGAGGCAAATTCATTTTGGAATGTTCCGTGGGTTCGGTTCACCGTGAACCCGTGATGGGTTTTAAGATTTTGATTTTTCCAGATTTGGGGTCCTTCACTAAAACTTGAATAAAATGAAATCTATAACTCCGATTTGGGTCCAATCAAACTCGTTGGATTCGTATCTTCCCGAACTACAGTTTCCATTCATCAAACATCAAATATGGATCTGTTTTGGTCCCGGAAATTGGTCCAGAAATGACTACTATTGCACATGAGTTCTTTAGTTGAGGTGTTCTAGTAATAAATTCATATCTCACTCATTTTTTAACATTTTTACATGATTCCAAAGGGGTTTTACTCTTAACTCATAGCTCTAGCATACCAAGAAACAAAATCACAAAAACCATTTGTAGATTTCAAAATGAAAAGCATAAATCACCCCTTTAAATTAGATTTTTCCCAAAAACTACTTTAGCTTCCTTTCTTTCAAAATTTTCAAACATAAACTATATAGATGGACATGTTAAACATATTATACTCAAGATTTAACATTCATATAAGACTCTAGCCTATTAGAACTTGTATTTTCATGAATCTCTCACAAGATCACATAGAACATACAAAACATAGAAACTAGAGTTTGATTTCTTACACCTTGTGTTGTGGGATGCTCTCCTTCTCTTTCCAAAGTAGGTTAGGAACTCGGGATGCATGAACAATATACTCCTCCCCCCTTACTAAGAACCAAACCTCTCTCTCTCTCTCTCTCTCTCTCTCTCTTTTCCTCTCTTTGTGATCTTGCTAGTTGAGAGAAAAATAGAAGAAGAAGAAGAATGGTGGTGAATGAAGATGGAGATATATGTTGGTGAATTGGAATAGAATGCTAATATGTCCCATATTTTTTTTGCCCCTTGGACAAAAGGGTTAGCCTTATCCCTTCCTAATCATGCTTAATCATGTCATTAAGGTTGTTAATTAGGCTTTCCACCAATGGGAGCATGACACACTTGTCCTTGTGTGTAAGAGTTTCTACTTTTGGGACTTGATTCACTTAATCCCTTTGCCTTAAAAGGCTTAATGTGGCCAACCATTACATTCCCAATAACTCCTCCATTTTTTTAATGCACAAATTAGATTAATCAAATGTCTAAAATACCCTTAATCAAGTGGGCTAAGTATGGGCTTGCATTTTATTTCTTTTGGGCTTCTCCTTTAATTGTTTTGGGCTATGTAATAAACATAGTTTAACAAATTTTATTTATATTACCCTAATTGTTTATTTAGGGTTTATATTTCCAATCTTATGGAATTTAATTACTTAAACATATTTCTTTAATCAATAACCAAATTAGGTTTGCTTTAATTAGATTTAAAATTAGTAATCACTTGAAATAGACCAAATTAATCTATTAGATTAGTATAACTTTTAAATACTAACATTTCCTCATTACCATAACCCTTAAGTTATTTAATTACCTTATCTAATATATAATTAGGTTATGTGGCACTCATTTGATATATATAAAACATAACATAACATACATAAATTACATATTTATTTTATTATGGTAACACTACTATAAAACAGTAAATAGACAACGCAAAAAAAACGTTGTGATTTCAGTCAGAAAAACGTCGTAGTTAAGGGTGTCATCTATTTGACACCCTTACACAACATTTTTAAAACGTTGTAGTTAAGCATATTCCACAACATTTTTTAAGAAAAAAACGTTGTAGATTTATTTTTCATAAATTAGCAGATGCTTAAAAACGTTGTAGAATGTATGATTCTACAACGTTTTCTGGATAAAAATGTTGTAATTTAATATATCAGACAACGTTTTTAACCAATTTATACAACATTTTTAAAATGTTGTAGAAAAAAAAAATAAGAAAAAAAAATTGTGATTCACCTATATTACCAATGCACATGCAATATGCTAATGCCATGATATATAGTTAAAAGGTCTAAATTCTCATTTAAATTTAAAACCAAAATGTATCAACCATTCAAAATACATCCCAATAATACCATTCGTTTATAGTTTCAAATATCTCAAGCATTGATTATGAAACAACATGAATTAAAAAATACAAGTGAAACTAAATTTCTTTCAAAGACAATGAGACTGAACTTGCAAATGGTTCCCAGATTTTGTTAGTTGCTCTTTCTATTGCAGGTATCCTGGAAGAAAATAAAATATGAGGATAAGAGAGACAAAATCACAATACAAACAAATAATAGTAGACCATAATTATGTCTGCAAAGCAAGGGAAAATTTATCAACCAAGCAATCTAGGCTTAAGACAGGCAATTATATACGCATCCACTTGGTGCTGACCGTCATATGGGTTTACCCCTGTGGGCCGTTAATAATTTGCACTTTCTCAAATATTAAAAAAAAAATATGACCAGATTCAGATGCTTACCATAACCCTTCCTCACATATTCATGTGGGTCTTCATCCCAAAGCTTTTGATCATTGTCATTGAAGCACATAAGTGGGAATATTTTCTCAAAAAGTACAACATCAAGTCTTGGTTGAAGAAGATTGTACATGTTACTCTTCGAAACACTGCATAAAAGTCGAGGGTGGACAATGAAGTACAACTTTACATCAGTCTTTTAAGAGATATACATGGAGCTAATAAATAAAAGCAACATAAAAGATAAAGAGCAGCACAAAACAAGAAAACAGGAGCATGACCAATAAGAAGCAACACCAAGCAGATGTATTGAAATTTTGAGCAAATCAATTATTTACATAACGTTATTGTTAGCCAAGACCAGATGTACTATATGCTTATGGTACAAAGTATGACCAGCTCTTAGGAATACTTTTGTTTTACCTATCTGTAAAACCATTTAAGGTTCAGTTAAATTTCAGCGCCTGTAGCAAACATTTCGTGGCTAAAACCTTTATCCAATGAATAAATTCCTGCAGTAAACATACATTTTGAAATTGTATATAGCATGAAATATTTTAAAGTTCATGAAATCCTCCTGATTTTAAAAATGTTTAGAGGTAATTATTGCATACGAAGCGTTATGTTATCAGTATTTTCTATGCATACCCATTTTGTACTACCTGGATAAAGCCGGCATCTAGTCACAAATACATAGAACTAATATCTCAAAAGATAGATACTATGACCACTACTTATAACTATTACCCATTACAACCAGAAAGATATAAACTGCTGTTATTACCTGGAAGCCTAAAAGCCCCTTTTTTTCTAAAATCTTTTAGCATGCAACCTTTTCATCATAGCTGTGCACATAAATGCATTAGTTTCAGAAAACTTTCATAAAAATCACATTACAGATTGGCAAAGCAGTTGAATGTAAATGTGTTTCAGTAAATTCCATCTTGAGCAGCAAGTTAAGAGTAAGATACTTACTTTACTTCCAAGGCCTCAGGTGCAAGAAGTCCAAATCTGTTAATGAACTCAAAGAAAGGGCGGCGAGTAGGGTATCCAGCACAACTTATTCTGATTGCCTCTAAAACGCCCTAAAAGAACAAGAATTAGTTACACTTAGATAGCAAAAAATGTAAAACAAAATCTATACATCTAGAGAAGAGAGAGAGGCGAAGAGAGAGAGAGAGAGAGAGAGAGAGATGAATGAACTAGCATAATAATAAAAGCTGCTAACATCTAATGTACTTACGCCGCATCGCAATTGCTGCATGATGTTGGCATTCTCAAATATCCCAGGTTTGAGAAAATTATTCAGTTTTACACATCTAATATAGTGAGGCTCTGTAGCGTTTAATGTCTCCATCAAATGATGCAGTTGTAGCTGTATCAATAGATTTAGAGAGTAAAATAGCAATAAAGTTTCTAAGTTTGTATTAGTTTCCGATTCTTCAATAATGCAGTAGTGCATTATTTTTTCAAGAATTGGTAGTTCAGCTTTAACTAATATTGACACCACAGCAACTAAAGTAAAATATACCTTGAAACGTGTACCAATTGAAGAAAATTTGGAAGATTTGTTGGTCTCTTCAGGTACTGGAGGGAAAAGCCCTTGAACAAAAGAACATTTGGAAGCAGTCAAGAGATCTTGATGTTCAGTGTTGGGTCGTGATATTTCTCCTATTGGGCCGAATGGATTGGGCCTACATATTCAGTTAGTTCATTGGGTCTTCACTATTGGGTGTTGACATTATTGGATCTAGTCACTTTATTATCTTTGTTAAGTCCTTCTAATATCGGACCAAATCAGTGAGTCGACCCATCATATATTTAAATATTTTCACTTGGGTTCTGAACCGGTGATGATGACAAAGATATGGCCGACTGATATCTTACATGGCATTAATAAGGATTGGACAGTTGGCCAGCGGTGGACAGAGGGGATGGGATTAACAGGTGTCAGGAGGGTCATTGGCACGGTAAACCAGGTCCTGTAGTATATCATAGCAAGGAGGTCTACACAAGCAGGTACGTCTTCATTCATAATCATATACACACAACCGAGAATTATCATCTCTCTCAATACACTAGATATTACATCCTCCATTGTTAACCTTGTGAACACGTTTACTGACTCTCACGCCGAAAGCTATCCCCAAGCCGGAACCGCCGTCAAGCTTGTGGTGTTTATCGTGTTTACTGTGCAGGATCAGGGCGTCTTATGTGATTGGGACGTGGCAAAAGATCTTGGCGTTAACATTGGCGCTAGAAGGAGGGCGTTTTCTAGTGTTCTTTAGCTATCAATCACAATATTTCCTGTTGTTCTACATCGGAAGTTATGGAACCAATCAGGGGATTCTCGTTCGAGATCCCGCGGCGAAGCCCGAAGATGGTTGGTCTTTGTTGCTGACAAAGAGCATGATCATGGCCGAAGGTAAGTAAAAGGCACCCCGCCTAGAACTCGGCACCGAAGTGGTCAGGCTGATAAAGATGGTGGACGAAGCAGATGGAGCTTTGGAGGTTCTCTTGGAGCGGAACGAGGATGTGGCTGTGTGGAGCGAGGATGTAGCTGAGCAGAGCACGGATATAGTTGTGCAAATTCTTCGGATTGCCAAGTTGAGGGACAAAGCGTTCAATTATGTCCAGTCTGAAAGATGTGGTACGCCTAAAGATGGACAACCGTGAGTTGGAAAGCAGTCTATACACTTTGAGGACATGTCTCAAGGTGATCCTCATGACCAAAGAAGACCAAAGAACCATATTCTTGAGCATCCGAAGAGGGTACTCCACCCTATTGGTCTTCAGGATTATGGTCGAAGCAGAGTAGATGAAGACCCAACAGCCATTTTCCTAATTGACCGAAGAGGGTACTCCACCCTATTGGTCTTCAGGATTATGGTCGGAGCAGAGTAGATGAAGACCCAACAGCCATTTTCCTAATTGTCCGAAGAGGGTACTCCACCCTATTGGTCTTCAGGATTATGGTCGAAGCAGAGTAGATGAAGATTCAACAACCATTTTCCTAATTGATCGAAGAAGGGTATTCCGCCCTATCGGTTTTCGGGATTATGGTCGCAACAGACGAAGAGACTGATCCAAGGAGCATGCACCTTAGAATACAAATAAGACATTCTGCCTCGAGTATCCTCACCACCGTGACAGAGAGTTTCACCGAAGTAGATCCAGAAATTACACTCCCGAGAGTCCACTGAGGGCACAACGCCCTGTAGATACTTTTCTTTGAGATGCCCATCTAAAAATTTGTCGAGGTTGATTCAAAGACACAAAATGCACCTATATTCCTAAGCATCCGAAGAGGGTACCTCATCTTAGGGGTTCTCGGGACTATGACACAAACAGACGAGGGAGCAATTCAAGAATATATTCACCCGAGAATGCAAAAAGGCACTCGCCTTGAGTGTTCTCATGCAATGAAGGACTCGTCACCAAAGCGGATCTATAAGTCGTACTCTTGGAAATTGAACACTTGGTAAATATTTCCAAGGTCGGTTGACATTATGGTCGGACAATTCTTTTCTGAAGCTGATAATAGTTAAAGAGAAGCCGAGGAGTCTGACAAAGCCGTTGCAGTTCTTCAGCAGAAGCAGAGCTCGTGGACATTGCATGCAGATGGATATACATTTTGGACATCGATCAAAGAAATTTATCAAGGGTCGATCACAATAACAATTCCGTTGCTGATGCATTATCGAAGTTGGCTACTATGGATGCTTATAACTTTGATGGCATATGGTGTCCTTCCTTCAGATCAGATGCCGGCTAAAGAAGATCAAGTACAAGAGTGTCAATTTTGCTCTCATTGATGAGAATCTTTATCGAAGGACCTTTTTCGTCATCATTGCTCAAACATTTGGTTCTATCCAAAGTAGAGTATGTTCTTCGGGAAATTCACAAAGATATCTGTGGCGATCATTTGACCCGAAGTTGTTGGCCTATAAAGCGCTTCGGCAGGGATATTCATGAAAGAACCGGGGAGTCAGCACGGACAGATTTTGGTGGCTCATCCATATTCACTTTTTCACAACTGATCATGTTCCTATTTATCTTAAGGTCACAATGGTGTAAGGAGGTATGGTAGGACTCGCTGGCCATTCGATGGCAGCCCACTTATTGTTCTACCCCGAGTGGTAGACAAAGGTCCTTATGATCCTATATTGATTTTACCAAGGGTGGTAAGTCAATGGTCACTATTGATCCTGGTCCTATTTGTCCTATGGGCACTATTGATCCTGGTCCTATTTGTCATATGGTCACTATTGATCCTGGTCCTATTTGTCCTAAGGTCACAATGATGTAAGGAGGTATGGTAGGACTCGCTGACCATTCGATGGTAGCCCATTTATTTGTTGCCCAGCGTGGTAGACAAATCCTATGTTCCTATATTGATTTTACCAAGGGTGGTAAGTCAATGGTCACAATTGATCCTTATATCTTGATCCTTATATCTTGGTCCTTATATAATTGTTTCACCCCGAGTGGTAAACAATGTCCTTTATATACTTGTTCTACCCGAATGGTAAGCAAGATTTTGATGGTGCAAGGAGGATCGGTAATTTAATTCACCTCACACATGACATGTCTCACACTTCGGTACCGATAAGTATACATTACTTTATTTTGTTCAAGTGTTGAGTTCAGTTCATTCAATACTGTTCATTAAATTCTATCCATTAAATTCAGTTCACTTCATTTCATAAATTAACTGTTATACGCCTTATCTAGTTCATGTCCTAAGTTAAGTTCATACAGATTAATTGATACTGAATTATTAACAAGAAATGTTCACTCAGAAGTAATAAGGCATGAAGTTGATATTTTAATATTAATTGTTCACAACAAGTTAGAATTTTTTATAAAAGTTCTACGACTAAAGAAAGATAAGGAGAGGTCATCTTCAGGCTTCTTCCTTGTCATCGTCACCATCTAAAGAGTCTAGAAGAGATGGATCTACCTTGGCCCGAGCTTTTTCTTGCCTTTACTTCGGCAAATTTCATATCCTTTGGCATACATATGGACGATCTTATTATTCAGCTCGGCGGATTTTCTGTATTCTGCCTGGATCTCCTTACGAAAGTCTTTGGTCAGTGGCGTACCCAAATCTCTAAGGGCCCGAATCTCTTTGAGCTCTTCTTCGAGCTTCTGACGATGTACCAGATGCTTTGATCCCTTAGCTTGACAGATCGATATTTATATCAGTGATGACCCGATGAGTGGCCTTGGTCGTTTTTAGTTCTTCTTTGACCTTGTCGATATCCTTCCGAAGGCATTCATTGTTGAGAAGAACAATGTCAAGGTTGCTTCTTTCCTTTTTCCAAACACAGACTTCAGAATGGCTTTCTCCTTTCGGCATTATCTTCGGCATTCTCTTCGGTATTCTCTTCGGCATTATCTTCGGTATCCTTTTCGGCTTCTTTGTATTTGGGGCGGAAACACACGAAGACAGTGTTTACTTGCAGATGACCAATATTAATCGATCAGTTCAGATTGATGGTCAAATCTCAACTTCCTTTAGTATGGTATTTCACTCCTTCACCCATCAGTTCCATGATGGAATTATTGCCGAACCGATGATCATCGATGTCGCCACAGCTTCGGGCCTAGATTCAAAAGAAAATGGTTTTTGTGGCGAAGGTTTTGGTTGTTCGAGAGGCGGTAAAATATTTGTTGTTGTATGTTCGGCTGGAGCGGGCTCTTTAAATGGACTTTCAATCTTAATTTATGTTGCCATTTGATGTTCACCAGATGGGCTTCGGTAAGCCGTATTTTGGGTCTTCATTGGTCTTATTATAATTCCTTTTGTCCTGAACCGATGCCATTTATAGTTTTCTATTAAACCTCCTGTTTAATAAAAAACTAGGGGGCAATGTTGGGTCGTGATATTTCTCCTATTGGGCCGAATGAATTGGGCCTACATATTCAGTTAGTCCATTAGGTCTTCACTATTGGGTGTTGACATTATTGGATCTAGTCACTTTATTATCTTTGTTAAGTCCTTCTAATATCGGACCAAATCAGTGAGTCGACCCATCATATATTTAAATATCTTTACTTGGGTTCTGAACCGGTGATGATGACAAAGATATGGCCGACTGATATCTTACATGGCATTAATAAGGACTGGACAGTTGGCCAGCGGTGGACAGAGGGGATGGGATTAACATGTGTCAGGAGGGTCATTGGCACGGTAAACCAGGTCCTGTAGTGTATCATAGCAAGGAGGTCTACACAAGCAGGTACGTCTTCATTCATAATCACATACACACAACCGAGAATTATCATCTCTCTCAATACACTAGATATTACATCCTCCATTGTTAACCTTGTGAACACGTTTACTGACTCTCACGCCTGAGCTATCCCCCAACGGAACCGCCATCAAGCTTGTGGTGTTTATCGTGTTTACTGTGCAGGATCAGGGCGTCTTATGTGATTGGGACGTGGCAAAAGTTCTTGGCGTTAACATTCAGGAACCACATAATCTTTGTTTTTGTCCAGAAATTGGTCAGATTGGTATTGGACCTGAGAAAATTGATGAAGGAAAATACTAAAAAGAATGAAACTAATAACAAATTGAGTGATGTTTCGCTTTTGAACATACCTCTCAAAGATAATGTGCAATTATGAAATCAATGAGACAATTTTGGCTTGACAAAGCGCTTGTGATTTTTGAAAGTTTGATAAAGCTTGTTTGCAAATGTTTCATGTGTTGACTTGGGGAACATTTGAAAAAGTCAAGTAAATGGGATTAAAATTTTAGCTTCAACTAGAACCTTAAATCTGAAAATGTGCAAGCTAATAGAACAACAGTATTTTTAAGTTTTGCTATGTGAAAAGGGGAGATGATATTTCAATTGGATGGAAAAATAAGAGTAAAAAGTTCTAAATGTATTTCTTTAAATCCATGAACATTTTTAAAATTTATGAACCAAAAAAAATGCATAGCAGAGTGGAGGGGAGATGGTTATACCAAGCTTCATCAAGTAGAGCAACAATTCCCCCAGGTTTCTGAGGAGAAAAAAAGAAGAAAGAAAACAGTGTTAGATAGAAATTAGAATTACAAAGTAAGACTAATTATGACAATGAAATTTAATTGGATGAAGAAACAATGTACCCATGAATGTACGCGATAGATTTAGGGAAACATTTTGATTTGTGAAATGCAACTCGAAGCAAAAAATCATGTAAATAAATACAGTAATACTTTGGAAGTTGATAATAAATAGATTTCTAAGTTTATTAGATGTCCAACAAAATCATAGACATATCTTAAGATCTTTCAATCTAGAGCATAGATTAATTGAATGATGAAAGCAATAACTAATTGACAAAATGAAAATGTTAATAAGAAATTACAGGGTGCAGTTAATAGTGTAAAGCAGTGACTGATTAATAACACATAAAAATGATAAAGTAAAATTAATAAAATCAACATTCAATATTAACATCCATCTTTCATTTGAACTTTTCCTTCTCTCTTTGACCTTGATGTTATCCAATTTCAAAGAATCGTCTTTCAAACATCTCGAGTAAGAAATTAATATCCCTTTCAAAGAACTGGTACCATCATAGATAATTTTTAAAGCATCTACCTACTGGAAAACAAACCTGAAATGAGCCTCCAAAACACCTAAAGTTAAGATCATGTTGATTATAATCAAAATAACAATGGACTTGCTCCTTTCTGCCGACTTATCATCTTCGCTCGATTTCTTGATGTGACCTCGGCGCCTCTTGATATTTCAGGCACTTTCACCTCTTCTAGCATCTCTTTACCATCTGAATTCTCCATAAGTAACAGCTTCGAATTGTTTCTCCTTCTCAATTTGTTCCTTTATCCAAAAGTATGTGATTCTCAGTCCATCCTGTGTTATATATCAGATATGTATAAAAATGATTAGAGTGTCATCAATTTGCTAAATAATAGCAGGAGGAGAGTTTACACAACAGAAAAGCCAAATACAAGTAGATATCAAAGGTAAGATGAGACAGTCAACTGAAAATTAGATGCAGGAGAACATACCAATCCTTCTGACATCACATCTCTTAGTTTTCCAGGTTTCACGTTAGTGATAAGTACCACATGGCGGTTCTGCAAGGTAAATAAGAGCAAAAACAACTGATAAAGTAATATATCCTGATCATGGTATTGTGATAAACTGACAATAGGAAGTTGTTTACAAGAGTAAAATTGTGACTCCAAACTAAAGAAAATGATAAGTAACTAACTAAATATTCATACCGTCAACTGATCTGGACTGCAATGTTTGGCCAGACCGCACGACCACCTGCCGCCGCAATTAGCCTCTCCAACATCTATCTCCTCAACCAGTAAACTGCAGTATATGTTGAGGAACATGAAAAAGGTTATATCAGACATACACAATCCACATACGTTGTTGAGAAAGTGTGGCATATTGGAAACCTGTGGTTTACCCCAATGTGGTGACTGGAAAATAATTCACTGGAAAAAAACAAGCACCAAAGGAGGGGGGAGAGAAGTTAGCAAAACAGAAGAAGGAAAAAAATAATTATACATATAACTATACAATCACCCATGGCCCAAGCGAAGTCAAACTAGTGCCCTGTGCTTTTAGGTCTTTTTCATATATTTAATTCTGCAAGGCTAGCATGATATATCATAAAAAATATCAGTAATATATAACCAACAAAATAATATAATAAATTATTTTTTGGACAGGCCATTGTACCGGGTTTATATATTTTAACCATAAAATCAGGATCTCAGATAAATATTAAACAGACTAACCAATGAAGAAAAAACATCAAAAGATAAATATCTTAAACACCAAAAGAGTCTTCGCAATACCTGTTGAAAGAAGTGGCAAGCCTCGACCTCCTGGAGTCTACCATTCTCTGTAATATAATCAAACAGTTCACCTGAAGTCATGTACTCCATGACTACATAAATGGTTGACCGAGTCTCTATGACCTCAAAAAGGTGTACGACATGTGAATGTGAGAGTAGCCGCAGTATATTGATTTCTCGTTTTACTGAAACAACACCAATATGAGGAAATGATGACACAAAAAATGCAATATAGATCAGAGAAATAGCTTTAGGTGTGAATTAATATCTTAAAAATAGAAAAAAAAAATATGATGGAAACAGTAAACACCGGGAAGCTTAGAAGAACATTGCCCAGGAATTGCTAGTATAATTGTATAAGACCTAGTACGCCTTGCTAGTATAATTGTATATTAATACCATTTCTCAATTTGACTTGCACAACACCTAGCAAGGGACTACCTTGTCGAATACTATGGCATATATTCTTGTACCCACAAAGAAGAACACACATGAAAAAAACATAAGAAGTGTTGGAATTCCTAATCTGAAACTGCTTTGAAACTGCTGCTGTCATAGTTAGTAGAAGCATCCCCTGCATAAAAAAAAAAAAAAAACTCATGTAACTTGACATTTAAAATGAACTATACTTCATTTATAAGTATGAAATTTTGGACTATATTAAATCTAAAATGCCTATATTACCTTAGCAACTGCCTTGGGTGGGTATTCTCCATTAAGTCTAGTGTCAACACACTGCTTCACCTTGTCCTTGCTGAGTTTTTGAGTTTCCTATTAAGTCACAATTGAAGAACCAGCTTTAGATGGAATATACCAAAAAACAAACAAGTCCAATAAATAAAACAAACAAGCACTCTCCTAAAGGATCACCTGATGTGATTCTTATTGCTAGAGGAAATTTTATATTGTGCAGATTCTGGTTTTTCATTGTGATTCTTTCTAATGTGATTACTTTATTTCAGGATGCTTGGGATGCATTTATCTCCCAACATGTCATCATAATTCCCCAATATTCTTTAACAGAAAACATAAAATCCCAAGTAAACCAGATTATGCTATTCTCAATAACTGATTATCCAAATTTATACAGCAGAAAGGAACATAACTTACTAATTACAGAGAGACAGAGAAGGAAACAGAACATAACTTACAAATTCTCAATACCCTTTTGCTATCCCTAAACTATCAGTAACAACCCTCGAACTTCTGCATAGCTGCTTGCATAGTTAAAATATGTTGATAATTTCTGGTATGATTTTCTAGACAGCAATCGTAAAATGTTACAAGCTGTTAATGGCACTCAACCAACCATTTTTCACATTAACATAGAGCATTTTAAATGATAACTATACTTATCAAAAAAAATACATATAACTATACAATCACTCATGGCCCAAGCGAAGTCAATACTCACAATACTTTTGCAGCACTAAAATCGCAGCCCGAACCCAAAGGTTTCCACTACCCGAACCCTTAATTGTCTCCAGCTCCGACGGTGGTTTTGCCGTCTTCATCGGCGGTGTCCTTGTCAGAAACTTCTCTCGATTGGTTGGTTTGTACGATAGAGACGGTTGCAGAGTAGGTGGTCCGACCGAACCGGTGCTCAGCGTGCCGGAAGAGGGTCGGGCTGATGGGTTTCACGTGCAGGTGTGGGACTCACAGGTACCCGAACCAGCACGGCTGCGCCTTCGATTTCAAGGCGGCAGGGAGAAAGGCAATCGTGAGGGAGAATCCTCTGGTTAAGGCTGAGAAATTTCAGATCCGGCCTGGAGACTGGGAGCCCTAGCATAAGAGTGATACTTAGTATTTAAGTTTTCACTTCAGCGAGATTTTTTAAAGCTCCGTGTTTTTCTTGGTAGACAACATTTTAAAAAAAAAATGTTATCCAGTTAACAAAAAAAAAAATGTCCTTTTAAATAGATAACGTTTTTTCATATAAAATACTTATAAAAATATTGTGGTTTAAATGTTGTTTATTTATTGTTTTGTAGTAGTATAAAATAAATATGTTACACATAATTTCTTATACAAATACAATTATTTACATACCCAAGATATTATAATATCATATCCTTAGCTCGTTAACATAAATTCAATTAAGAATTTATTTACTTCCTTAAGATATTACGATAAATATAATATCTTTTCTTTATTAAACTAATTTCATATAAGAATTTATTCTAATGCTCATGGGTAAAGTATATATATAAATATTATATGCTTAACTCCGCTTTATTTTTGTTTCATCGCACAAATTGTTCCCAACAATTTTATTTTCCCTCACTTAATAAATACATATATAATATATATTCTTTAACTCCAAATTATCGATTACACCAAACCTACACATATCACATATAGAAAATAATTAATAATTTTATTTTCTCACATTATAAACTATTTATATCAATTTATGTACATATACCATATATAATTTAATATATTTACCATATTACGTAAACATACATATTCTTCATAAATCATAAAATGATTTATATACTCATGTATTAAACTAAACATTTAATTTAACGTCTAAGTAACCCTCTTAATCAGATTTGCTACATTCAATAAGTCTTTTTCATATGGCTTATCATATATATTATTACGATTTGCTACGTTCTTATTTCTTTTTCTTTTTATAAGATTTCTAATGCTTGACTACTACTAGCTTCTTATAATGAAGTTTTTCATTTATGCTTGTATGATTAATTCAAATAATTAATCCTCTTGTTTAGCTAAATCTTATATAACACATCTCCAAATATATACGTATCTATACATATACATATTTAATTTAATCTAATAATATCTCTTCATTTGAAATTTATTTCTTTAAATAAATTTTTCACACAAAAAAAATCTCTTTCTAGGTTTTGAATTTGTATAACCCTTATTTTCTCAATTCTTTTTCAAATAGCAAATCATATAGGTTTTACTTGAAAATTTTAAATAAATCCTTAAATTCTCATCTAGGTTTTATTCTTTAACCTTTATTTTAATCATTCAAGATTTTATGAATTTTCAAAGTTATCACATCATCAATGATCAATGCGGTCAGCCGATAACGTCATCGCCGCCACGTGGACCACGTCGACTTTGGCCTCGACCATCTTGACTCATCTTAGCTACCGAATTTGTCATTTGATCCGCTTCATATCATCATGAGATAATTGGTCCCTAATAGTGGTTGCTGATGTGCACCCAAATGACAGATTTTTATATGATGATTATCTCGGCGACCGCATCGGTCATTGATAGTTATCTCATGACATCGTGGTGATCACGATATGCGATTCCCGATAAACCTTTTTCTTGTTGTGAACTCATATTTTTGTATTAAGAGATCTTCTAAATAGTTTAGACTCATATTTATATATGAACTATTCAGATTACCTCTTAACATAAATATGTGGACTTTTAAGAAACATTAAGAGGTGAACCGTTAATATGCATTAAGATGTAACCAAGTACAACCTCAGATAATAAAGTGAGGACACCAAGAAATCAAAGATCCTACTCTCTTTATAATATATATGTTAAAATGTTAAAATATGACAATCAGAAGATGACACGTGTATTAGTGTAAAGTTGTTATTGTCATTACACTCAGAGATATTATAGACTTTTCCAACCAACTAAGGGAATAATGATAACTCACACCCGGTAGCACACGCGTTGCGAGTGTAAATTATGTAGGAGCGAAATAGAAATTTTATAAAATTTGAAAGACTAAGTACAAAGATAAAAAAAGGGTAATATAAAAAGGACAAGATTGAAATTATTTTAAAAGTTGAAGAGCATTTTGAAAGTAGTATGCCCTCAAGCCAATTAAATTTGATATAATAAACATTTACTTTGTAATCTTATTCATTTGTTAATAAGAGAATTTATTTATAAAAGGCTTCTTTATCCATGTTAATTAGTTGAATGAATTAATAAATGAGATAAACTCATAGTTATTGAGCAATGCTTTTATAATCATGATATTGATCATGTTAATGAGATCTAAATTTTTGATAGCTCAAAACTTAAATGTTCCTAATCGATGGATCACTAATGTGGGGTTACTAATTTCGGATAGATTAATACATACTATTTTAGCTCTATTGAAGAGAATGATTGATCTCATGATCATTTGTGTATAGACACTAAAGCAAGTATGTAGGTGCTTATTGGAGAATAAGTTCACTAAACGTGACATATAAAGGAACCCTAATGGATTTTTACTTGCCTTTCAATAGGAGTTCTTAATGTGATAGTAGTACAAGTGATACTTAGACTTGAGATCATCATAGTATCATGTATATACTGAATTATGTTTTGACATATTCCTTAATACTCTTAAGTATGTCGCAGGGTATGTTCGAATATAATAAAGTATATATAGAGATAGGTGAATGATCAACTCCAATAAAGGGGGATAATGTCCTATGTGATTTGATAAAATGACAACATAGAAATTCTTGGCCAGTGTTGAATGGAAATTAGAAATGAGTTTCTAATTTACATTAACTTTTATTGTGCATTTAAGAATCGAAATACATAGAATTAAATTAATAAATTTTGATAGTAATTCCATGTTTTATATTTGATTGGGACATTATTGTAAGGTTTTGTAAAAATCAAAGTAGCAATCAAATTGCAAAAATTAGCAGAAGCAAAATAAAATCAGATTTTAAAATTTTTCACAAACCAATTACCTAGATCATCCTTTATACATATTATTAATTAAACGAAGAATAAGAAGTTATGAAATCATACCCTTGTAGAAACAAGCTTCCTCAGGTATGAGTTCACCTCCTACTTCTCCGCAATCTCCTTGAATCTCCGGGTAGATTCCTTCCTTTGATCAATATTAGCCACCCAAGTGTATGGCCTATAGAGGTGATCCACCAAGGAAGAAGAATTTTCAAGAAGAAAGGTGTATTGGCTCAAACCCTAGTTTTTTCTATCTCTATAGAAAAAGGGGCGTACTCTCCAACTCTTGGAATTACGTATATTTGATATCTGATATAAGACTTCTCTTATAAAGATATCAGGTAACCCTATTTAATTAAAATAAGGTATTATTTATTTAATTAAACTCTTTTAATTAAATGAGCTCCCTAATCTTATTAAGGATAATTAATTAAACTTCTTTAACTAATTTTCCCTCCTAATAGTATTAGGAATAAATAAGAGTACTTATATTAAATTAATTCCTAATCCATTTTAGAAATTAAAATAATAATAATTGTAATAATATTAATAAGACTCCTAGTATTAATTTATATTTAATATTTCTAAAATATTAAATAATAAATATTAAGTTATTTAATTTATTCTATCACCATAGATTAAATTAAATATACTTAACATATTATTACGATTATGCCATTAACTTCTTAAATAATTATTCTTCCTTTTATGGTGTGACCCTTTAGGTTCTCCATATTAAACCGGTTGTGAATAAATCAATTAGAACAATTCTAATCTTATTTAAATAAATAAATTAAACGAATAATTTATTTAAATAAATAATATTTATTCTACAATAGGGATAAGCCTCCCTAGCGATCAACGACTTTCCAGATAATATAGATTTCAACATTAATCATAAAAGAACCTTTGAGTTAATAGTTACCGTACAATTCAATCCTTCCACCATACAATGTCCCAATTAAATATAAGACATGGAATTACTGTCAAGTCTTATTTTATTTAATTATATGTATTTCGATTCCTAAATGCACAACTCCTAATGAATGCAAATTAGAAACTACTTTCTAATTTCATTCCACCTTGGCCAAGGATTCCTGGGTTGTCATTTATCGAATCACATAGGACATTTTTCTTCTTTTACTAGAAGTGGTAGATTCTTTATTGATCATTCATTATCTCCATATATAACTTATTATACCCAAGCATACCCTTTGATATACTCTAAGAGGCTTAAGGAATAAGTCAAAGTGTAATTCATTATATATAAGATACTATGATGATCTCAAGTCTAAGAATTGTTTGTACTACTATCACTACAGGAATTCCTATTGACATGCAAGTAAAACTCCATTAGGTATTCCTTAGTGAGTCACGTTCAGTGAACTTATTCTCTAATAAACACCTACATACTTGCTTTAGTGTCTTCACATAAATGATCATGAGATTAATCATCCTCATCCAATGAGCAAGCAACGTATGTACCAATCTATCCAGATTCACCAATCCCCTTTTTAGTAATCCATTGATTGGGAATATTTTAGTTTTAAGCTATCTAAGAATTTAGATCTCATTAGCCTGATCTCATCATGATTCTAAAAGCATTGCTTAAAACTATGGGTTTATCACATATTATTAAAACAACATCATGTAGATAATAAATGCATTTAATAAATAATTCTTTTATTAATAAACAAATAATATTGATTACAAAGTATATGCTTTATCATCATACATGATTGTCTTGTATGCATACTACTTTCAATCTCCCACTTGCACTAAAGGCAATCGCCATGGTATCTCATACCCATCTTCTCTAAGTGACGATCAAACTGATGTTGTGTTAACACTTTAGTAAATGGATTTGCAATATTGTCTTGAGAGTCCACACGCTCCAGGGTGACGTCTCCTCTCTCAATGATCTCTCTGATCAAATGAAATCACCGCAACACGTGTTTGGATTTCTAATGAGACCTGGGTTCCTTAGCCTGCACAACAGCTCTAGTGTTGTAACAGAATAAAGGCACTGGTCCTGTAATGTTAGGAACCACACCAAGTTCGGTAATGAACTTCTTCATCCAAATAGCTTCCTTTGCAGCTTCACTTGCAGCTATGTACTCTGCCTCTATCACTGAATCAGCAACTGTTTGCTGTTTGGAACTCTTCCAACTCACTGCGCCACCGTTTAAGGTAAACACATACCCCGAAATGGATTTACTGTCATCTTGGTCTATTTGATAACTTAAGTCTGTGAAGCTCTCTAGTTTCTATTCAGACCCACCATAGACAAGAAATACATCCTTAATTCTTCTTTAGTACTTTAGGATATTTTTCACTGCCTTCCAGTGTTCTTCTCCTGGATTCAACTGATATCTGCTTGTTACACTAAGTGCATGAGTGACATCTGGTCTAGTACATATCATACCGTACATGATATATCCTATTACTAAAGCATAAGGAATCTTACTCACACAGTCTCTCTCCTCAGGTGTCTTTGGGGCCTGTTTCTTGGAGAGATGTATTCCATGGCTCATCGGCATGAGACCTCTTTTGGAATCTTCCATGCTAAACCTCTTTAGCATCGAGTCAATGTACGTTCCTTGGGCAAGCCAAGCATCCTTTTAGATCTATCTCTATAGATCTTTATCCCCAAAATATAGGATGCTTCTCCCAAGCCCTTCACGGAGAAGTGTTTAGATAACCATATTTTAATTGATTGTAGCATAGGAACTGTGACACTTCCAAAATAGGTATACATCACCCATCTTGAGTCGCCAAATACATGGTACAAAATTCAAATACAGCTTAATAATACAACTGTCGTGTAAAATACGACAAAACATAAACTGAGAGTTTTAATAGGAATATTGTCTTTTAGACAGTATTCAAACTCAAAATAAGTCCTCAATACATTTATTAACACACTATTTCATATAATAGTGAGGACTACTAATGCTATCATCTGGACCGTCACTCCGTTCCCCGATTAGTCCTTGTTACGTTCTCATTTCCTGAAGAGAACAATGAAAGTAAAAGGGTGAGCTCAACTAGCCCAGTAAGAAATATTATGACTAAGATAATGTAGAATAAATTATCATTAGTCTTCAATAATGTTAAACTGATAAAATATAACAAACATCAAGTTTAAGCTATGCGTGAACAAGAAATTCATTAAAAGAGTCAAGTAGAGAATAAAATCTACTATCTTTTATGATTTAAAAGGTTTTCATCACTTTTATTATTTGAGACTCGACAATAAATAATCCATATCATCCCGCACTACTGACCAAGGATATTCATTAGTATCACAACCACAAATTATTCATGCACTACGGGCCAAGGATATTCGTGTATTCATCAATGGTCATGACTATACCGAATAATCCCTGGTCATAATCATACCAAAAACTATCCATCAATGCACTACAGGCCACTGAGGACTTTTACCACATCATTTGTAACATTACGGTCATGATTATACCGATTAATCCCCTAGTCATAATCATACCAAGTCCATCTATGCACACCATGGGCCACGCAGGGCGACTTTCAACATAAAATAAACATGAGGATGATGATAATGATATAAGAATTCAATAAAACAAGTTCAAGAATTAATTTATCCAGGAACTAATAACGTCCAAATTGTCAACATGATACTTCTTTGTAGAGTAAAATTCAAGAATGCTCAGAAGAATATTTTCATGAAAAGATACTGGATGAAGCGTAAATATCAAGGATATTCCACTAATTTCATGGAGTATAAAAGTCAAAACTTTAACCAACTGAGTATAATAAAGAATGGAATAACAAAAGAAATCACCAGGCATGCGATAGACCGCACAGATAAGTTATTCCTACAGAATAATAAATAATGGAACCGGGTCAGGCAAAATTCGCATCGACGGGATATTCCAACATAATAATAAAGAATGGAATAACAACAGAAATCACCATGCATGCGATAGACCGCACAGACAGGTTATTCCAACAAAATAATAATTAATGGAACCAGGTCAGACGTAATATGCACCGACAAGATATTCCAACAGAATAATAAATAACGAATTCAGTCATGCGCAGAAAACGCACGCATGGATGTTCCAATAGAATAATAAAGAATGGAATAATGGAAGAATTTCACCATGTATGCGATTGCTTGGCATACAAAGTTATTCCAACAGAATAATAAGGAATGGAATAATGTAAGAATTTCACCATGTATGCGGTACTCATATATAGATAAAGTTATTCCAACATAATAATAAAGAATGGAATAATGAAGAATTTCACCATGTATGCGGTACTTACATAGGCAAAGTTATTCCAACATAATAATAAAGAATGGAATAATGTAAGAATTTCACCATGTATATGGTAGTAGCAGCGTATCTGAGTTATTCCAATAGAATAATAAAGAATGGAATAACAGAAGTTCTCTTCATGAATACGAAAGAAATAATACCCCTTACGTTAGAAGAAACTGGATATAGGAGTAGTGAAATAGCGTAATACTTTTCTTCTTTCTCTCTATAGTTTTCTCTCTACAGAGTTTCAATTGAATTTGGAAGAAATAATGAATGAATGAGCTTCTATTTATAGGAGAATGGACCTGAATAGTAACTAATTCATGAACGGCCCAGATTAATTTACTTTTTGAATCGGATGGTCCATATTGATTTACTATGCAAAGATAAATAAAATATTCTAATAAAGTAAAATCTTTTAAATAAAATATAATATATTCTATTTATAATCTAATAAAACGAATAACTTTATAAAAGTATTCTCATTTTATATAAAAGATTTTACTATGCAAAAATACTATGTAGGCATTATACAAACACTATGCATAATAAAATATAATATATTCTAATTATTGTCTAATAAAACAAATAACTTTATAAAAGTATTATTTTTTTATATAAAAAGCTTTTCCGCTTTATTACATTAATAATACTAATAAAACAAAATTTATATATATATATATATATATATATATATATATATAAACTTCCGTGACTTCATAAAAAGACACCTCAATATATTTAACAATATTTATCATCATTATTATAATTCACAATATTAATCCACCAGTCGTTCCTGTGAAAGAGGGGCTTTCAATAAGGATTTCTCCCTATTGGCGCAATTAGGTGACCAAACCTCTCCTTGATGTAACTTCTAGGCATCGTTAATATTGCAAATAATAATATTAATAACTTTGTTGTCTCAATTATTGATTTAATAATATATAAAATATCGACAATAATTGAATCAAATAACGTGAGATACTATGCAACAATTCATTGTAGCAATAATTGAACAAAACCGAGTGACTTCTCACGTAAGCGTCAATAATCAATACCGTAGGTGCTACTATGCAACCACGCGTAGACATCGTATTTCTTTACTACTAAGTAGTTCAATGGTTTTAACGGTAAAACTTCCATAGTTATTTTCATAAAAATATTTTTGTCATTTTCTCAATCCGACAATAATTTTGTTATGGGGTCCACCAATGATTGTGCCGTCGTACGGATATTCCTCGACACAAAGAATATTCCCCGACCAATCGAATATAATATAACAACTTGTATACTTTGCAAAATTTATAAATATTACCCACAACTATAACATTATCTCAAATCCACACCATAATTTTGAAAAACAATATTTCGAGAAATTAAAAATCTTTATTCATAAAATTTGGGGTCTCACAATCTCCCCTCCTTATGAAATTTCGCCCTCGAAATTTACATACGTACCTGGTATCTTTATTCATAAGATTTTAACACGTATTTCCACATACGTTAAATCTTTTGATATCTTGTCTAGTTTTAATTTAATAATGTGGTTCGAGTCGTCCACATATTTACGTAACATCGATACGTGAAAAACGTTATGAACACACAACATACTTGGCGGTAAAACGAGTCTATAGGCCACAGTTTCTACTCGATCGAGGATTTCAAATGGACCAATTAAAATCGGGGGTTGAGATTTCCTCACTTAATCAATTCTTGCTTCTAGAATAACGCCCTCTTGAACCTTCTTCTTCACATTCATCAGCTCTGAGTATGTAGCTTGAGCGGCTTTAACTTTATCGATTAAAGTCGATTCTACTCGTATATTTGTTATCTCCACGTGGGTTCGTATATTCGCACTCGTAAACGAATACGATCTTCTACTCAACGCGTCAGCTACCACATTCACTTTTCCACGATGATATTGAATGGTATAGTCGTAACCTTCAAGAGCTCGAGCCAACGTCTTTGGCGCATTATACGTTCGTTTTAGTTGAAGAAATATTTAAGGGTTTTTAGAAATGTGTTTTGTACTGAAGTCAATACAAAATTCGATTTCATGCTCTGGGGTAGGCCAAGAAGTCTTCAAGAATACGTCAAGAAATTTATTAACGATAGAAATATCATTCAAAACTGTGACCCTCATCCAAGACTTGGATAGCATGTCACATTGATACCTATCAACTTGCCACCATCATTCACAGCATCCCCTACGAAAAGTTCGGCTTCGGTGCATTCCACACAAGGAAGTTACCAGCGAAAGGCTCGGGGCTCTTTACTTATGGCTTAATATAACAGTGATTAACTTTTGTGGTTTGGTTGCTTGAATTTGCATAACAGGTTGGTTAGGAATATAAAAGCTAACAACCTTACGAAAAGCATGATGAGTAGTTAACCAATCGATTCCTAAAATCACATTAAAGGCAAGTATTTTCAAAGAGATAAGATCGATAGGTAACGTGAAAGTGTCGATTTGAATCAAACAAGATTTATAAACAGTGAATGTAACGAAGGTTTCTCCTAACAAAGTTTCAATAGATAAGTCAAAGTCTAATTTCTCAAGAACCAAGTTCAAACATTAAACACAACTAGGTGAAATAAAAGAGTGGATAGAATTGGTATCGAATAAGGTATAGACTTCGCAAGAGTTTATAATTAACTTACCCGTAATAACCTTGTTCGGGTTCCTCAATAAACGCTCTCACTTAAACTACCGGCTTTGTCTTGTCTGGGACGGCCTTAGATGCCTCCATCCTAGCTGGACTTGACTTTGGTGCACGACAAAATCGGGCTAGGTAACCTTCTCTTCCACAATTGTAACATGCTTTGGATCGCATTGCATTATGACTTGACCGATATGTCCTCCTCCCTCGCATTTGAAGCATACAATTGGTGGTCGTTGTAAGACCCCAACTTTTATGAATAAAGATGAATTTTCCATAATTATCATTTTTAAATATTATGGAATGAATTTGATATAATGTTATAGTTGTGGGTAATTGTTATAAATTTTGCAAAGTACGCAAGTTGTTTTATAATATTTGATTGGTCGGGGAATATTCATTTTAACAGGGAATATTCGTACGACGGCACAATCATTGGTGGACCCCACAATAGAATTATTGTCGGATTGAGTAAACGACAAAAATATTTTATGAAAATAACGGCGGAAGTTTTATCGTTAACTGTTGAAACACCCGGTGTTAAAAATACAGGAATACGCGTGGTTACATAGTAGCACACGATATTGATTATTGATGTTTACATGAGAAGTCACTCAGTTTTGTTCAATTCAAATCTTTATTATTATGTTAGAATAACCTGTTTATGCGAAGTACCACATACTTGGTGAAATTCTTTTATTATTCCGTTCTTTATTATTCTGTTGGAATATCCTGTCGATGTGAATTTTACTTGACCTGGTTCCATTATTTATTATTCCGCATTTATTATTCTGTTGGGAATAACCTGTCTGTGCGGTCTCTATTGCATGCATGGTGAATCCTTCTGTTATTCCATTCTTTATTATTCTGTTGGAATAACCTGTCTATGTGGATTGTCACATGCATGGTGAATGATCCTTTGTATTCATTCCTTATTAAATTGTGGAAATGATCTGGTTACGTTGATTATAATGAGAGTCATAATAAAAGCATTGGACTAATGAAAATCATGGGTATATGTGGTATTAGTAAGTGTTATGATGAGTTATGTTGGTTATTATGTGAAAACATGAAAGTTTCTTAGAAATCACAAAGGGTTGAAAATCAGATTTTGGTGAAAACGGAACATAAAATTCAATTGACCATATCTCCTGTTATATTTTGAATTTTTGAGTGTGGTCGAGTCCTAGAGTTAGATCTATGAGTTTTGTAGCTTATCCAAGTGGAATCACTGGAAAAGGTGTTGTAGATTTTCGTGTGGACTGATTTTAGCAAAGGAGTGCAAAGCTGTAAAAACCAAAAATGCTACTGCCCAGAAACTTTAAGGGGCTGTTTTGGCCACTTAAATTGTGAGAAAAATTCTGGACTTTTGGGACATGAAAGTATATGGTATAAAGTACCTCCTGTCCAAAAATGAGCTCATTCTGACTTAAAATGAGCGAGTTATGACCATTTTAATATTTAGGTTTTTTCTGACGAAAAACGCTATAATCGGAGTTCTATAACTCCGATGACCATGACATTTAAACTGGAAGCTGACATTAACATGTGTAAGATTCTGCCAAGATTTGGGAATTTTTGGAGTTAATCTTGAGGTAGCTAATTTCTTAAGGATTTAATTAGAAATTGATTTTTGAAAAATAGTAAATGAATTTTAAAAATTCCGAGAAAAATATATTTTCATTATGGGACTATATTATGCTAAATCCTAGAAAAGAAATATTTTTGGAATTGATTTTGTATTTTTCATGAAAATAATCTAGTTATGAGTAAATGAGTTAAATATGTTATGTGTAGTAACAAAATTGAAAAATAGGATTTTATGGCTTGAGAATCCTATATAGGGTATATGCATATTTTTGATGAGGAATTTGATCATTGGTGATGATATCTTATGAGTCTGACATTTTTGAATGATTAAATGCATTATGTGGTAAAGTGTAAACAATTGAAATAAATTATTTATAAGTTTAAGAAGTGATTAAAATATTGTTATAATATTAATGATATTAGATTATGAGATTATTAAGTGATTGATAACATTGGGATATTCTTGAACCCTGGATAAATTATATTACAAATGCTTAATATTTATCCTTTATCTCATTTGATTGATTCTTTATATCATTGTCATGATCCTCATGCTTATATTGTGTTGAAAGTCATCTGTGGCTTACGTGCATAGATAAACTTGGTATGATTATGACCAGGGATTATTTGGTATAATCATGACCGTAATGTTACAAATGATGTGGTAAAAGTCATCTTTGGCCATAGTGCATAGATGGACTTGGTATGATTATGACTGAGGATTATTATTAAGATAATCATAATCAGATTGAAAACACGAATATCCTCGCCCGTGAAGTGCATGGATAATTCGTGGTCGTGATACTATTAAACCGAGTCTCAGTATTATTGGTTTTATAAATATATCTTTGGCCTACAATTGCAAAGATGAACCTGTTTGTTTCTTGGTTATATGATTGTATATCTTTGGTAGTAGTGCGAAAGATGAGTTTATTAGTATGATTATGAGCAGAAATTTTGATTAGGTATAACCATAATTTTTGATGTTTCAGGTAAATATAGGTGATGAAAATTATCTTTGTCCTAGATGAGAAATGGAATTTGAAACAACAATTATGATTATGAGTTATTCATATGATTGTGGACAGGAATTGTTTATTGATGTTACAGGGATAAAACATTATTGGTGGACTTTTAACATGGAGAAGATAATAGACCTGATGGTTTATTTGACTCTTTTAATGGATTGCTCGTTCCGCTGAAACTATGGTTGAAAAGTTTTATCATCTACCATATATTCTAAATCTTTGATTTATTACTGATGAATGCTATTGATAATTTAATTATCTTTAGTCATGATATTCTTTACTGGGCTAGTTGTGCTCACCCTTTTGCTTCACAATTCCGTTCAGGTAATAAGAGTCTAGCTGGGTCGAGCTGGGATAACAGGGAAATAGTGAGATGGTCCGAGACTGTTGAAGTTTCTCAATACATTATAAAACGGCATGACATGCAATATATAATTGCATTGAGGACCTAAGATGTGAGTGTCGTATGTTATACGTCACTTAATAATTGATTTTGGTGAGCAACAATAGGTTGATGTGAACCCAACTTTGGAAGGTTATTTCGCCACTATCATACAAGATGTCTAATGACATACAATATCGTGTTATCATAAAACAGAGTTGTGCACATCCACTTGCTGAGTATATCTACGAGCACTACCTATATGATCTTGGAGTTTATTTGAAGTATAATTCTCACTTGGAGACAACTGAGATAATTATATGTCAAGAGAAGACTCATCATTGGAAGGAACATGATAGTAATCTTCTCGTTTTTCTTTGGGATCTATTGGATCAACCAAGGATAATTCTCTGGGCATATGATATCTATCATAACTTAGATTCATGGCCTCCCATGTATGAAGGTTTCCTTGAGCACTTCCCAGAGATTTTAATTTCTAAAATAGTTATTGACTGTACTTTTATGTAACGTACCATTGTAAGGTTGTGGTCGAGGCACCATGAGAGTTACATACATTTGTATTGAAACTCATAGCTTATCTGTTGTCGTACTCTGTACGAAAGTTCAACAGTTGTATAAATGAAGTTTGTATTTGATTTTTATAGAGTGATATCTGGCGACTCAGAATGGGCGATGTATACCTATTTTGGGGGTGTCACATGGTCTGCATATGCATTGGTACTAGTCTAAATTACCCGATCAATGAAATTTTTTTGGCAGAGTCTCCCCTATAATATGGACTATCTACATGCACGCTGGCATACATACTTGACCATTTGTAGTCATATAAGAGCAAAAAGAATGTATAAGCAATTAACATAACATCACATATACTCATTGCCTTTATATATTCCAGGGTCCATATCTGAACACAACAAAAACTCTTCTACATAGGATAGGACATTAGGTGATGAAAATATCTTGACGATCAAGTTTGAAGAACAACAAATGGACTTTGCAATGTGTTCTAAAAAATATACCTTAATTCTGGCTTGTTGAATATCTCTTTATGGTTTTTTAAGACTAACTTTCTCTAGTTTTGTTCCTGATACTTGTCGTTGGCATCAGTTTAATTGTGCCTGTATTGATGAAGTTGTGTCTTTTAGCAGGACTCAAGACTGTTTGAAGGCATCCTGGAGTTCTCATAAACCTGTTCACTTGAAGGCAAAGTTGTCCTCACTTGGATCCAATACTACAGATGAACAAAATTCAGCCTCACCAAATGATGATTGGCTATATTGCTTAAGAAAAGGGCAGTCTCGATTCAATTCAGGCGAGTGCCTAATGCAGTACTGATATTCAATTCAGGCCATGTCTGTTGCAATCTAGCTATTACTCAACGCGAGTGCTATTTTCATCAATTAATTCCTAAATGTGTCCTCAATAAAAGGAAAAATCTCTGAAATAAAATATAACTAAACAAGAAATTTAAGAAAGTTACACCTAACTTCAACTAGAACAAATTCTATAATAAACAAGTCAACACCTAATTCAATCTCAGCGGTACAAATTCAATCTCAATGCTAAGAGGTGGAAGGAGCTTTATACAGAGCATACAAAGAAATAACAACATCTATAAAAAAAGATGATGATTTATAGGCTTTTCAATCATCTTTTTTCAATGATTTATAGGTACCAGAATGTATATTATAAAACCAAATTCCATGCCATTTTTATAACAGAGAAAAATTAAAAACCAAAACCAAAAAAATAAATAAAAAGGAAAAAATAAATAAAGAAGCCCAGATAAACACGTGCAGTTGGGTACCACTCTATTACTCCAGTCTAGAGGAGAGTGGCATGTTATAATTTAGAAACCAGTATATAGTTAATATTCAGCCCAGGATACTTATTGTTTATAAAAGAAAGCTAGGAGTATTGCAAGTTCAGTATGAGAACGAAGACTTTCTCAGCCCAAGATACTTTGTGACAATGTTTCCCAATTCAGTATTTTTAGTCTAAACTTGATCCGTCAGCTGTCCACTACGTACATTTTTATTACAACAACTTGAATTAAACTAATGGAAGGAAATACGTATTGTTATTGTAATCTAGTTCTCAAACAGACAAGTTAAGAACATCAATAGATTCGAATTTCAGAAAACTTACTGTTTTAAAATGTTGTTACGTACTAATCTTCAAATCTTCTCCTACAGGAACACAACAATTGTCAAACAGCTTCAACATTTTTTAACTTATATGAAACCATGAGAATGAAAATTAGTCAAAATTCTAGTCACATGGTAACTCACTAAATTACCTAAGTGAGTATCAATTAATTTTAACTAAAGTAGTATGTTAGGCCTACATAATTATTGCATCAGTTATGTTGAGTTTTCTAGAACAAAATACAAGTGCAGAATCAGCTATATATTAACCCAAACATCATATTATTCAAAAAATTATCAAAAACCCAAAACTCCATTCACAAAATCAAATCAGAATCAATAAACAATTATAAAATCAATAATTAAACAAAACCCTAAAGAAGAAACCCTAAATCGAATAACATATATAGAGGGGACATGACAAATTAAAACTTAAGATTTGGAACTTTTTACCTTTCGTTTGAGGTTGTACCGGACTTGTAATGAAGCAGTAGCAATGAACGAACGAACGAACGAACGAAGGCGTACCCCCTCTTCTCTTCTCCTTCCCTCTTCTTTTCTCCCCTACTCCCTCTTCTCCCGGACTGTTTTTCCCTCTTTTTTTCCTTCTGTACTGAATGAGCGAACGCCTGAGTCTGATAAGGTTTATGAGAATCAACGACCGCCATCTGCGACCGCATGCGGTCGCTAATTTTTAATGATGTGGATATATCAGCGACCGCATGCGGTCGCTGATACAAACTAGCGACTAGAATCCTCAGCGGTCGCTAATACAATTATCCGCAACCGGATATGGCGGTCGCTGATATCATTGGTCGTAGATAGAGTTTTTTTTTTGTAGTGACTTTCGGGAAAGTACTTGTTGGTGAACAGTTCTTGGAACTTATCCCAAGTCATCTTCAGTGCGGCAGGTTGAGTACGCTTTACAAATTCCCACCAGTAATCTGCCTCTGCTCGCAACATGAAGGTGGCAAAGGTAACCTTTTGCTCCTCAGAGCATCCCAAGATATCAAATATCTTGTTGACCTGCTTTATCCATGTCTCCTCCTTAAGTGGTTTTGGCTCTCCAAAAAACTCCGGTGGTCCCAGTTCCTTGAACTATTTAGCGGTGACAGTCCGAGAGTTGCCAGTGTTTCCACCTGCATTTTGGACAGGAGTCTCTCTTACCTGATGTTGCATGAATTGCAGAAAGCCTCTGAACATTCCATCGTTCATCATTTGGTCGGTGTTATTGTTTACCTGAGGATTATTGTCTTCCTGTTTCACTTTATCCTGGGTATTGATCTGTGGTGACTCAACTGTCTCCTGTGCTCCATTGCTATTCTCAACATTTTCGGATGTCATTTTCAAATACTGCCATAAAACAAAGGTTAATTGACATACCACATATTATTCTTATACTCTGACCGACCAATTAAATAACAATTAAACTTAGGTAGGTCATACTAGCGAAGGAATTCCCCGTCTCTCCCCTCCTAGTTCTTGTCTCACATCTCAGCCAGGGATCATATCCCTAAGCTTTGATACCAACTGTGACACCCCCAAAATAGGTATACACCACCCATCTTGAGTCGCCAAATACATGGTACAAAATTAAAATACAACGTAATAATACAACTGTCGTGTAAAATACGACAAAACATAAACTGAGAGTTTTAATATGAATATTGTCTTCTAGACAGTATTCAAACTCAAATGGAGTCCTCAATACATTTTTAATCACACTATTTTATAAAATAGTGAGGACTACTAATGCAAACATCTGGACCGTCACTCCGTTCCCCGACTAGTCTCGGCTACGTTCTCATTTCCTGAAGAGAACAATGAAAACAAAAGGGTGAGCTCAACTAGCCCAGTAAGAAATATTATGACTAAGATAATGCAAAATAATTTATCGTTAGTCTTCAATAGTGTTAAACTGATAAAATATAACAAACGTCAAGTTTAACTACAGCGGAACAAGCAATCCATTAGAAGAGTCAAGTAGAGTATGATATCTACTATCTTCTATGATTTAAAAGGTTTTTCATCACTTTTATCGCTGAGACTCAGCTTAATAAATAATCCACATCATCTAATCACCCATGCACTATGACCAAGGATATTCTTTAGTATCACGACCACAAAGTATTCATGCACTACGGGCCAATGATATTTGTGTATTCATCAATGTTCATGATCATGCCAACAACTGTCCATCAAAGCACTACGGGCCAATGAGGACTTTTACCACATCATTTGTAACATTACGGTCATGATTATACCGAATAATCCTTGGTCATAATCATACCAAGTCCATCTATGCACTACGGACCACATATGACTTTCAACATAATATAAACATGAGGATGATGACAATGATATAAGAATTCAATAAAACAAGTTCAAGGATAAATTTTAAAGATTTATAATTTAATTTATCCAGAATTCAATAATGTTTAAATTGTCAACATGATACTGCTTTGTGGAGTAAAGTTCAAGAATAATATTGTACCAAAAGTGATTTGGACCAAAAATGAATCAATTTTTATCATGAATAGTACCCCGGGTGAATAGTACTCGAGTGAATAGTACCCTGTGAATAGTACTCCGGCATGAAAAAGTTAAAACTTATCAAGAATGCTCAGAATAATATTTCCATGAAAAGATACTGGATGAAGCGCAAATATCAATGATATTCTACTAATTTCATGGAGTATAGAAGCCAAAACTTTAACCAAATGAGTATAGAATTTGAAATCTGAAACGAAATAATATTACTTAAATACTACAGAGTATGAAAGAAAATATTATTTTAAGCGAATATTGAACAAAAATAACATCCCTTACAACTGTTGAACGAAAATAATATTCCTAAGAATATTGAACGAAAATAATATTCATTACGAATATTAAACGAAAATAATATTCATTACGAATATTGGACGAAAATAATATTCATTACGAATATTGAACAAAACTAATATTCATTACGAATATTGAACGAAAATAAAATTCATACGAATAAGAAAATGAAAAATAATATCTCTTCAGAATATGAAATAAATAATACCCCTTACACTGAAAAGAAGAGTATTCCAACTGGTATAGCGGGGAAAACTTTCACTGTTTTCTACTCTCAAAGCTTTCTTAAACTCTAAAGAAATACGCTCAAGATTATAAAAGAAGAATTCTCTGATTCTGGTGTGATTTTCAATTTTAACTAAGCATCCTATTTATAGGAGAATAGAATGATACTATTTAAGAAAAATCACGGACGCACAGTAATTATTCGGACAAAGTTCACGGTTCCAACGTATCAATATTTTCTTTTCAAGGTGCTGGCTAATGAAGAAAACTAACACATGCCAATTTGGAGCTTTAACAAATTAGGAAGCATCCTAATTCACAGGTTATCAGTATAATGCATGATTTGAAAAGTTTGGCAAATAAGTCCAAGCTTTGAAAAAAAAACATTGCATCCTGCCAAATTAACTTCATCTACCAGGACCACCACCACCCACCCACCCACATGTTATACACACACACACACACACACACATATATATATATATATATATAATATGTATATATATATATATACTTTATAACTTCCTTCCGATTATTTGAAAAAATGGGTAAATGGGGGTCCATAAGTACTTCATAAAAAAAATCCCCTCAATATTTTTAACAACATTTATAATTATTATAATTTGTAATATTTAACAACCGTGTCGTTCCTGTGAAGAGGGCTTTCCAATAAGGATTTCTCCTATAGCACGCATTTAGGTGACCAAACCTCTCCTTGACAGAACTTCTAGACATCGTCAATATTGCAAATAATAATATTAATAACTTTGTCGTCTCAATTATTGATTTAATAATATAAAATATTATGCAGATGATACTGTGTCAATAATATGAGAGATATGATGCAGCAATTACTGTAGCAATAATTGAGTATAACTGAGTGACTTCTCACGTAAGCATCAATAATCAATCTGGTGTGCTACTATGCAACCAATGCGTATTCTTGTATTTTTAAAAGCCAGGTTATTTCAACATTTAATGGTAAAACTTCGCCGTTATTTTCATAAAAAGATATTTCATCGTTTTCTTATTAGACAATAATTACGTTTGTGGGTCCACTAATGATTGTGCCATCGTCATCACGAATATTCCCTGTTAAAACGAATATTCCCCGACCAAACGAATATTATATAACAACTTGCTTACTTTGCAAAATTTATAAATATTACCCATAACTATAACCTTATAATAAATTCAAACCTTAATATTCAAAAATGATATTTATAGAAAAATTTAGCTATATTCATAAAAGTTGGGGTCTTACACCCTATATGAAGAATGTGGTGAAGGATAGGCTTTTGGTATTATTTAACCTATTTGTGTATATACATTGTATTTATGTGAACAATTAAAGAGTAATTATTAATTTTAAGTGAGTACATATATGTACCTACAACTCCAAAAAGATTTTGCATGATTGAATATAAAAGGTATAAAGTTTCAACTTCAGAAAATGAATCTCTGTATTTTTTGATGGATAATACCAGAACTTGAACTCCATGACATTGGGTCTGGGTTCGGAAAGTGTAAAACATAGCCCCAACGCCATCCTTATTCCCTACCCTCAAGGTTTACGCCTTTACGGTGGATAAATTATCAGGTGCACACAATATTTTATATTAATCATGTATATTTGACAATTTTATGATAATTTATTGGTAAGTGTTTTTAAGAAATAATTATCATTATTCTGTTGTTGAGTGAAGTTATCAGGTCATTAGCATTTAGCTAGATCTTTTTACTAATGTTTTACTATGTGTATGTTTGGTTACTCCATATTTGTTGTGTTTAGTGTGTTTAGTATATTTGAAAGTTTAAACGCATTTAAAATATTGTTCATCTTGTAACAACTTATTTTAAATGCAATTTATTTATCTCACAAACACATATTTAGGATTCAAATGCAACACACTAAAATTGATACATTTCGTTTGGAGATTCAAACGCTACATATATTATCATCACAAATACTACTACCGTAAATGTTACAAACGCGGATAGCCAAATAAACCCTATGTTATTTGATAAATACATTAGTCTAGTATGTTAAAATTGTCAACTAAACTAAGTATAATAAAAAAAATATGATTTTATTACTCAAGTTCTAAACTACCATTACCTAAAGCATTCTCTTTCATTATATATATATATATATATATATATATATATATATATATATAGGATTCATACGAGTTTAAGATAGTAGTTGGCACTTCCATAACTCAACTTAATTACTTAAAAGGATTCTTTAGCGGTGGTGATTTATTTAGAGTTAGCACTAAATAATAAGAGCCTTATTGTCTTAGTTATATATATATATATATATATATATATATATATATATATATATATATATATATATATATATATATAGATCGGATCTTAAACTTATCCTTTATCTAACATACCTTGCATATCCCTTTTAGCGACGAATGGGGCGACAATTCGATTAAAATCAGCTATATATGGAACCATCGTTTTAACTTTTAGCGATGACAATATATATAGAGGCAGATCGAGATCTATAATGACAGATGAATCGTCACCCAAATTCACGCTTAAGGGTGGTATACAAGATATGTTAGATAAGAGGTAAGGTTAAGATACAGATATATATATATATATATATATATATATATATATATATATATATATATATATAGGAGAAAATGTATGTACATAGCTGTGTAGTACATTATCGGCTATGGCGACGATTTTTTGGGCTATAAACCCGTTGCTATAGCTATTCTGGGATACGACAATGGGTTAATCGTCAATATATTTCAAAAAACACCTCATAATAATACATTGATGTCATATATATAGCTATGTATATATATAGCCCTAAATATATATAGATAGATTTATATAAGATTAAATATATAAATGTGAGAATATATAGGAGATGATAGAATTAAGAATGACTTCACACTAATTTATTATATATTATCATTTAGAGACATTTATTACAATTTAATTTTGTTTATTTGTTGTCATATAAATCATTTCTCAATAATAATAATGACCGCACACTTCTTCATCAACAAATAACAATAAAATAAAAATAAAAATCGTAATATAGAAGAAATGTGAAGAAAAAAACACGTCACTCTATGAAATGAGAACTATTTAAATAATTATGTATTCTAAAATTGGATTTTATTATATTTCTGAAAAGGCACAATAATCTAACTATCAGATTAAGGATTGTGTTTCTTCTGTCCCAGTGTTTTAAAACCCAGATTAGAACGGATCGGCGATCAGACGGTAAAAATCAGAACTGATTTGACTTTCGGTTTGATTCCAATTGGTCAACCTGGTTAATTGACTCAGTTGATCCAGTTTTTATTATTTGTTTACCAATTTTTTTTATTATGAAAATTAACCACTTTTATTAATATTGTAACTCACCATTATCATATTTTACTTCATAAAAATGAGATTTTTAAAAAATTTATTAATTACTAATATATATATATATATATATATATATTAATGACGTCACTGGGTCAATAACGGACCATTGGTTGGACCAGTAATCTATTTACCCGGTGATTTTTTTGGTTCGATGAATGGTCCGGTTTTGAAAACCTTGTTATGTCCTTCATGAAAAGATATGGAGTAAAATTGAAAGGTGACGCCTATTTTGACTATAATAATTAAATTAATTATTTTTAAATTAAAAATTAAAATATTTATTTGGATTTTACAAATCTCTAACCTTGGATTAATAGTATATTTAATTATGTAGTTTATTTATTATGGTTATAATATTCGCGCTAGATAGAATAAAAACATAGAATATCTTTATTTTTTAAAACTTATAATATTATAATTTAATAATTTTAGTGATACATTAAATTCTCGTGGCCTTGGGAGAAACTTGAAGAAGGAATTAGGAGGGGGAACTAGGGAGAAGTTATGCTACATTTGGAATGTCATTAGTTTTAATTTTTAACTGATGATATTCATAACGAAGATCGATCTTTGAAAAGAATTTGACACCTTGCAACTGGTCAAACAGGTCATCAATGTGAGGCAGTGGGTACTTATTTTTGATGGTGACATGATTCAACTCCCGATAATCAATGTAAAGTCGCATACTCCCATCTTTCTTCTTTACGAATAGAATAGGAGCACCCCACGGAGACGTACTATGACGAATGAAACCGATGTCTAACAGTTCTTATAGTTGGGTTTTTAACTCTTGAAGTTCAATAAGAGTCATTCAATATGGGGTTTTGGAAATGGGTTTTGTACTGGGTTCAAGGTCAATACAAAATTCGATTTCACGCTCTAGGGGTAGGTTAAGAAGTTCTTCAGGGAATACGTCAGGAAATTTATTAACAATAGAAATATCATTTAAATCTGACGTATTTTTGTTTAAATCCGCGACATGAGCTAAGAAAGCTTGACATCCGTTTTTCAATAAATGAATGGCTTTATGGCTTGATATAATAGTGATTGACTTTAGTGGTTTGGTTGCTTGAATTCGCATAATAGGTTGTTTAGGAATATGAAAACTAACAACCATACGAAAATAATCAATTTTAGCATGATGAGTAGTTAACCAATCAATCTCTAAAATCACATCAAATGCAAGTATTTTCAAAGAGATGAGATCAACAGGTAATGTGAGGGTGCCGATTTGAATCAAGCAAGATTTATAAACAGTGGATGTAATGAAGGTTTCTCCCAACGGAGTTTTAATAGATAAGTCAAAGTCTAATTTCTCTGGAGTCAAATTTAAACATTGAGCGCAAGTGGGTGAAATAAAAGAATGGGTAGAACTAGTATCAAATAAGGTATAAATTAGCTTACCCATGATAAATTCGTTCGGGTTCTTCACTTTTTGGGAGGTCACGACAAACGCTCTCCCTTGAACTACCGACTTTGACTTGTCTGGGACAGCCTTTGGGTGTCTCCATCCCAGCTGGATTTGACTTCACTACACTATAAAATCGAGCTAGGTGACCTTCTCTTTCGCAATTGAAACACGCTTTGGGTTGCTGCGTACAGTTGGATGGATGTGTCCCTCCTCTCCACATTTGTAGTATACGACCGGTGGTCGTTCTTCTTCCTTAAAACGGGAGCTTGTGCTACTGTCTTTTCATTATTATTGAATCTCTTCTTTTTAAAATTTCCACTTCTATTATATTGTCCAGGATTACCACCGAAGTGGTTACCATTTCTGGCATGATAATTTCTTCCACGTTTGTTGTCACCACTTCGATGATTGCTACCACTGGTATTATCGTTTTGCCGACTGCTATCTTTTGGTTGGGCTGACTCATTATCGCGCTCCAATAACTGAGCCATATTCACAACATTTGAATATAAGCAAAGTTTGTGAGAAATGAGATATTGATGTATTTCGGGTTTCAAACCTCATAAAAAGTCGCATCAGTCGCTCATCATTATCAACCAAATGGGATGCAAACTAGGATAACTCGGCAAAATTAGCCTCGTATTGCGATACAGTCATATTATTTTGCTCTAGCTTGATGAATTCTACCTCCTTCATGTGACGAATACTTTCAAGAAAGTACTTGTCATTGAACAATTCTTGGAACTTCTCCCAAGACATCTTTAGTGCGGAAGGTTGAGAACGTTTTACAGATTCCCACCAATAATCTGCCTCTCCTCGAAACATGAAGGTGGCAAAAGGGAACCTTTTGCTCCTCGGAGCATCCCAAGACATCAAATATCTTTGTGATATGCTTAATCCACGTCTCTGCCTTAAGTGGTTCTGACTTTCCCAAAAACTCTGGTGGTCCCAGCTCTTTGAATTGCTTAGCGATGACCAGCCGAGAGTTGCCATTGACTCCACCAATATTTTGAACATGTGTCTTTCTCATTTGGTTTTGCATGAATTATAGAAAGCTGCTAAACATCCCATCGTTCATCATTTGGTCGACGTTATTTTTTACATGAGGATTATTGCCTTCATAATGCACATAATCCTAGTTATTGATTGGCGGTGACTCAACAGTCTCATGTGCTCCATTGCTTATCTCAAAATTTTCAGATGCCATTCTCAAACACTTCTACAAAATAAGGGTTAATTTATATGCCACATATTATCCCTATATTCTGCCCGACCAATTAAATAACAAATAAGCTTAGGTAGGTTATACTAGCGAAGGATTTACCTGTCTCTCCCCTCCTAGTTCTAGCCACAAATCTCAGCCAGGGATTCCCTAAGCTTTGATACCAACTGTGACGCCCCCAAAATAGGTATACACAACCCATTCTGAGTCTCCAAATACATGGTACATAATTTAAATACAAACTTAATTTATACAACTGTCGTGCAAAATACGACAAAACATAAGCTGAGAGTTTTAACACGAATATTGTCTCGTAGACAATATCATAACTCAAATGGAGTCCTCATTACAATTATTATCACACTATTTTATAGAATAGTGAGGGCTACTATAGCCATCATCTTGGACCATCATTCCATTTCCCAACTAGTCTCAACTACATTCTCATTTCCTGAAGAGAACAATGAAAGAAAAGAGTGAGCTCAACTAGCCCAGTAAAGAATATTATGACTAAGATAATGTAGAATAAATTATCATTAGCCTTCAACAGTGTAAAAACTGATAGAATACAATAGATAACAAGTTTTGATTAAGATATGCAACAGAATAAGCAATCCATTAGAAAGTCAAGTAGAGCAAGATGGTTACTATCTTCTATGATTTAAAAGTTCATCATCAATATTTTATCTCTATAACACATCTCAATAAATGATCAACATCACCGAATTATCCAGGCACTACGGGCCAAGGATATTCGTTATTATCACATCCACGAATTATCCATGCACTACGGGCCAAGGATATTCGTTATTATCACATCCACGAATTATCCATGCACTACGGGCCAAGTGTAAGACCCCGAAATTTTTTTAAATAAAAAGGAATTTCCTTTATTTATAGTAAGGGTGGATTTGATTAATGTAGTTAGTTATGGGTAAAATGCGCAAATATTTTAAATAAGCAAGTGGTGATAAAATATTCATTATTGTCGGGGAATATTCGTTTGGTCGTGGAATATTCGTACTATCGGGGAATATTAAATTTACGGTAGCGATCTTTTGTGGTCCCCATAACGGAAAAGCGATTGGATGAAGAAAGCGACAAATATAAGTTGTTTATAAATAATGGCGTAGTTGTTACTGCTATTATTGTTGGAATATCCGTGGTTAAAACACACTAATACGCGTTGTTGAAGCAAAGAAGACACGGTATTGCACCAATTATTGATTCTTACGTAAGAAGGCACTACTCAATAATTATTACTGAGAATTCTTATCAAAGATTTTATTTTATTGATTCAATAATTGTTGCGTTGATATTTTATATTATTGTTGTTTCAATAATTGTCATTACCCAAAGATTTTTTTTATTATCGAAGCAATAATTCATATTATCCTGAATAATATTATTAGATAACATTATTGGCAATGTCTAGAAATTTACGCCTAAGGAGAGGTTTGGTCACCTAATACTTAGGCCAAGAAGGAGAGATTCTTATTGAAAGCCCCCTCTTTCCAGGGCTACCGTCACAAGATCTTGTGATTCTGTAATATTATTTGTGAATAATTAATTATTGATTTATATGATGAGGAAAATATTGATTTTATGTGGATATAGATGGAGAAAAATTTTAAAATGACAATTGTTGAAAATTAATATTTTATCTTTTTCTGATAAAATAATTCATTTAAATATATTATTTTAATAATATATTAACGGTGATATTTTTATAATGAATGTGGGATATATGAGTATATGATGAGGAAGAGTATTTTTGTGGCATTAAATGATTAACACATGTTTTGTGTGTCGGTGGACCCCATTTCTTGACTGAAATTTGATTATAGCTTGTAAAATCGACCGTTTGTGGATTTCGGTCAATTTATGTTTGGAATTTGGAAAAACTTTCTTCTGCAACGTTGTAGAGAATTGAATTTCCTATAAAAACACGTGAGATTCGAATTTTCTGATAAAAGGGCTATTTATTATGAATTATTGAAGTTTCGGAGTTCCGAAATAATTGACTTTTGGGAGTTTTAATTAATTATTTTGAGAAAAACGTTTTTGGTGAGTTTGTGAACCTCATTTAATATGTGCTATGGCTGAAATCAGATTTCAAAGGTGGGCTAAGGAATTTTGTTTATAAATAATATTATTATATTCAATTTTCTACTTTGGTGTTCTAAGCATTTTCCTATAAATAGGGAGCTTAGGTTAGAATTGAAAATCACACCAGAAACTGAAGTTTTCTCTTTATTTCTCTCTCGATATTTTGAGCGTATTCTTGTGAGTATACTTTGAGTGTTGCTATACGGTGTAAGTTCAAGTCATAGCCTTTATATCCAGGTGTTTCAACTAAAAAACCGTCATTGAGGTAAGGGATGTTATTTTCTTCTCAAATGATATTATTTCTTCAATATCATTATCTTTGAAATATTGGTTGGAACTTTTATCAAATTTAGAACTTTTGCATATCTGGGGTTACTATTCATGAGTTACTATTCACGAGTTTCTATTCATGAGTTACTATTCACGAGTTCTTATTCACGAGTACTATTCATGAAGCGTGAAGATGTTTTTTTTTTGTGAAATTTCTATCTTTTGGTGTCTGAGTTACTATTCACGATACTACGGACTTATTCACGATATCTCAAGACTATTCACGAATACGGCACTATTTTAGAAAAATGAAATTTCTTCTTTTCATCGAAAATATCTATTATGGATACTAGCTTTGATTGTATCCATGTTTTGATCATTCTTGAATTTTACTTCAAAGATGATTATTTATGAAGTATTTTTGAACTCGGATTGTTTAAAGTACGAATCCATAATACTTGTTCTTTTGTTTCTTTGGATTCGTTTTCTTTTGAAATATTTTCATCATCCTCGGTCCGAATGATGATATTCTTGAATATCTTTGGCTGTAGTGCAAAGATGAATGATTTCTTGATGAATATCTTTGGCCGTAGTGTAAAAGATGAGCAGTGTTGAGATGAACATGGCCATCGACTAATGAATATCTTTGGCTCAGAGCAAAGATGAATATTTGATTCGGATATATATTGATTGATGTTACAGGATAAAATATCGACGATGAACTTTTAAATTCATATATAGAAGATAGTAGTTTGCATTCTCTACTTAACTCTTCTAATGAATTGTTGTTTCATTGCATTGTTGATTTAAAAGCGGTTGTCTATTTTATTCTATTAGATTTTTCCTGTTGGAGACTAACGATAATTTGTTGTATATTATCTTAGTCATAATATTCTTTTTTCGGGCTAGTTGAGCTCACCCTTTTCCTTTTTGTTCCATTTTTCTTCTCGGGAGGCGAGAATGTAGCGAATACTAGTAAAGGTATGGAATGAAGGTTCTAGAGAGTTGTTTAGTAGTCCTCACCATTTTGTAAAATAATGTATCAATAATTGTGATGGGGATTTATTTGCATGTGGATATTGTCTAGATGGCAATATCTCGTATTTAAACTCTCAGTTTATATGTTGTAATAATAAAGTTGTAGTTATTTACATACCATGTATTTGGCGACTCGAGAATGGGTTGGATGGAATGGACCTATTTTGGGGCGCCACGGTTGGTATCGAGCTTAGGGATATGATCTCTAGCGGAGATCGGGGAATAGAACTAGGAGGGAGAGACGAGTAAATCCTTCGCTAGTGTGTCCTACCTAAGCTTATTTGTTAGTTGGTCAAGGTATATAGGGATATTATGTGATATTTTGATTTCCTTAATTAACCCTTGTTTTATGGTGATATTTGAGAATGTCGAATGAGAATATTAATGATGGAGTAAATGAGACCGTGGAGATGCTCTGATTACCAACGAGGAGAACGTGTAACAGTGGTACGACAATGTACCTCCTGTGAACAAACCAACGAAAGCGAGATGATGAACGAGGGATGTTTAGAAGCTTTTTGCAGTTCATGCAAAATCGGATGAGGAGACTCGTGTTCAAAATACTGAGGAGGAAATGATTGCAATTCACGGGTGGTCACAAATGCAAGCAAAGTTCAAAGAGTTGGGACCACGCATTGCGGGGAAAGCCGGATCCGATTAAGGTGGAGGCGTGGGTCAAACAAATTACCAAGATATTCGATGTCTTGGGATGCACGGAGGAATAGAAAGTTCCATTCGCTACTTTTATGTTCGTGAACGAGGCAGTGATTCTTGGTGGGAATCGTGAAGCGTACCCATCCATTTTGCACTCAAAGATGTCATGGGAGACATTTGAAGCAGTTCAATGACAAGTACTTCCACGAAAGTATTAAATCTATATGAAGGAAGTGGAGTTTATTAGAATGGAGCAGAATAACATGGCGGTGTCCCAAAGACGAGGCGAAGTTCGCGGAGTTATCCGTGTTTGCACATCATTTGGTGGAGAATGAGGAGCGATGACGCGGATGTTTCGAGAGGTTTGAAACCCGACATACGCCGATATCTCATTTCTCATAAATTTTCTCTTTATTCGGATGTTGTCAATGGGCTTAGTTGTTAGAGCGAGATAACGTAACGCTCAACCGAGGGACCATAACGAGGATCATCTCAAGAGATAGCAGCCATCGAATAACGATAACCAGCGGAGAAAGAAGAATACGGACAAAGGCGGTAACCACTCTGGTGGTAATCGTGGCCATGAAAATAGAAGAAGCGAGTCGGGAGGAGATTTTAAAAAGAGGAGATTCAACAACGACCATGTGAAGAGTTCAACGCCAGTAGCAACTAGTTCCAAGGGAGGAGAAAGACCACCGGTCGTATGTTACAAATGCGGGAAAGAGGGACATATCAGCCCAAACTGCCCACAACAGTTTAAGGTATGCTATAATTGTGGAAAAGAAGGACATATCGCTCGAGATTGTACGATATCGAAACCCAGTCCAATGGGAATGGTGACTCAAAAGGATGTCCCAGAAAAGTCAAAGACAACGATTCCTGGAAGAGCGTTTGTTGTGACCGGTTAAAATGCGAGGAACCCGAACGAAGTTAGCACGGGTTAGTTAATTATAAATTCTTGCGAAGTTTATACCTTACTAGATACCGGTTCTACCCATTCTTTTATCTCTCTTGCTTGCTCTCAACGTTTGAACTTGACTACGGAGAAATTAGACTTTGACCTATTTATGGAGAATCCGTTAGGAGAAACTTTCATTACATCTGTTGTTTAGAAATCTTGTTTGATTCAGGTTGACACTATCACATTACCTGTTAACCTTATTTCTATAGAGATATTTGCTTTTGATGTGATTTTAAGGTTAACTACTCATCATGCCAAAATTGATTGCTTTCGTAAGGTTGTTAGTTTTCATATTCCTAAGCAACTTTGTTATTCAATTCGTGCAATCAAACCATTGAAAGTCAAACATTTTCATATGAAGCCATGAAGTCATTCGTTTATTACGGATGTCAAGTTTTCTTAGTCCATGTTATGGATTTGAATAAAGACACGTCAGATTTGAATAATATTCTTGTTGTTATTGATTTTTCCTGACGTATTTTCTGAAGAATTTCTTGGCTTACTCCCAAAGTCTGATATTAAATTTTGTATCGACTTTGAACCCGGTACAAAACTCATTTCTAAAATCTCATATCGAATGGCTCCTATTGAACTTCAGGAGTTAAAAATTCAACTATAGAATTTGGTACCTGAGCCTTTATCTGGTGACTTCCTTTGTGGAATGCACCGAAGACAGACTCTCCATAAGGGACACCATATTCGTGCGATAGTAAACTGATAGGTGTCATTGTAACGTGCTATCCAAGGTTGGGATATGAGTCACAGTTGAGAACAACCTAAGTCAGTAATCGAAATACGTAGCTTTCTAGGCTTAGTTGGTTATTATCGGAGATTCGTTGAAGGATATGCTCGGATCGCTATTCCATTAACTCAGCTGACTCGTAGAGATACAAAATTCGAATGGAGCAAAGAATGTGGGAAGAGCTTCGAAGAACTTAAGAGAGACTCATTTCAAAGACATGTTCGACCATGCCATCCTGGAAAAGTTTAACGTGGTAGGCGACGTGTTGAGTAGAAGATCGTATACAATCACGAGTAACGATATTGTCAAAGACTCATTTCGTATAATTTACAAATAATAGAGATGGAGATGAAAACTCTAGTTACCCACGTGATGATATACGAGTATAATCGACTTTAATCGATAAAGTTAAAGCTGTTCAAGCTACACACCGGAGCTGATGAATTTGAAGAAGGAGGTGCAAGAAGTTGTTATTTCAAAAGCGAGAGAATCGGTGAGGTGAGGAAAGCTCAAACCTTCGATTTATTAATCCATTTGAAATTCTTGATCGAATAGGAACTGTGGCCTATAGACTCGTTTTATCGCCAAGTATGATGCGTGTTCATAACGTTTTTCACGTATCAATGTTACGTAAATATGTGGACGACCCGAACCACGTCATTGAGTTAGAACCGGACAAGATAGCCGAAGACTTAACGTACGAGGAGGTACCTGTCAAGATCTTGGACAGAACATGTCCTATGTACCGAGGTTATACCACAAGTTAAAGTTTTGTGGAGAAACCATGCAATTGAGGAAATGACCTGGGAGTTGGAAATGGAAATGAAAGCGAGGTATTCTCATATTTTCGAAACACCAGGTACGTACGTCAATTTCGAGGATGAAATTTCATAAGGAGGGGAGGTTGTAAGACCCCGAATTTTTTTTAAATAAAAAGGAATTTCCTTTATTTATTATCTTGAAATAGTAAGGGTGGATTTGATTAATGTGGTTAGTTATGGGTAAAATGCGTAAATATTTTAAATAAGCAAGTGGTGATAAAATATTCATTATTGTAGGGAATATTCGTTTGGTCGTGGAATATTAAATCTTTGTCAAGGGAATATTAAATGCAATGACGTTGATCTTTTGTGGGCCCCATAACTTGAAAAGCGATTGGACGAAGAAAATGACAAATATAAGTTGTTTATAAATAATGGCGTAGTTGTTACGAATTATCTTTGTTGGAATACCGGTGGTTAAAAACACACTAATCTGGCGTTGTTGAAGCAAGAAGACACTGCAGTATTGCACCAATTATTGATTCTTACGTAAGAAGGCACTACTCAATAATTGTTGAGTAATTTCATTCAAGTATTTTATTTTATTGATTCAATAATTGTTGCGTTGATATTTTATATTATTTCGTTATTTCAATAATTGTCATTACCCAAAGATTTTTTTTATTATCGAAGCAATAATTCATATTATCCGAATAATATTATTAGATAACATTATTGGCAATGTCTAGAAAGTTACATCTAAGGAGAGGTTTGGTCACCTAATTGCGGCTTGGCAAAGAAGAGAGAGATTCTTATTGAAAGCCCCCTCTTTCTCGAACTAGCGGCACGGTTGCGATCTTGTGATTCAGTAATATTATTTGTGAATAATTAATTATTGATTTATATGATGAGGAAAATATTGATTTTATGTGGATATAGATGGAGAAAAATTTTAAAATGACAATTGTTGAAAATTAATATTTTATCTTTTTACGATAAAATAATTCATTTAAATATATTATTTTAATAATATATTAACGGTGATATTTTTATAAAGAATGTGAGATATATGAGTATATGAGGAGGAAGAGTATTTTTGTGGCATTAAATGATTAACACATGTTTTGTGTGTCGGTGGACCCCATTTCTTGACTGAAATTTGATTATAGCTTGTAAAATCTAATAGTTTGTGGATTTCGGTCAATTTATGTTTGGAATTTGGAAAAACTTTCTTCATAACGTTGTAGAGAATTGAATTTCCTATAAAAACTAATGAGATTCGAATTTTCCGATAAAAGGGCTATTTATTATGAATTATTGAAGTTTTGAGTTTCAAATAATTGATTTTTGGGAGTTTTAATTAATTATTTTGAGAAAAACATTTTGGTGAGTTTGTGAACCTCATTTAACATGTCTGCATTTGAAATCGATTTCAAAGGTGGGCTAAGGAATTTTTTTATAAATAATATTATTATATTCAATTTTCTACTTTGGTGTTCTAAGCATTTTCCTATAAATAGGAGCTTAGGTTAGAATTGAAAATCACATTTAAACTGAAGTTTTCTCTATTTCTCTCTCGATATTTTGAGCGTATTCTTGTGAGTATACTTTGAGTGTTGCTATCTGATTGTAAGTTCAAGTCATAGCCTATATCCAGGTGTTTCAACTAAATCTTGTCTTTCGAGGTAAGGAATGTTATTTTCTTCTCAAATGATATTATTTCTTCAATATCATTATCTTTGAAATATTGGTTGGAACTTTTTATCAAATTTAGAACTTTTTCATGTGGGGTTACTATTCATGAGTTACTATTCACGAGTTACTATTCACGAGTTACTATTCACGAGTATTATTCATGAAGCGTGAAGATGTTTTTTTTGTGAAATTTCTATCTTTTGGTGTGAGTTACTATTCACGTATACTCAAGACTATTCACGATATCTGGCACTATTCACGAATACGGCACTATTCATAGAAAAATGAAATTTCTTCTTTTCGTCGAAAATATCAATTATGGATACTAGCTTTGATTGTATCCATGTTTTGATCATTCTTGAATTTTACTTGATATGATTATTTATGAAGTATTTTGAACTCGGATTGTTTAAAGTACGAATCCATAATACTTGTTCTTTTGTTTCTTTGGATTCGTTTTCTTTGAAATATTTTCATCATCCCTCACCCTAAATGATGATATTCTTTGAATATCTTTGGCTGTAGTGCAAAGATGAATGATTTCTTGATGAATATCTTTGGCCGTAGTGCAAAGATGAGCAGTGTTGAGATGAACACCCGACTAATGAATATCTTTGGCTTTGTAGTGCAAAGATGAATATTTGATTCAGATATATAATGATTGATGTTACTGAGGATAAAATATCGACGATGAACTTTTAAATTCATATATAGAAGATAGTAGTTTGCATTCTCTACTTAACTCTTCTAATGAATTGTTGTTTTCATTGCGATTGTTGATTTAAAACCGGTTGTCTATTGTATTCTATTAGATTTTTTCCTGTTGGAGACTAACGATAATTTGTTGTATATTATCTTAGTCATAATATTCTTCTTGGGCTAGTTGAGCTCACCCTTTTCCTTTTTGTTCCATTTTTCTTTCGAGAGGCGAGAATGTAGCGAATACTAGTCGGGGTATGGAATGAAGGTTCTAGAGAGAGTTGTTTAGTAGTCCTCACCATTTTGTAAAATAATGTATCAATAATTGTGATGGGGATTTATTTGCATGTGGATATTGTCTAGATGGCAATATCGTATTTAAACTCTGATTTATATGTTGTAATAATAAAGTTGTAGTTATTTCTGTACCATGTATTTGGCGACTCAGAATGGGTTGGATGGAATGGACCTATTTTGGGGGCGTCACACCAAGGATATTCATTATTATCACCAGTGGTCATGATCATGCCAAACAACTGTCCATCAATGCAATACGGGCCAATGAGTACTTTTACCGCATCATTTTTAATATTATAGGTCATGATTATACCGATACATAATTCCTAGTCATAATCATACCAATCAACAGTCCATCTATGCACTATGGGCCAAAGATGACTTTCATCACAATATAAGCATGATGATGATAACAATGATATAAGAATCAATCAAATGAGATCAATGATAAATAGTAAAGATTTTTAATTTATTCAGAGTTTAAGAGTGTCCAAATTGTCAACATGATAACTGCTTTGTGGAGTAAAATTCAAGAATAATTTTCATGTATCAAAAATAATTTGGACAAAAAAGAAATCAATTTTTGTTGTGAATAGTACCCCATGAATAGTACCGTATAAATAATATCATATGTATGAATAGTGCCCATGAATAGTACTCCGGCATGAAATGATTAAAATTTAACAAGAAAGTTCAAAAAAATATTTTCGTGAAATGATACTAGATGAAGCACAAATATCAAGGATATTCTACTAATTTCAAGGAGTATAGAAGAAATATTTATCAAAATAAGTGTAGATTTATGGAAGAAAATATTATTTCTTATGAATATTGAACAAAATAATATCCCTTTCCTTAGTAAGAGAGTTATTCCGACTGGTATAACGGAGATATTCTTGAAAAAAACTTGCACTATTTGCTACACTCAAAGTTTCCTTAAACTCAAAAGAAATACACTCAATATTATAGAAGAAGAATTCTCTGATTTTGCTGTGATTTTCATTTCTAAACTAAGCATCCTATTTATAGTAGAATGGAATGATACTATTTAGAATTTTCACAGGTGAACAGCTGAAGGATTTCACGGATGAATTTTTTTTCAAATTCACATGTGTCCAATTTTAAAAATAAAATAATAATATTCAAGTAAAACAAATAACTTTATATATAATACAATATATTCTATTTATAATCTAATAAAATGAATAACTTTATACATAATATAAAAAGTATTCTGTTTTATATAAAAAAAATTTCTGTTTTATTATTATAATAATAATAATAAAACAAAAACTGAAATAACTTTCTACCGGTGATTTTGAAAAAAGAGTAAGTGGGGATCCATGTAAAAAGCCAAACTTACAACAAAAACTTCATAAAAAATCCCTCTATTTATCACAAATCACTTGAATTCACTAAACATAGTTTTAACAACATTTATTCATCATTAATATTATAACTCACAATATTAACAACCAGATCATTCCCAGGAAAGGGGGCTTTCCTATAAGGACTTCTCCTTATTGGCGCGCAATTAGATGACCAAACCCCTTTCCTCGATAGAATTTTCTAGACATTATCAATAATGCAAGTAATAATATGAATAATTGTGTCATCTCAATTATTGATTTAATAATATAAAATAGTGTGCAGATGATATTGTGACAATAAATGAATCAATAATATGATATCCTATACATCAACTACTGTTGCAATAATTGAATAAAACTGAGTCACTTCTCACATAAGCATCAATAATCAAAGATATTGTACAATACTGTGTGCTACTGTGCAACCACGCGTATTACTGTACTTTTATCACCAGGTATTTCTGTGACGCCCCCAAATTCGGGTATCTTCCAACCCAACAGATGGTGCTACATGGTGCTATAGTTCACACATATATTCGATTAAAATAACTCAAAAGAGTGAATATGTATTCTATATATTCCGAAATAATATTCCATTTCCCAGGTTCTTTGTAACCATTACATATGTTCTTTGTCATAATATCAAATAATTACAACGCTCATACTATATTATTACAAAGATAGCTTATTTGTCTGCCTTAGCCTTCCTTTTATCCTTACTAGGTCCTTCCGGTCGTTCGGTCTTAGCTACATTTATATGGTTCAAGCAAGAGTGAGCATAACTAGCTCAACATGTATGACAATTTCATTTAAGCAATAGGCTTGAATCATATGAATCGTTTATCTTTTATAACTGAATTAATAGTTATGAAGTACTATAGATAATTCAAAATAGAACTTCTCTTTTCTTTAAAACGTTTAACAATGAACAACATTAGTTAAACATTAATTTTGTTCCAAGACCTTGAGCATTTCATTCTTTCTTTGAAAAGGACAACCCGGCACCAAGTCCGAAAGTTCGGCATTTCTTACGAGCACGTCTAAGTGATCAGCCTATAGTACTCTATGTTGTACAACAATACTTCTTTAAATGTATTTATGTTTAAGTTTTGGCAACCTCATGTGCATGTCATTTGATGACAAAATATTTATTTAATCATACTCAGTCTTTCTTTGAAATCCATACCAAAACAGTTTGGCAAAAGATAGCAACTTTGATAAATTATAAGGAAATCTACAAAACACATTAAGTCTAGCCGAAGGAATTGGCTTCGACTTCATTATACATCAATCCATGCGTAAGATACATAAATCACAAAGCTTGTCCAGAATGAACATTGACAAGGGTTAGAACACTTGCCTTTAGCGTCTTCTACAGTTAATACACTTTCCTTTTGAGTCTTTAAGGATTCTTCAATACATAATTACATAACATACCACATTAAGTCATAAACAATCAGGTATGGTCACTAATGTACCTTACCCTTCTTCTCAATCTAATCATTCTTTAGATTGGTTAACGTTCATTACGGTTTATTGTATTAATTTGCATTTACATTCTCGTAACCTTTTGTCAAATTTTAGTTGTAATTCTTAAGGTTATTATCATCCTTAAGGACATTACTTTAAGTTAATTAAAGTTATAATTTATCTTCAATCAGCTTTTATATTCATTACATCTATGTTCCATTCTTCTCTGGCTTTTTCCTAGTGTTGGCGTTGCGGCGCCAGCTTCCTTTAGTAAACCTCGCACTACGGCGCAACTTCACAGTGCATGGTGCCCGTCTTGGCGTTGCGACGCCATTCCCTTATACCATAGTTGCGCTGCGGTGCCACTTTCTGATGGTCGAGGGTTAGGCACTGCATCTGTGGCGCCAACTTTATACCTTTTGGGCCATCTTTTGTTGTGCCGTCCACGAGCCTTAGATAGATTTCATAGTTTTCTTCTTCTGTAAACTTTCTAGGCTCATAAATTTTTCATTCTTAGTCTGAATTGGCTCATTCAAAAGCCGTTAGTTCACATATCACATGTACTATGATTAAATTAGAAAATTTTACATTTTTGGATCCATTAACATAGAATTCACCAATTAAGTTCTTTATTACGAATTCGTTAAATGTTCGTGAACGTTCATAGCTTGTTTCTTTGTTCTAAGTCGAAATTTGACCATTTTCGAGTCCGCAAATCAAAAATGCAAATTTAAACTATTCTCCATCGAAAACCAACATTTTTGAGTTAAACAGAGACTTTTGACTTTCATTCTAAGAATTTAATGATTTCGACGATTATCGTCTAATCTAGTAAATTTCGCCATAACTTCGTTACTTGAGATTTTTACTCCGTTCCAAATGGATTTCTTCCATCAACACAACATAAATCATCTAAGCCTACAAATGATAGTTTTAAACTTGTCCATCAACAACAAAATGATAATTCTTCATATGTTCTTCATTAGTTCATAACTTTTATGATTATGATTCACTTACAACATGATTTATTAACATTTACATCCATTAATAACCATCCTTATACTCCTTATGGTACATGCACCACCAATACTCACTTCTCTGTCAAAACTATGATGAAGAGATGGAGATTAATGGTTAGGGATTCATTACCTTTGATGTTCTTAACTTGGTTCTTCTTCTTTCTTCTTAAATTATCAAAGCATTTCTCACTTTTCTCTCAATATATTAATGTTAAGTTGTTGGTGTTTTTGAACAAGGCAAAAATGAACCAACAACTCTCTTATTTATAGGCTTGGCAAGGTTAGGGTATAATAGTCATTTAGGCCATCCCACCTCCTTACTTCCACCTCCTTATTATTCCTAACTTAGCCACCAAGTAAATTACTTTACTTGACCACCAAGTGGCCAGCCATGACTCACTCATGGGGCCCGCATGGGTTGCCCCATGGGTTTTTCTCACCCGGTGACCCATCGGTTCGATCCACAGGTCCGATTCTTGGTTTGGGCTTAGGTTTTAATAACTTTGGGCCTAACGCTGGGCTTGCATTATTAATCTTTGGGCCTTAACAAGTTTTCACTTGGGCTTGCCCAATTCTTACACAAATCCTACAAGTTCATTACAATTGGTTTAAAGCTTATAACGTATTGTTGTCGTATTCTTCTCATATACTAATTTGTATAATCATTCATTATGTATGATGTGTCATTCTTCGTATATACTTGTATAATACTTTATATCATACTCGTATTCCTTGCTTCGTATAATACTTGCTTATCATACAATCATTATTTATTAAATCTTTACTTTCCCTAACATTCTTGAACTTAGTACACAGGCGAAAAACTGCATTTGTCAAACTTGAATTATTATTACATAATCCATCATTCCTTATTATTCTTATCATTATGTATTTCCCGGAAGTTCAAAAATAATTTCCGATCAGATATTGATGAATAGTGTTTTTTGGAAAATTTCTCGGAAAGCTTTTATTTTCGTCTTGAAAATTCAAACACTTTAATTCTATCACGTAGCCAGAATACTACGATATTAAGACACTTTTAGGTTATAGAACAACCTTCATCTTATTTCCTCATTATAATAACATATAATATAATTTTATTCATTATTTAATCAAATAAAAATTATTTTATAATTAATCTGATTTTCTCGGTCGTTACATTCTTCCCCCCCCCCCCTATAAGGATTCTGTCCCTAGAATCTTGCTAAAATTAAATAAACAACTGAGGGTAAGTCTTCTTCATCTTTTCTTCAAGTTCCCACGTTGCTTCTTCGGCATTGTGGTTCTTCCATAACACCTTTACCGAAGGTATAACTTTATTCCTCAGAACTTACTCTTTTCTATCAATGATTTGAATAGGCATTTCTTCATACGTCAAGTCCTTCTCAATATGAATAGGCTCATACTCTATTACGTGATTATAACCTGGCTTATAAGTGTAAGGTTTTGTGAAAATCAAAGTAGCAATCAAATTGCAAAAAAAAATAGCGGAAGCAAAGTAAAATTAGATTTTAAAATTTTTCATAAACCAATTATTCGGATCATCCTTTATACATATTATTAATTAAAATGAAGAACTAGAATTTATGGAATCATACCCTTGTAGATACGAGCTTCCACAAGTACGAGTTTACTTCCTACTTCTCCGCGATCTCCTTGAATCTCTAGGTAGATTCCTTCCTTTGATCAATGTTAGCCACCCAAGTGTATGGCCTCTAGAGGTGATCCATCAAGGAAGAAGAATTTTCAAGAAGAATGGTGTATTGGCTCAAACCGTAGTTTTTTCTATCTCTATAGAAAAAGGGGCGTACTCTCCAACAATTAGAATCACGTATATTTAATATCTGATATAAGACTCCTCTTATACAGATATCAGGTAACCCTATTTAATTAAAATAAGATATTATTTATTTAATTAAAATCCTTTAATTAAATAGGCTCCCTAATCTTATTAGTGATAATTAATTAAATTCATTTAACTAATTTTGCCTCCTAATCCTATTAGGAATAAATGAGAGTACTTATATTAAATTAATTCCTAAACTCTTTTAGAAATTAAAATAATAATAATTGTAATAATATTAATAAGACTCCTCTTATTAATTTATATTTAATATTTCTAAAATATTAAATAATAATATTAAGCTATTTAATTTATTCTATCACCATAGATTAAATTAAATATACTTAACATATTATTATGATTATGCCATTAACTTCTTAAATAATTATTCTTCCTTTTATGGTGTGACCCTTTAGGTTCTCCATATTAAATCGGTTGTGAATAAATCAATTAGAACAATTCTAATCTTATTTAAATAAATAAATTAAACTATTAATTTATTTAAATAAATAATATTTATTCTACAATAGGGATAAGCCTCCCTAGAGTAACCCCAATAGTATCAAAAAGAACAGGGTCGACAGGCTTGCCAAACACGATGGGTTTATGGACCATTAATTTCTGAAATTGATTTGCAAATTTTTGGGAACGAAAAGCAATAGTTGAAGCATGAGTGCTAGAAATAGAATTGGAAATGGGTATACTCACAGCAACTCAATTTTTACCCTTAGATGTTTCCTTTGTCTTCTTCATCTTCTTTGAAGAAGCTCCCAAATCAGAGATCATCTTGGACAAATTCCGGTTCAGTCGTCTCTCTTCCCTTGGCTCTATGGACGAGGATGGTGCTGCATCTTGATGATCCGGCGCGTGTGATGCGAATTCCACTGTCTTGGGTCGTTGTATAGGCTACCGACCAGTATTGACAATAAACCCACCTCTTGTTCTGGCCATTTTTATGGAGATTATGTGACAGCTTGAAGGAGATAGGGAGAAGAACAAAATACGTGATAGGAGAACAAACCCTAGGTTGGTGAGAGAGAAGCGAGATATGAGGAACAGAGGAACAAAATACGTGATAGAAGAACCAGAGAAGATGAAGGGTTTTGTTAAAAAAACAAATCTTTATTACTGATATTAGAAAAAAAATAAGTAAATAATAACTAATAAGGAAAAGATTATATCACAGAATACTAAAAGGTTTGAGATACCTGATCAGTTTAGAATTTAGTCCAAGAAGAGTGGGAGATAAAGAGTTTTTTAAAAAAATAGAAACAAGTAAGTACTGATAAAAAATATATTCCCGCCCAAAATCCAACATAACAAATACCAATCATACCCCTATAAACTGAAAATATCAATTTTACCCTTATGTAAATAAAATCAAAATGATAACTCACATAAATCAAATAATTTATATAATGTGAATTGAATCCTAATATAATTTTTATAGCATATAATAGACTGATATATATATATATATTAAATTTTATAAATTTTAATATTTTTATTTTTTTATATTATTATATATATTAATTTTTAATTTTTTTTTAAATTTTAACCACATACAGACATTCCAAGTTCTCTTCTCAAAGTGCAAAAACGTTCTTCACTTAAAGGTTTTGTAAAAATATCTGCCAATTGATGTTCAGTAGGAACAAATACTAATTTAATTAATCCTTTAGCAATATTATCTCTTAAAAAATGATGTCTCACTTCAATATGCTTAGTACGAGAATGAAGCACAGAATTTTTTGAAATATCAATTGCACTAGTATTGTCACACATAATAGGCACATTTTCACATATCACATTAAAATCATGAAGAGTTTGAATCATCCATAAAATTTGTGAACAACAACTACACCGCCGCCAAAATATTCACCTTAGTAGTAGACATAAGGCAATCGATGTTTGCTTTTCTTTGTGCTGCCAAGCCACAAGGCTTTGTCCTAAAAATTCCCAAGCACCACTTGTGATTTTCCTATCCACTTGGCACCCTGCATAATCTGCATCTGAATATCCAATTAGTTCAAAGCTAGGAGATACAGGATAGTATAAGCCAAAATTAATTGTACCAGATAAATATTTAAATATTCTTTTTACCGCTTTAAGATGAGATTCTTTAGGTTGAGCTTGAAATCTAGCACAAAGGCATACACTATACATAATATTCGGTCTTGATGCAGTTAAATAAAGTAAACAACCAATCATATCTCGATACATTGTCACTTCAACATCTTTACCTGTAGCATCCTCGGTAAGCTTAATGGTAGTACTCATTGGTGTTGACTTTGGTTTGGTATTTTCAAAACCAAATCTCTTTAATAACTCCTTTACATACTTGGATTGGTGAATGTGAATCCCTTCATTGGATTGTTTGATTTGAAGCCCCAAGAAATAGTTTAATTCGCCCATAAGGCTCATGTCAAACTCATTATGCATACATTGGGCAAATCACTCACACAAAGAGTTAGTAGTAGCTCCAAAAATTATGTCATCCACATAAATTTGAATAATTAATAAATCTTTATTTTTGGTTTTAATAAAAAGAGTAGAGTCAATCTTACCGCGATTAAAACCATTTTCTAATAAAAACTTGCTTAGTCTTTCATACCAAGCTCTTGGAGCTTGTTTTAATCCATACAAAGCCTTTTTCAATTTAAACACATGATGTGGATATTTTTCATGTTCAAAACCGGGTGGTTGCTTAACATATACTTCTTCATTTAAGTAACCATTTAAAAAAGCACTTTTCACATCCATTTGATATAATTTAAATTGTCTAAAGCATACATAGGCTAATAAAATTCTTATAGCATCCAACCTTGCAACAGGGGCAAAGGTTTCTTCATAGTCTACCAATCTGGCTTTGTTTCTTGTTATAACACCATTTTCATCTAATTTATTATTGAAAATCCATTTTGTACCAATAATAGATGCATTTTTATGAGGCTTAACAAGATCCCATACCTGACATCGTTCGAATTGGTTTAACTCTTCCTGCATGGCAATTGTCCAATTTTCATCTTGAATTGCTTCCTTGGCATTTTTTGGTTCAACTTGAGAAAGAAATGCTGAAAATGCACAATAATTCCTTGCTTTCCTTCTTGTGTTCATCCAAGTGTCAAGATCTCCAATAATCAAGTTTGCAGGATGATTTCTCATAGTTCGAAATGATTTAGGAAGATTGGCAGTAGTCATCTGTTCGTGAGATTTAATTTGTGGTATGTCACATTCTGCAACAGTGTGTTAGTCTGAATTTTCTTCTAAATCAGATGGGTTTGGCTGTCTGTTTTTTGGTGTTTGCATGTCTGAGTTTTCTACTAAAAGCGACGGCGGGTCGGTTCGATTTGTGTGTATTTCCTTCCGATTCGAATGGGGTTTAGGTCGCATCGATTTCAATGTATTTTCCGATTCGGACGACTTAGAATTTTGTCCGAATGTAGCAGTTTGGCTTCCACGACTCAAATTATTATTTCCCTGCAGAATCCTCATCTTTTGACAGATCATGGTTAACTTCATTAAATATTACATGTACTGATTCTTCAACCTTTGACTTGTCAAGATTATAAACCCTATATGCCTTACTATGTGTTGAATAACCAAGAAAAATAGCTTCGATTGATTTTGCATCAAATTTACCAAGATTACTATTAGTATTTAACACAAAACATTTAGCACCAAACACTTTAAAATAATTAATATTGGGAATCCTTTTGTTTAGTAACTCATATGGTGTTTTTAATAAAATGGGTCTAATCAATACTCTATTTAGAATGTAACATGCAGTACTTACAGCCTCTGCCCAAAATCTTTTAGGCAGTTTACTTTCTTGAAGTAACGTTCTTGTAGTTTCTTGGAGAGTACGATTTTTGCGTTCCACTACACCATTTTGTTGTGACGTTCTTGGTGCAGAAAATTCATGTGTAACACCTTTCTCACTGCAATATGGTATAAAGTCTTTTCCAAATTCCCCACCATGGTCACTCCGAATACCAATTAGCTTGAGGCTGTGTTTTGTTTCAACATTCTTTATATGCTTTTCAAATTCTGCAAAAGCTTGATCTTTAGTTTTCAAAAATAAAACCCATGTAAATCTTGAAAAATCATCAACAATAACAAAAGCATAATGATTTTTTCCTAAGCTAGCATATCTCTCGGGACCAAACAAATCAAGATGCAATAATTGAAGAGGTAAAGAAGTTGATACCTTATTTTTACTGATAAAGGAATTTCTTGCTTGCTTACCTAACTGACATGCATTACAAAACCCTGTCTTTTCATATTTAAGCTTTGGCAATCCTTTGACAAGGTTCCTGGTAACTAGTTTGTTAATCAATTCCATATGCATATGTCCTAACCTTCTATGCCATAGAATAGTTTGATCTTGAATAGCAGTTAGGCAAATATCTTCATTTTGATTTTCAAAATTAATTGTATAAATATTACCTTCCCTTTGGGCAATTAAAGGAACATTGTGAGAAGCATGAATAATAGCACATTTATCTTTTTCAAAAATTACTTTATGTCCACTATCCATTAGTTGACTTACACTAATTAAATTATATTTTAATCCTTCAACATAATGAACATTATCAATAAAAACCTTACCATTCCCAATTTTACCTTTACCGACGATTTGGCATGTGGTGTCATCTCCAAAGGTAACACTTCCTCCTTTCTTAGTAGTTAGTGAGATGAATTTAGTATTATCGCCCGTCATGTGTCTAGAACATCCACTGTCTAGCACCCATTTATGTGATGGTACTTTAGCTTTAAAACACACCTACAAAACAAAGAAGTAGCTCATCGTTTTGGTACCCAAATCTGTTTGGGTCTGGTATTGTTAGTAGCAATTAAATCTCTTTTCTTTACCCAAACTTGTTTTATTTTAATTTTATTACAGTTTGTATCAAAATGTCCTTTTAAACCACAATTTTTGCAAGTAATAAAAGGTGAGCAATAAAGAGGCTTGTTCCTTGGTTTATTATTTATTACACTAATTTTATTAGTAGTGCTTGTAATGTTCTTAACAGGATTATATCCAATTCCTTGTTTATCTAGACTTGACCTTTGAGCACCTAACATTATATTTAAATTCTCTTCCTCTTGAACAAATTTTGCAAGATCCTTTTTCAATGAAATTATTTCTTCCTCATTATTATTTTGTATGTTTAATATTTTTCCATCATTAAAAGCATCAATACAAGTATCTCTCATTTTCAAACTTTCTTTTAAAACATCGTTTTCCTTTTTAAGATAATTGAATTCTTTATTTAATTTGTTTGCACGATTATATAGAATTTTATTATAGTTATCAAGATAATCAATTTTAGCATTTAACTTAGATACTTCACTTGATCTGCAATCTTTAACTATTTCTTGTTTTTCTTCAATTAATGTTTCTACCTCTTTCATTAATCATTTATCCAATTTTTTAAATGAGCATTTTTCTCTTTAATACGAATATTTTCATTTTTTAAAACTAGATAATCAGAAATAGTAATATTACCAAGTTCAAAGTTTACCTCAGATGATTCTTGATTGCATAATCCAGTGAAACACAGTTGAGTAGTTTCATCTTCTTCCTCAATATGATTGGACTCATCATCACTCCATGTCACTAACGCCTTTCTTTTTAAATTGCTTGCTTTGTTCTTCCTTTTTAATTGGAAGCAGTCTCTCTTGAAATGTCCGGGCCTTCCACATTCAAAACATATATCTTCTTGTGGCTTTTATTTGGCGTCTTTCTTGTTGTTGAATGTCTTGCCTTGAAACTTTGATTTATTCTTCTTTCTAATCAGCTCTCTCAATTTTTGGGACATCATAGCTATTTCTTCATCGGAATCTTCATCATCACCTTCTATGTAGCTTTCAACTTGAAGAGCTAAGGTCTTCCTTTTAGGTCCTTCAACTTCTTCATCATACCACTTTAGTTGATTTTCAAATTCTTCAAGTTCTCCAAATAACGTTAGAGTTTCCATCGTGCTAATTGTAGTTGAGTCTTGAAGAGTTGTAACTTTTGGTGCGAACAGTTTGGGCATGACTCTAAGTATCTTTCTATTTATCTCCCTTTGATCAATTTTCTGGCCGAGCATGATAGAGAGTTCATGAGAGTGAGGAATCTATCTTGAGCTTCTTTGATGGATTCATTCTTCTCTAACCTGAAAAGTTCATATTCTTCCATTAGCATACTTAATTTGACTTCTTTTACCTTTGTAGTTCCCTCATAGCTCATGATGATTGTATCCCATATTTCTTTAGCAGTGGTGCATGCAGAAACTTTGTCAATTTCAGCTTGAATCATTCCACTTAGCAGCGCGTTCATGGCTTTGGAGTCGTAGGATACCATGTAAGATTCATTTGAATCCATTTCCATGAGAGTCTTTGGTTTTCCATCATCATGTCTTGGAATGACAGGGCCATTCTCAACAACCCACCATTCCCATGGGTCTTGTTTGAGATAAATCATCATTCTAAACTTCCAAAAGTTGAAGTTTTCACTTCCGAGCAACAAAGGTGGTCGACTTGTGGATTGACCTTCTTGAGAATTGAGGTGTGTCATAGGATCTTTCCCTACGACCTGCAATGATTAATATTAGTAGAGCCTTACTCTGATACCAAATGTAATTCTATAATTAAGCACACCTAGAGGGGGGTGAATAGGTGTAAATACTTAGAAGTGATCTACAGTGGCCAATTTTTAAAGTACTATAGCAGGCTATAATCGGACGGTCTAACCATGTTCGTATTAGTTATATTCTTTGTCTGTTATAATTGGACAGCTAATACCATTCCGTATTAGTGTAAAATTTTTTGACGTAAACAAAATCTGCAGAATATAGAAGCTAAAAATAGAAGCAAAACAACAGTAAATCACACCGAGATTTTTTACATGGTTCGGCCCCTATCCTCTAGTCTAGTAGCCTAATCCACGTCCAATCCCAACTAGGATTGTAGACTCACTTTATTAAAATAATACTCAGCAATTACAAAGTAAATAAAACTCCATGTTACAACGACAATCGATTGGACACCTCTGCCCCCTTTGCACCTCTGCAACACCTCTCACCTCTGAGACTTTGATAACTTCGTTGAACAGACTGAGTATTACTAAAATAAAAACCCCCAAGCCAATCCTAAACTTGCACTACTATGTTTACAATAGATATTGAAATAAAGGATACAAGAATACTATAAACCAAGACTAAAAGAATGATTATCTCAGATAGCTTTCTTGAAGTTTATGTTCTGCAGTCTTGTACCACCATGAAGCCGAGTAAACAATATATATAAAAAAGTAGGCCAATGGCTATGTAACGTTCCAATTTCTTCCAAGCAACGACTATTACTTTTTAATTGAAATAGGAGATGAACGTTACCAATAACAACCTCAGAAGATACAGCTGTGAAGAGGTCAAATCAAATACAAAGACTAGCTGAAAGAGTCCTATTAGCAGTTAGCAAGATCCCTTAAAAATAGCAACTGCTATTAGCATGTAACAAATGACAACTCCATTAACTTTAAATAGGAGCCCTTAATAAAACCAATTCCTAAAAGATCTCCCAAATACGTATAACTTGGTAGCTCAATATATATAACAGATAACATATATATATATATATATATATATATTGGAAGGATATAACCCCACAATTAAATATGAGAAATTTAAGGAATATTAAACAAATTTTCAATCTCCTAAAAATACTCCAATTTGAATTTGTCTTCATACCAAAACAGATTTAGATTTAAACATAGAAAGCATGAGACAAAAATAAACCAACTTGATTTACTTACTCTAAATTGCAGTAACTTTTGTGGGCTAGCAAATAAAGTGTAGTATTAACCTATACAATAACCCATGCAAACTATTATGAAAATATTTGATTAACATGACTAAATATAAAATAAATTTAGCCCATATAAACATTGTCATCATTAAAATCACAAAGTATAAATACTGACAGCTTTTCAGTTTTTTCTTTAGTAAAATGCTCAAGAGTCTTCCATGAAAAACCTTTGTGAGAGGTTTGTCTGTAGACTTCTTCATCTCAGCCTTCTCCAGCCATTTGGTCAACCAAACAATTAGAAGGGCTCCGAAGTTCATCTGCTGCTTCATGACTATTGTACTCATAACTTTTAGTTGCGGATCACTAACAGTATCATGTGCAGTGTCCTTTCATAAGATGCATTTTCCCGTAATCTCAGCTAAAAACTCAAACTCTTCAGGAAACTCCTTCTTCATATCTTTCAGATATACGTTCCTCCTATAACGCATTAACTTCTTGTTTTCTTCAATGTCAACTTCCTCGAGGTTTATCAAACCTTTGTCAGGAAACCCTAGACATTGGTTGATGTCTGATGCCCTTATTTTCAAGCTTACTCCTTTGACCTTTGTGGACAGAAGCCCAGATCCTATCGATGCGTTGGAGTAGAATTGCTTCACTAGCTCTGTATATACTGGAGTGTTAGCTTCCAAGCATTCAGAAAACCCAGCAATCTTTATAAGCTCAAGTATAGCCTTGAACTTTTTTTCTGATCTTTCAAACTTCTTGAAGCTGACTTGGATTCCAGTTATAACACGCCATTCTTCCATTTTGAGGGTTCAAAATATATGGGTATTTTAGTTTCAGACCTTTTATGAGAGATAGTTGAATGCGATTTGGGCAAATCTAGAGGTTTAATGAACTCAGGCTTTGAAGAGGGTTTTAGGGTTTGAAGAAGGGAGTGTGAGAGGTTCGATGGCTTTTGATAACTGTTTGGAGATTTCAGCTGTTTAGAGGAAGTTAGTTTTACCTTAGGTATCGATTTGATAGACTTACAGCTTTTGAGGAACGCGCTCAAATGAAATTGCCAATTATTTGAATTTCCCTCTTGTAATTGTTCTTACCACGTTTCTTAGTGGAATATTTTTCGGTCGCTGATAGGTCACAATCTATAATTCCTCCATCATGTCCATTCCCCAGATTTGACTTTTCTTATGTTGACTATTCTAGTTCGTAGAGTAACTTGATGAGATTGTTATGCACTCTACGATTTTCTTTAACAACTCAACGATTGTCTCCTGAGAGATGCTTCTGTGAGCGTTTTGATATTGATCCTTATTTTGCATGGCTTAACCACTGATGTGCCCCAATTTGAGTTCAGGCACTGAAATCCTGAAGTGAATTTGCAAGACATCTTTTCTAGACTATATCAGTAGCTTTGCTCCACTCAATCTGAATAGTTTGATGTATCCCAAATTCTGCTGAGCTTTTCTTGAGTTTGTGTATTCTTTGGAAAGACTACGATCGTCGAGCTTGCTTTACAATCATTGAGTTTACTGCTTAACAAACTCTATGAACATAGTCTATCCTGATCCTTAAGATGAACTTGACTTAGCATTCCTTCTGGGTTAAGGTAGCTCAGGAAGGGCTAACCTCTTAGAGTGAACTAAGGGTCAGGTTTATCCCTGAGGTGCTTACCAGATGAAAAACTTTAGATGATTAGTGTTGATATCTCATTTGATCTTTCTGCTGGGGAGTTCATCTACCGACTTTAGACATTGGCATTGGCTGTAATCGTGGGGTCCTCTTGCGCTTAAACTACGATCAGATGTTTGATTGTAGGCACTCCACAATTTTGAGTTGGGTGTTTGATAAGGTTATCAGTGGCACGTTTTGAGACGTTCCTACTGACTATAGATCTTCATTTGGTTCATCAGCCACAAAGTTTTGGGACTTTGTAACTGGCGTATTGCTTCATAGTGCACTTCTGAAAATTTAATAGTACTTCTATCCTTTAGCAGATCACTTCTCTCCCATAGTTGATACTATCTTCTTAGAGAGATGTGAGTTTTTCTTCTTCATCTGCATCAAACGGCAGCCTTGCATTTCTCCTTCTTACTGGAATCATTACCATCATTTAAACCTTCTTGGATCATAGAAATAGATATATCAGGACTAATTATTCCATGATTGTTGACAGAACTATGAACGTAGTCTTCTTTATCTTGAACCTGAACAGGTGTTTTCAGCAAACTTGTAGATTTTCCTTAAGTTCCTTGACCGATTACACTCGTGGAGTTCTGCTTCTGTGATGAGTTCTTCATGATCAATGCTCAATGATCCTCTGATGTGAACTTCCTCATGGGTTCTTCTCAGATGATATTTTTGCATAAGTAAGCATATAAAACCCTTTTCCTCTCCGTATGAATGGTCTGCTATCTTATAGGGATCAGCAATCAGGTGGGCTTTATCCATGTTAGCTCAGCAAGTCTTCAAGAACAGGCTTTGACAGAGAATGATTTTGTTAGAACATTTCTAAAATGTCTTAATCCTCCAGCTGGTTAAATCTTTTCGACTGAAGTTATCTGCTTCAGTATTCCTTAGTGTGGTCAGATAGACCAACTACCTGCAGATTGGATGAATTTCTATTTTTGGTACTCATGGTTAAATGAGTCCTGCTAGGTTAGTTTCCAAAATCCATGTTCCTCATATATTTGATTTTTTATCACATTGATTATCAACAATCATATTTATGCATGTATTCAATTTAGGTATGAAATTTTAAGATGCATGATGATTAGTGTGTGTAAGATTAACCATTTTAATAAAGCACTCTTTTTCTTTGATGGTTTCATCATTTGCTTGGTTATGTTCACGAATTTTAAATGTTCACAGAGTGAGAATCAATTCTATCACTTATTTGTATCTGGTTGATTCATGGAGATGATCAGTTTCTATGAGTCTTAAAGATATTCTTGTTGAACTGATCATACTCTATATATTATCAAAAACCTAGAACAAAGGTTTGTACGTACATATTAACCCGTCAGCAAGGATTACTCCATTTAAGATAAATTAAATATTAATATGCTTATGACCTATTTCAGACTTCTTTCAAGATGTTATCTTCAACCTAAAACTTGGGTGGAGAGAAAGTTTGTTAGCATTTGAGTTTCCAACCTTAGTATACTTTCTCTCTTCCCCTTTTTAGGTAAAGTATGGTCTCTTGACAGAATACTGTTATAGTACATAAGTTTATGCAACAAGATGTACACATTTTTGGTGCAGTACTCGACGATCAGACATGCCTATCTATTAAATTATAAGATCAACCTAACAAGCTTAATCTTTCTATATTCATTGTCCTTGTACATCATTTCTTTTTAAGGACTTTACAAAGCTGTTTTGCTTATGTAGGTTCAACCTAACATATTTGATCAATTCATTCTAAGTCCTTGTACATATGTTCCTATTATCTATCACAGGACTTTACAACTTTTCATATTGCAAGCATACTTGCATATTCATTCATTTATATCATAATCAAATCATATATAAATAGGAATAACATTCTCATGTATATTCCTAACATATATAACCCTCTTTTATATATAGTTTGACAAGTTTTGTATTGGTGACTTTGTAAAATCTTCTTAGTGAGATAGGATTCAATTGCAATAAATTTATTGCCTTTGTGTGTGCACAACAAACTACATATTTATTCAAAAGGTAGAAAACTCTTGTTGATTACATCTCCATGTAAATCCTTTCTATTTTGCCTCTTAGATTATAATGGTCAAGTATGTGCACATCCGAACTAAAATAATCTTAGTTAAGTTAGACCCAACATTTCCATATAAGTTAAGAGAAAAATACAGTTCTTGTGTGTGCACAACAAAACAATATTGTTCAATTCCTTATAAACATCCAATATAATAAAGCAACAACTGAAATATTTAATACTTGCCTTGTGTGTGCACAACAAACTTATATTAAATATTCGATGCTCTATTGCTTTATAATGTTAGAAGGCTACGTTCAATATTCTCCAATGTCTTTGAACGTACTCAACTTAATATATTATCTTTTGAGAGTTTTGTTATTAACTAGTCTCATCTTGATTAGCGTACATGCATATATATATATATATATATATATATATGTGTGTGTGTGTGTGTGTGTGTGTGCGCGCGTCATATTAAACATACATCAACATGTATAATAATATATTTACTATATAAATAGCATGCATATGTAGAATACTATATTTTGCCTGGGATGATCATGGACTTAATTCTAATTTGGTTCATTGGAGCTACCATGAACCAAAAGGTCAAACCTAGGATGTAAGAATAAAACAATGAATATAACCATTACATTTAAGACGGGTTTCTTTACAAATGGATCTTAATTTCTCCTTGTTCTTCATCTCCAATTTCTCGAACAATTCTATACTATCCTATTACAATCTATTTATTATAAAATAGTAACCTTGATCAGCAGTTAAGGGGAGTTACATATGAGGGAGATAAAATTTATATCAGAATATTAGAGAGGCGAGGTACGCAGACCCCATTTATATACATTCAAGCATCCATTAAAATTAAGTCTAATCACATTGGTCAAAGGTCCATAATCATCCCCTATATTATCATGCATATCATCATATACAACAATATAAAATAAACATTAATTATATATGTTGATATCATTTAATGGGCAATAAAATATTTGTTAGAAATTCAATTTTTGAAACAGAACAAAACTCCTTTAATTTTAATCAAAAACCAAATTAAAATAAACTATTTTCTTTTTAGCAATCATGGAATCAAATTCCATCTAAAATAAACTTCTTTATTTTAATACCAAATCAATTTAAAATAAATCTTTTATTTAATTGAAGTGCAATTAGATAAATAAAATAAAATTTCAAAGCACAGGGTTAGGTGTGGCGGCACCAGGTTTGTCTGAGGGCAGCATAATCAAGATCAAGACCTCGATCGATTTCGGCATTAAGCGTAGCCGTATTTACTTACGTGCAGTAATCGAGCCAGGTTCATTTTTTCCCATAAAATCAGTTCTAAACCCATATTCACACATATTGAATCAATAACAATTAATGATTTACATAAGGTGGCTCTGATACCACTGTAGGATTGGTAAAAATGAATCAAAGCATACAATTGAATTGAAATAGCAACAAAAGCATGCAAAAATAACAATTAAAATTTTTCAAAAATCTATTTTGTAGCCTTATGTAAACTCACTAATTGAGGAAGGATAAAGATATGCATTTGAAGCGTGTAACCCTCAATAAAGACTCCAAATTCAAATCTTTGATCCTTCACAATCTCTCTAATCCACGGATCACACGTTCGTCACAATAGTATGCAACGCCAAAGATGTATCCACCAAGAGAAACAGATTGAAGAATGATTTTAGACTCAACCAGTTCTAGGATGGCTAGTCCTAATTCTCTTTACACTAACAACTTAGGGTTTTGAGAATACTTGTGACGCCCCCAAAACAGGTCCACACAACCCATTCTGAGTTGACAAATACATGGTACATAAAACAACTACAACTTCATTATTATAATTGTCGTGAAAAATACGACAACACATATGTTGTGAGTTTAAATACAAATATTGTCTTCTAGACAATATCCATACTCAAGTAAGTTCTCATTAAAATTATTGATACACTATTGTACAAAATAATGAAGACTACTAAAACAACTGTTTTGAACCATCACTCCGCACCCCGACTAGTTCCTGCTATATTCTCGCTTCCTGAGAAGAAAAATGGAACAAAAAGGAAAAGGATGAGCTCAACTAGCCCAGTAAAGAATATTATGATTAAGATAATGTAGAACAAATTATCATTAGTCCTCAGCAGGGAAAAATATGATAGAATATAATAGACAACAAGTTTTAGATCAACAACTGCAGCGGAAACAAAAATTCATTAGAAGAGTTAAGTAGAGAATGAAGTCTACTATCTTCTATGATTTAAAAGTCCATCATCAATATTTTATCCCTGTAACATAAATCAATATACATCTTGAATCAAATATTCATCTATGCACTACGGGCCAAAGATATTCATTTGAATCACCAGTTGGTCATGTTCATCTCAACACCTGTCCATCTTTGCACTATGGGCCAAAGATATTCATCAGGTAATCATTCATCTTTGCACTATAGGCCAAAGATACTCATCAAGCATCACCATTTAAGACTGAGGATGATGAAAAATATTTTAAAGAACGAATCCAATGAGATAAAGGACACGATTAGAGATTCGTAATTTAGTTTATCCAAGTTCAAGAATACTCTATAATAATCAATTGTGGAGCAAAATTCAAGAATAAAGTTCAAAACATAAATCCAATCAAAGATAGGAACCATAACAGACAACTTGGACACAGAAAAGAAAATTTAATTTTTCTGTAAATAGTGTCGTATTCGTGAATAGTGTCGTATACGTGAATAGTAACCCCGACACGAAAAGGTAAAAATTTCACAAGAAAAATCATCCTTCGTGAATAGTACTCATGAATAGTACTGTATTCGTGAATAGTGTCGTATACGTGAATAGTGTTGTATACGTGAATAGTAACCTTGAATAAAAAGGTAAAAATTTCATAATAAAATTCATACAAATATTTCAGTATAATGATATTGAAAGAAATAATATCATTTACGAAAAAAAAATAACATCCCTTATCTCAAAAGAATAGTACTTCTGGCTGAAATATTGCATATAATGCTGAAGGAAACTTGCACTGAATAACAACACTCAAGATATCTAAATACTCACAAAAATACGCTCGATATTATAGAGATAGAAATTTCTGATTCTGGTGTGATTTTCATTTCTAACAAAGCACCTTATTTATAAGAAAATACCATAACGCCAATGTAGACCAACATGCTACCGGTGGCTTCCTACGCATCCCTTCTTTGAAAAAATGAGCACATCACTTTTTGAAATTTTAGCAATTTTCCACAAAAAATAAAAGTGGGGCCCACCCATGTTTTTAATAAAAAAATATTTATTTTTGAAACTTCAATAATTAACAATAAATAGCCATTTTTATTAGAAAAATATGAATTTAATGTCCATTTCATAGGAAATTTAATTCTCTACAACTTTGTAGAAGAAATGTTTTCCAAATTCCAAATAAAAAAAGATCGAAATCCACATACGGATGATTGTTAATACTTCAATTCTGACAAAATACTGATAAAACCCTCAACATTAATTCGTTCATTTATATCCACATAAAATAAATATTTTTTTATCATATAAATCAATAATTAATTATACACAAATAATATTATAAAATCACAATAATGACAACCAGGTCGTTCCTAGGAAAGAGGGGGCTTTCCGATAAAGATTTCTCCATATTGACACGCAATTATGTGACCAAACCTCTTTCCTAGACAGAACTTCCTTAGACAATGCCAATAATACTATCTAATAATATTATTCAAATAATATGAATTATTAATCTGATAATGGGAAATATTGTGCAGTGACAATTATTGAAACAACAATAATATAAAATATCAACGTAGCAATTATTGAATCAATAAAATAAAATATTGAATAGTAATTACTGTAATAATTATTGAGTAGTGCTTTCTTACGTAAGAATCAATAATTCAAAAATACTATGCAATACCATGTGCTACTGTACAACCACGCGTATTACTTTACTTTAACCACCAGGTATTCCAACAGTGTTAACGGTAATAACTACACCGTTTATTAAAAAAACTCATACTTGTTATTTTCTTCATCCGATATTTTTCCGTTATGGGGCCCACAAATGGCTGCGTCGTCGTACGAATATTTCCCGACAACAAAAATATTCCACGACCAAACGAATATTCTCCGATAACAATGAATATTTTATAACTACTTGCTTATTTAAAATATTTGCGCATTTTACCCATAAATAACCACATTAATCAAATTAACCCATTATTATTTCAAAATAATAAATAGAAGAAATTCCATTTTATTCATAAAAAAAATTGGGGTCTTAAATACTTGTCAAAGTGAAAAAAGATGTGTTAGCATTAGTCTTTCCCACAATAAGACCCCTTTTATTTAAAGACTAACCTAATCCTTAACCCTTAAGGAATTGAGTTTTAATTTAACTCTCTATCTAATTAGGAACTAAATAAAATAATAATAATAATAATAAGATTGCTCTTATTTATTTATAATATAGTATTTTTCAAAATACTTAATTAAAAATATTAGTATTTCTTCAAATGCTATATTATTATTATTTAGTCGATTTAATAATATATTAATACTAATAATAATAAGATGACTAATCTTATTAATTTATAATATTAGTATTTCTCTAAATACTTAATTATAAATCTTAATTTATTTAATTTATTCAACTAAAAATTAAATACACTTAATTTATTATTATTAAGCCAATCAATTCTAAAATCATATTACTTCCTTTTGTGGTGTTACCCTTTAGGTTCAATATTAAGCCGGTAGTAGAATAAATAAATTAGAACAATTTTAATATTATTTATAATAAATTAAACTCTTTAATTGAAACATAAATAAATAATATTTATTCTACATCATGAGTGACACCTTATAAATAATGTATCATGATTATCTGGATAATATGAATTCAACGTTAATCACAAAGATTATCACAAAGAACCTATTCCGTGAATAGTTACCATACAATTCAATCATTTTACCATATAATTGAAAGTAGTATGCATACCAATTTATAGGTATACATCACCCATCTTGATCATGTCAGGTATATATCACCCATCTTGAGTCACCAATACATGGTACAAAATTCAAATACAACTTAATTATACAACGATGTCGTGTAAAATACGACAAAACATAATCTAAGAGTTTTAATAAGAATATTGTCATCTAGACAATATCCACACTCAATGGAGTCCTCATTACATTTATTGTCACACTATTTTTATAGAATAGTGAGGACTACTAATGCTATCATCATCGGACCGTCACTCCGTTCCCCGACTAGTCCGACTACGTTCTCATTTCACGAAGAAGAGAACAATGAAAGAAAAGGTGAGCTCAACTAGCCCAAGAAGAAATATTATGACTAAGATAATGCGAATAAATTATCATTAGTCTTCAACAATGTTAAAGCGATAAAATATAATAGACATCAAGTTTAAGCTGCGGTGAATAAGCAATCCATTAGAAGAGTCGAGTAGAGCATGATATCTACTATCTTCTATGATTTAAAATGTTTTCATCAATTTTTATCATTTGAGACTCGACAATAAATAAACCACATCATCGAGTCATTCACGCTTTCTACGGCCGAGGATATTCATTAAATCATCAATGGTCATGACTATCTCTAGAATAATCCTGGTCATAATCATACCAAAAAGCGTCCATCGATGCATTCTACGGGCTGATGAGGACTTTTACCACATCATTTATAACATTACGGTCATGATTATCTAAGAATAATCACAGTCATAATCATACCAAGTCCATCTATGCATGCGTAAGCCAAAGATGACTTTCATCACAATATAAGCATGAGGATGATGACAATGACATAATAATTCAATAAAACAAGTTCAAGAATAAATTTTAAAGATTTATAAGTTAATTTATCTTGAAATCAATAACGTCAAATTGTCGACATGATCTTTGCTTTGTGGAGTAAAATTCAAGAATGCTCGGAAGAATATTTCCATGAAAAGATCTTGGATGAAGCTTGAAATATCGAGGATATTCTACTAATTTCATGGAGTATAGAAGCAAAACTTTAACCAAATGAGTATAATAGAATATATGAAGCGCAAATGGATTTTCACCGCCCATGCGGTAATCCACGTAAGCAGATCATTTCCACAATTTAATAAGGAATGAATCTGAAGGATCATTCACCATGCATGTGATAATCCACATAGGCGAGGTTATTCAGAATAATAAAGAATGGAAAAAGAATGGAACGGTATAAATGCGTAATCACGCGCAGACGAGGATATTCTAACGAGAATAATAAAGAATGGAATAACGAAGAATTCACCGTGCATGCGATGAGCGCGCACAGACGAGGTTATTCAGCGAGAATAATAAAGAATGGAACCGGTCTAAGCGTAATCACACTGAACAGGATATTCAACAGAATAATAAAAATGGAATAACAAAGAAATAAATGCGAAAGAATTTATTCCAATAGAATAATAAAGAATGGAACCGAAATTGGCAGTATAATATGAGACGAGGTTATTCAACGAATAATAAAGAATGGAATAAAGAAGAATTTCACCATGTATGCGGTACTTGGCATAGGCAGAGTTATTCAACATAATAATAAAGAATGGAATAAGAAATTTCACCATGTATAAGAAAGAAAATGAGACTGAGTTATTCTCTTAATAAAAATGGAATAATAATAGCTCTCCTTGAACCTTGAAAGAAAAAAACTAAAGCTGGATCTTTGGAGTAGAGAGGTAGTGTGGACTTCTCTTCTTCTTTCTCTCTATAATTTCTCTCTATAATAATTGCTCTCTAAAGCTTTAGTGAATTGGTGAGAAATGAAGGAAGAATGAGCTTCTATTTATAGGAAAATATAGTTTTGATAATTGCTGCGTTTTGGGGCTCGAAATATTACGGTATAATACCTTTAACTTTTCTTTTCATTTTTAATTTAGTCCTGCAAGTATTATCAAACTTGCACCACCTCCCTAATAGTAAATAATGTGAATCAATAGTTCAATCATGTGAATCAATAGTTATAATCATGTGAAAAAACTGAATTATAGTATAGTACCTCCATCTATACCTCCATTTTTAACTTAGTCATGCAAGTATTATCAATCTTGCACCAACTCCCCTAATAGTACAAGAATGTGAATCAATAGTACACATGTGAACAAATAGTTATAATCATGTGAATTAATAGCAATTAATTGCTCATTTATCGATTAATTACCCGATTGGTCGATATAACTTCCGGACATCAATTAATATCGAAATAAATGTGATTTCCACTAACACTAATAATTCCAACACAATGGAACTATCAATTTCATCTTTAATCAACACGAACTTATTCATCATTAATATTATAACTCTGATATTTAACAACGGTCGTTCCCGAGGAAAGGGGCTTTCAGATAAGGATTTCTCCTTATTGGTAGCGCTTGATTAGATGACCAAACCTCTCCTTGATGAGAACTTTAGACATTGTAAATATTGCAATTTAATAATATGAATAACTTTGTCGTCTCAATTATTGATTTAATAATATATCATATTATCACGAGATGATCTTTGTGATAATAATGAATCAATAATAATATGAGAGATGATGATCAACAATTCTTGTAGTAATAATTGAGTATAAGCGGTGACTTCTCACGTAAGCATCAATAATCAATATAGTGTCTACTTATGCGACCACGCGTATTCTTGTACTTTTACTACTAGGGTAGTTCAGCGGTTTAACGGTAAAACTTTCGTAGATTATTTTTATAAAAAAGATAATTATGTCGTTTTTCTAACTACGACAATACTTCCGTTGTGGGGTCCACCGATGATTGTGTCGTCAAATACGAATATTCCTGTTAAAAGCGAATATTCCCGACCAATCGAATATTATATAACCACTTGCTTACTTTGCAAAATTTGTAAATATTACCCACAACTATAACATTATATCAAATCCACACCATAATATTCAAAAATATATATTTGAGAAAATTATTCTTTATTCATAAAAGTTGGGGTCTTACTGACCTCCCCTTCTTATGAAATTTTGTCCTCGAAATTAGGGTGCGTACCTGGTATATCGAAGAGGTGAGGATACCTTGATTTCATCTCAGATTCTAACTCCCAGGTCATTTCCTCCACATCGTGGTTTCTCCACAAAACTTTGACTTGAGGTATAACTTTGGAGGCGTAGAATATGATCCTTCTTATCCAAAGATTTTACAGGTAACTCTTCATACGTTAAATCTTCCTCTATCTAAATCTGGTTCTAATTGATAATATGGTTTGGGTCTTTCACATATTTACGTAACATAGATATGTGAAAAGCGTTATGAACACGAGAGACATACTTGGCGGTAAAGCGAGTCTATAGGCCACGAGTTCTACTACTCGATCGAGGATTAAAAATGGGCGATGAATCGAGGATTGAGCTTTCCTCTCTTTCCAAATCTTGTAACTCCTTTCCATGGAGCAACACGTAACAACACATGATCTCGATATTGAATTCCACGTCTTTTCGATGAAGATCAACATAACTCTTTTGTCGATCTTGTGAGGTTTTTATCGTTGTCGGATCGTTTGAATCTTTTACGTAGTCATACGTACCAAATCGGTCCCAACAACGTTGCTTCACCCACCTCATCCCAGCATCTTTGGAAGCGACACTTTCTTCCATCTGGCGCCTCAAATGGAGCCGTGCGATACTTGCTTGATAACTATTGTTGTAGGAAAACTCCACCGATGGTAAGAACTTGTCCCAACTTCCCTTGAAGTCGAGGACACGAGTCTTAATAAATCTTCAAGAGTTTGAATAGTCCTTCTCCATTTGCCCATCGTTTGTTTGAGGATGATATGCGAACTAAATCATAAATCCGTGCCCATAGCTTTTTGCAAACTAACCCCAAAATCTTGAAGTGAATCTTGGGTCTCGATCGGAAACTATGGATCTTGGCATACCATGCAATCTTACGATCTCGTTTATGTACATACTAGCAAGGCGTTCAAGTGTATAAGTTTCTCGTATCGGTAAGAAATGAGCGAGACTTGGTCGATCTATCAACAATGACCCAAATCGCATCTATGCCTTGAGAAACCTTGGGAAGACCGATACTTGAAATCCATGGTAATGTGCTCCCACTTCCATTTACGGAATTTCAAGTGGTTGCTGATGGACCTTTTGGCACTTGATGCTCGCGCTTGACTCGTTGACAAGTTAGACACCTTGAGATAAACCCATTATCTCTCTCTTATATTGCTCCACCAAAATGTATGTCGAAGATCACGATACATTTGGTACTCCCGAGATGGATTGCAAGCGGTGTGTTGTGCGCCTCCATCATGATTTTATACTTCAAGTCGAGAATCGTTAGGAACACAAAGTGCAGAGTTGACTCGAAGTATTCCTTCTTCATCGATTCTTGCTTAGGAATAGCACCTTCTTGCACTTTCTTCTTCATACGCATCGGCTCGGTGCGTAGTTTGAGCGACTTTAACTTTATCGATTAAAAGTCGGTTCCACTCGTATATTCGCCATCATCACATGGGTCCCTGAGTCTTTAACTCTATTTCCATCCTTTCAAGTCATACAAAATGGGTCTTTGCGTTGACAATATTGCACTCGTGCCGCATATGATCTGATCTTCTACTACTCGATCGTCGACTACTACGTTCGCTTTTCGAGGATGGTATTGGATGGTATGATCATAATCTTTCAACAACTCAAGCCATCGTCGTTGCCGCATGTTGAGTTCCTTTTGAGTGAAGAAATATTTGAGGCTTTTATGATCCGTATAGATCTCCACCTTCTCTCCATACCGGTAATGCCTCCAAATCTTAAGCGCAAAGCATTGCTTTGCCAACTCTAGATCATGAGTAGGATAATTCCTCTCATATTCTTTGAGTTTGTCGAGAGGCATAGGCTATGACTTTCCCATGTTGCATGAGAACACATCCTAACCCTTTGCACGAAGCATCTTTGTAGATGACAAATCCCTCCGAGCGGATGGTATTGTCGAGCAGTCTTTGAAATGAGTCTCCTCTTGAGTTCTTGAAAACTCTTTTCACATTCCTCGCTCAACGAATTTTGTATCTTTTGAGTCAATTTGAGTTAATGGAGTAGCGATTAGAGAAAATCCTTCTACGAATCTCGATAATAACCGGACTAAAAGAGAGAAAAGCTACGTGCTTGGTCAGCGACTTAGGTTGCTCCCGACTTTGAATTGCTTGATCTTTGTTGGGTCAGACAGATATTCCATGATTTGATATCACGTGCCCAAGGAATGCAACTTCCTCAAGCGAACTCGCATTTCTTCAACTTGGCATAAAGCTTGTTTTCACGAAGCTTTTTGAGTATCGACCTCAAGTGTTGCTCATGGTCTTCACGGGTTTTGGAGTATATGAGGATGTCATCAATAAAAAGCGACCACAAAGTGATCAAATATTCCTTGAATACTCGGTTCATCATATCCATGAAGGCGGCAGGAGCATTAGTCGATCAAAAGACATGACTAGGAATTCATAATGCCCGTCTAGGAGTTACGAAAGCGAGTCTTTGGAATGTCATCGGTTTTAATCTTCAATTGATGATATCAAGAACGAAGATCGATCTTTGAAAAGAATTTGGCTCCTTGCAGTTGGTCAAACAGGTCAGTCCCAATGCGAGGCAACGGGTACCTATTTTTGATGGTGACATGATTGACTCCGATAATCAATACAAAGTCGCATACTTCCATCTTTCTTCTTCACGAATAGAAACAGGAGCACCCCGAGGAGGCGTACTAGGGGCGAATGAAACCGATGTCTAACAATTCCTATAGTTGGGTTTTAACTCACGAAGTTCAATAGAGCCATTCGATATGGGGCTTTGGAAATGGGTTTTATCTACGGATTCAAGGTCGATAAAAATTCAATTTCACGCTTCTGGGGGGTAGGGCGGGAAGTTCTTGGGGAATACGTCGGAAATTTATTAACAATAGAAATATCATTCAAAATCGGCGTATTTTATTTAAATCCGTGACATGGGCTAAGAAAGCTTGACATCCATTTTTCAATAAGCGAATAGCTTTATGACTTGATATGCGATGATTGATTTTAGTGGTTTGGTTGCTTGAATTAGCATAATAGGTTGGTTAGGAATATGAAAGCTAACAACCTTACGAAAACAATCGATTTTAGCATGATGAGTAGTTAACCAATCAATCCCTAAAATCACATCAAATGCAAGTATTTTCAAAGAAATAAGATCGACAGGTAACGTGCGGTTACCGATTTGAATCAAACAAGACTTATAAACAGTGGATGTAATGAAGGTTTCTCCCAGCGGAGTTTCAACAGATAAGTCAAAGTCTAACTTCTCTGGAGTCAAATTTAAACGTTGAGCGCAAGTAGGAGAAATAAAGGAATGGGTAGAAGCGGTATCAAATAAAGTATAAACTTCGCTAGAGTTTATGATTAGCTTACCGTGATCACCTCGTTGGATTCCTCGCTTTTTGGGAGGTTACGACAAACGCTCTCCTTGAACTACGGTTTTTTTCTTTATGGGACACCTTTGATGCCTCCATCCCAATTTGGACTTGACTTTGGTGCGACAAAATTGGGCTAGGTGACCTTCTTTTCCACAATTATAACATGCGCTTTTGGGCGCATCATGCGGTTTGGACTTATGTGTCCTTCCCTCCACATTTGTAACATCTGACCGGTGGTCGTTCTCCTTCCTTAACAACGAGTCTTTGGTCTTGGCGTCTTTCCATCCTTGTTGAATCTCCTCTTCTTGAAATGTCCACTCTTATTGTCATGGCCATGATTACCACCAAAGTGATTATCATTTACGGCATGTTGATTCCTCCACGTTTGTTGTCCTTAGCCGATGCTTGCTACCTTTGGTATTATCGACTTGTCGGTTGCTCTCTCTTGGTTGGGTTGACTCATTATCGCGCTCAATAAGCGAGCCCTATTCACAACATCTGAATACAAACCACGGTTTGTGAGAAATTAGGTATTGCGTATCTCGGGTTTCAAACCTCTTAGAAACATCCGCGTCATTCTCTCCTCATTATCAACCAAGTGGGATAAGCCAACAACTTCGGCAAACTTAGCCCGTCTTTCTTGCGCCACGGTCGTATTATTTTTTGCTCAAGCTTGATGAACTCTACCTCTTTCGTATGTGATGAATACTTTCGGGAAAGTACTTGTCGTTGAACAGTTCTTGGAACTTCTCCCAAGACATTTGAGTGCGGCGAGGTTGAGTACGCTTTTCTGATCCCCCATAGTAATCTGCCCTCTTCCATAACATGAAGGTGGCAAAGGAACCTTTTGCTCCTCGGAGCATCCCAAGACATCAAATATCTTGTTGATCGCTTTATCCACGTCTCGCGCTTAAGTGGTTTTGGCTCTCCAAAAAAACTCCGGTGGTCCAGCTCCTTGAAGCTGCTTAGCGGTGGCCGTCGAGAGTTGTCGGTGTTTCCACTGCATTTTGGGACGAGGAGCGCTTTACTTTGATGTTGCATGAATTGCATAAAGCCTCTGAACATCCATCGTTCATCATTTCATCGGATTGTTATTTTTTACATGAGGATTATTGTCTTCTGTTGCACATTATCACAGGTATTGATCTGTGGTGACTCAGCGGTCTCATGTGCTTCATTGTTTATCTCAACATTTTTGGATGCCATTTTCAAATCTTGCCACAAAACAAGGGTTAATTAACATATCACATATTATCCCTATACTACGACCGACCAATTAAATACCAAATAAACTTAGGTAGGTCATACTAGCGAAGAATTCCCCGTCTCTCCCTCCTAGTTCTTGTCTCACATCTCGGCCGAGGATCATATCCTAAGCTTTGATACCAATTGTGGCGCCCCAAAATAGGTATACATCACCCATCTTGAGTCGCCAAATACATGGTACAAAATTCAAATACAACTTAATTATATGATGTCGTGTAAAATACGACAAAACATAATCTAAGAGTTTTAATAAGAATATTGTCATCTAGACAATATCCACACTCAATGGAGTCCTCATTACATTTATTGTCACACTATTTAAATAGAATAGTGAGGACTACTAATCTTATCATCTGGACCAGTCACTCAGTTTCCCGAGCTAACTAGTCCCAACTACGTTCTCATTTCTGAAGAGAACAGTGAAAGAAAAGGGTGAGCTCAACTAGCCCCCGAAGAAATATTATGACTAAGATAATGCGAATAAATTATCATTAGTCTTCAACAATGTTAAAGCGATAAAATATAATAGACATCAAGTTTAAGCTGCTATGCGGAATAAGCAATCCATTAGAAGAGTCAAGTAGAGCATAATATCTACTATCTTTATGATTTAAAATGTTTTCATCAATTTTTATCATTTGAGACTCGACAATAAATAAACCACATCATCGAATCATCCCACTTTTCTGGCCGAGGATATTCATTTAATCATCAATGGTCATGACTATCTTTGAATAATCCTGGTCATAATCATACCAAAAAGCGTCCATCGATGCACTCTACAGACGATGAGGACTTTTACCACATCATTTATAACATTACGGTCATGATTATCTAGAATAATCCACAGTCATAATCATACCAAGTCCCATATGCACGTAAGCCAAAAGATGACTTTCATCACAATATAAGCATGAGGATGATGACAATGACATAATAATTCAATAAAACAAGTTCAAGAATAAATTTTAAAGATTTATAAGTTAATTTATCTTGAAATCAATAACGTCAAATTGTCGACATGATCTTGCTTTGTGGAGTAAAATTCAAGAATGCTAGAAGAATATTTCCATGAAAAGATCTTTGGATGAAGCGCAAATATCGAGGATATTCTACTAATTTCATGGAGTATAGAAGCCAAAACTTTAACCAAATGAGTATAATAGAATATATGAAAGCGCAAATGGATTTTCACCCGCCATGCGGTAATCACGTAAAGCAGATCATTTCCACAATTTAATAAGGAATGAATCTGAAGGATCATTCACCATGCATGTGATAATCCACATGAGCGAGTTATTCAAACAGAATAATAAAGAATGGAATGAAAGAATTCACGTAATCCGCATGCAGACGAGGATATTTCAGCGAGAATAATAAAGAATGGAATAACGAGAAGAATTCACGCATGCATGCGATAGATAGCCACGGAAAGGTTATTCAACGAGAATAATAAAGAATGGAACTAGGTTACAGCGTAATCCGCGAGACGAGGATATTCAACAGAATAATAAAGAATGGAATAACAAAGAATTCACCATGCATGCGATAGGCCGCTATGCAGACGAGTTATTCAACAGAATAATAAAGAATGGAAAGAAGTTAAGCGTAATCCGCATTCACAGGGGATATTCAACGAGAATAATAAAGAATGGAATAATTGAAGAATTTCACCATGTATGCATTACTTGGCATAGACGGAGTTATTCAACATAATAATAAAGAATGGAATAATGAAGAATTTCACCATATATGCGGTACTTTGCATAGGCAGGTTATTCAACATAATAATAAAGAATGGAATAACAATAGCTCTCTTCATGAATCTGAAAGAAATAATACCCCTTACCTTAGAAAAGCTGGATCTTTGGGTAGTAGAGGTAGCAGAGACTTCTCTTCTTCTTTCTCTCTATAATTTCTCTCTATAATAATTGCTCTCTATAGCTTTAGTGAATTGGTGAGAAATGAAGGAAGAATGAGCTTCTATTTATAGGAAAATATAGTTTTGATAATTGCACGTTTTGGGGCTCGAAAAATATTACTGAGTATAATACCTTTAACTTTTCTTTCATTTTTAATTTAGTCCTGCAAGTATTATCAAAACTTGCACCACCTCCCCTAATAGTAAATAATGTGAATCAATAGTTCAATCATGTGAATCAATAGTTATAATCATGTGAAAATATGAATTACGAGTATAGTACCTCCATCATATATACCTCCATTTTAACTTAGTCATGCAAGTATTATCAATCTTGCACCAACTCCCCTAATAGTACAAGAATGTGAATCAATAGTACACACATGTGAACAAATAGTTATAATCATGTGAATTAATAGCAATTAATTGCTCATTTATCGATTAATTATGGAGATTAGTTAATATAACTTCAGACATCAATTAATATCGAAATAAATGTCGATTTCCACTAACACTAATAATTCCAACACAATGGAACTATCAATTTCATCTTTAATCAACACGAACTTATTCATCATTAATATTATAACTCTGATATTTAACAACCGAAGTCGTTCCCAGGAAAGAGGCTTTTCAGATAAGGATTTCTCCTTATTGGTAGCATGATTAGATGACCAAACCTCTCCTTGGCAGAACTTCTAGACATTGTAAATATTGCAATTTAATAATATGAATAACTTTTTCGTCTCAATTATTGATTTAATAATATATCATCATATTATCACGGATGATCTTTGTGACAATAATTGAATCAATAATATGAGAGATATGATGCGGCAATTCTTGTAGCAATAATTGAGTATAAGCTGAGTGACTTCTCACGTAAGCATCAATAATCAATCAGTGTATTACTCTTATGCTGACCACAGCGTATTCTTTGTACTTTTACTCTTAGGGTAGTTCAGCGTTTTTTAACGGTAAAACTTCCGCCGTTATTTTTATAAAAGATAATTATGTCATTTTCTAACTACGATAATACTTCCGTTGTGGGGTCCACCAATGATTGTGTCGTCGAATAATCTGAATATTCCTGTTAAAATGAATATTCCCGACCAATCGAATATTATATAACCACTTGCTTACTTTGCAAAATTTGTAAATATTACCCACAACTATAACATTATATCAAATCACACCATAATATTCAAAAATATATTTCGAGAGAAAATTATTCTTTATTCATAAAAGTTGGGGTCTTGTACTCTCATTTATTCCTAATATGATTAGGGGGAAATTAGTTAAAGAAGTTTAATAAATTATCCCTAATAAGATTAGGAGCCTATTTAATTAAAAGAGTTTAATTAAATAAATAATATCTTATTTTAATTAAATAGGTTACACGATATCTTTATAGAGAGTCTTATATCGGATATCAAATATACGTAATTTCAAGAGTTGGAAAGCACGCCTCTTTTCTATAGAGATAAGAAAAACTAGGGTTTGAGCCAATACACCCTTCTTTTTGAAAATTCTTCTTCCTTGGTGGATCACCTCTAGAGGTCATACACTTGGGTGGCTAATATTGATAAAAAGAAGGAATCTACCCGGAGATTCAAGGAGATCGCGGAGAAGTAGGAGGTGAACTCGTACCTAAGGAAACTCATTTCTATAAGGGTATGATTTCATAACTTCTTATTCTTCGTTTAATTAATAATATGCATAAAGGATGATCCGGGTAATTGGTTTGTGAAAAATTTTAAAATCTAATTTTATTTTGCTTCCGTTAATTTTTGCAATTTGATTGCTACTTTGATTTTCACAAAACCTTACAATGGTATCAGAGCCAAACTTTATGTAAATTATTAATTATTTTGATTCCATATATGTATGGGTATGTATTTAGAATAATTTATTGGGCATAATTTGTTGTATAAAATTATTATTTTATGAATATATATATATATATATATATATATCACTCGCGGAACCTTTTTTTCGAATTTCGGTAATCCCGATATTTATTTATTTTTCATTTATGCGTGGTCATGTATTTGCGATCTTTTTGCATGCTTTATATAATTGTGTATATATAGTGAGATTTCATGTTGCAGTACTATATATATAACTAATCACTCCTCGCTATCCATGATTTATATCCTGTACTTGTATATTATATATATAATAATACGGTTTATATATATATATATATATATATATATATATATATAGTTACAGGTGATCTAAATTTTATATATATACTTTCATATGTAATCCTGTAACATGACTTGCAATTTACGTGGAGTTAAAGCTTTATGCTCCTGCAGGTTACTTGAAATATATGATATATATATATATATATATTATATATATATATATTTATAACAATTAACCTGGGATTTCTTCCACGAGGTGGCCATATATGGAAATATATATATATATATATATATATATATATAGGTATGACTCATACCTATTTCCGTGACCGATTCTTATTCGATTACAGACTGCTCGTGACGATCAAATTATTGATTCGTTTTGCGACACACTACCGGTGGCGGTCGAAAAGATTCTACTTTCGGTAGAAAGTAGCTCAATGATAAAAGAGGCTCTTTTCCATCGAAAGCGAGTCGAGTCAAAAGTTGTCGACGAAAGCATCTGTAATAGTCAAAAGTTTTACTTTTGCTTTTCATCACTTTGCTTTTACTTTATGCAATACTTTACTTTTGCTTTTACCTTAGTAACTCACTTTTACTTTTGCTTTTACTTTAGTAATTCACTTTTACCTTAGTGAAATGTTTCTTACTTTTTGCTTTTACTTTAGTAAATCACTTTTACCTTAGTTAAATGTTTTTAAATTTGTAAGTTCTTGTTTTACTTTACCCATAAAAGGAAGGCGAGCTTATTTATAAGATCAGTATTTGATTAGAAGACTATGCTCTCTCTCTGCTCTTTCTGTTCTTCCTCCTCTTCCCAAATGGTATCGGCTTGCCATGTTTCTCTATGTTATAGAGACTATTCTAGTTCTTCACTTCCTTCTATTAATCTACCTAAGATTCTCAAGTCCTTAGTAACCCTTCTATAAGAGACATTGTTAAATATACCATTTGGGAAGAGAGGAGGAAGAAAGAGAAGAATGTAGAGAGACATCACAATCAAATACAAGATTATAAATAAATAACCTAATCAGATTAATTATTCATACTATGTATAATCTAAGAACCGAAAATAAAACAAGAACTTACAAATTTAAAACATTTAACTAGAGAATTGGAGAAGAGGGTTAAGTAGCCGATCAGAGGTAGAAACTAAAGATTCTTCCGAGAGAGAGCTCTGTAGTCTTTCTAAGTTTCAAAATCGACTTTTAAATGAGCCATATTTCCTTTTATGTAAGAATGAGGAAGGAATCGTTACATTTACTGGGTAAAGTAAGAAACATTTCACTAAGGTAAAAGTGATTTACTAAAGTAAAAGCAAAAGTAAGAAACATTTCACTAAGGTAAAAGTGAATTACTAAAGTAAAAGCAAAAGTAAAAGCAAGTTACTAAGGTAAAAGCAAAAGTAAAAGTATGCATAAGCAATCGTTGATAACAATGCTAACTTTCGACTATTACGATATGCTGTCGACAACTTTCGACTCGACTCGCTTTTGGTGAAAAGAGCCCTCTTTTTACCGCTGAGCTACTTTTACCGAAAGTGGAATCTTTCGACCGCCATCGGGCAAAAGGTGTGTCGGGCCGATTAAACAGCCGATCGTCACGAGCGTGTGCCGGGTAATCGATTAGAATCGGGTCACGAGCGAGCCGTTAATCGTAATAAAGAATCGTCACGGAGCAGGTGCTGGCTAACTGAATAGTAACTGGCTTTACTGTAGATGTCAGGCAAATGGGTCCTGAGCATCCTGAAGGTTGATGGTGCCGTAGGGATCGTACAGACCATCATCTTCTGCAAATTGGCTAACTGAGTCATTTCGAGAAGAAGTTCGAGGAATGCCTAGAGGCTTCTTCGTAACTCATCAATTCTTTTATTGAGGGCTTGAGCAATAAGTTTTAACTCACTCACCGGAGCAATCTTTGAAATCGGAAATGCTACGGGGAACAGGAGGATCCGTAGGATTTGGTTTTTGACTTAGATTCTTTTGAAATCTTTTTTCGACTTGAGGAAGAGGGTTCTAAAGGGATGGCTTTAGAATCCTTAGCTTTGAATGATTGGGGAATTGATTGGGCGGAATAGAGCAACAGGAAATTCTTGTTGAACCGACCAATGATTACATTAACATCGAACTTATCCCACCACTTGATGTAGAAAAGCAGGAAGTCGAGGGAGTGGATCGGAGATAAGCTACCAATTACTAGCAACAGAGGGTGGAGAAATACCGATGTGCCATTTAAGTATCCAGGGAACCTTATATTTACTAATGAAGAGAAGAGTGAGAGGAATGTTCTCATTCTTTGGATGCAGTTTACTATTATTAGCAAAATGGGTAACTTGGACCTTGTGGGATCGGGAAGGAGGTCATAGGTAGAACCATGCCTATACCACCGTGAGGACGAACCAATAAGGGATTGGACTTTTGAATTTATGATCGAACCGAATAAACCGGGAATGACTATGGGACTCGATTCGATGAAGGAGAACCTTATACCGAAGCTTCAATATAATCATAAAAGCAAAAAGGATAACTATGATTTAGAGATCCATTAGATCGGAGGATGTTTTCCCCAATCAAATGAAGGAAATGTTTAATATACAAAGAATGATAAAGAACTTTTGATTTATCATTGTTTTGCATAAATTGGTTTGATATTCTTGACTGGGTTTCAAGGAGAATGTCCTTATAATAAACAAAGAGACTTATAAGGAGCTATTTGGAGGAAAATGCCAACCGGGAGGGGAAAAAGCTGAAGAAGCTTAAGCTGGATCATTTTTGGCTTCATGTAGGGTTCAATATGAAACAAATAACTTTCCCATTTGAGCACATGCTCGGAAGAGAGAGGATTGGAGGCAAGACGAGGTCTTTCTTTGGATTCTTGAATGGGTCAATGGGTTCGAGCTTATTAACTAGTAATTTGAACTATAAGGCTTGGGGATTGTCCCAAGAACGAGAAAATTTGTTTGACCGATATTGCGAGGGGTAATCGGGTGAGGACTAAGGTACCTCTGGGATGATTACTTGGGCCACTAGTATGGCGACACGGACCACGAGAGGAGGATGAACCTCGAAACTCGTGATCAGATAGTACTGTATGAATAAATTCTCCGGTAAGAAAATCGGGAATAGAATTATTTTTGCCTTTAATGTATTCAATATCAAAATCAAAATGCTTAATAAAGCTTGCCATCTAGCGAAAAGAATGCTTAGAGGCTAAATTTTCAACATCTTTTACTAAAATGTACTTTGGTCGACTTGCGAATAATGCGAACGTAAATTTCGATTTAATAAGTCATTTTGAAATTTATTAATACATAATACCAATGAAAGAATTTTTTTTAATAGTACTATATTTTGATTGTGTAGTATTCCATGTGCCGAATGAAATCGAACAATTTGTTAGAGAATCGATGTTAATTTTTTGTTTAAGAATGCCTCCGAATCCAATATTCGAGGCGTCGGTTTCAACAATTTTGAACGCTGAATCATTAGAAATGCCAAGGCAGGGCAATGTCTTGACATATTTTTTAACTTGTTGGACTGCAGAAGTATGAATGTCAGTCCAAGGTGGAGGATTATTTTGCAAAATTTGAAAAAGAGGTTTGCAAATCTTCTGAGATTCTTGTAGAACTTCGCTATATAATTCAAATGAGCCAAGAAATCTCTGAGTTGGGTTTTATTAGTTATCTTATCTGGGAACTTGTCAGCAAATTGAATAGCTCGTTCAATAGGCTGAACTTGTCCATTGAAGATATTAAGACCAAGAAACCTTATTCGGACCTGAAACAGGCTGCATTTGGAAGGAGAAAGAACAAGACCATTTACCTTAATGGTAGTGAAGAACGATTTTAAATGTTTTTCGTGTTCTTCAATAGTCTTGGAGTAAACAAGAATGTCGTCGATATAAACAACGATAAAATGGTCGAAAAGGGTTTAATATATCATCGAAAGTATATTTTGAAATTCACTTGGAGCATTTTTTAAAGCCAAATGCTTGAACATTCCATTCATAATGTCCAAACGGAGTGGTGAATGCTGTTTTGTACTGATCATCAGGATGAATGGCAATTTGCCAAAAACCGGATTTAAGGTCAAATTTACTGAAAATGGTGGCATTACTTAACCTATTGATAAGGTCGTCTTTGTTGGGGAGGGGGTACCTAATCCATTCTAAGACCTTGTTCAATGGTTTGTAATTAATAACTAAACAGGTACACCTCTTTCTTTTTCTCGCTTCATTATTGACATAAAAGCAAGAAAGCAGACCAAGGGAGTTCTTGGGTTTAATTAATCCTTTATCGAGGAGATCATCATGATTTCATTTTTACATAACTCCATTTGTTCACGACTCATCCGAATAGGCCTAGCCTTAGTAGAATTAAATGCTCTTTGAATTTCCTAGCATAAAGGAAGCCTAACCATATGTTTCTTTTCTATGCCAAAAGGCATTGGGGGAATCAGAACAAAGGTTATTCTTCATGTAGGTTTTTAATTCTTCAATTTTTGACCGAACCTCTTCATTTTGAAGTTGTTCTTCAATTCTTTTATATTTGATTTCTCTTTAAGAAATTCAAATGTGTAGATTTCTGATTTATTAAATTCAATGATTTAGAAATGGATTCTTCTTGAATGTATTTTAAATCTCTTTCTTTTAGTTTAATAAGAAACTTAAATGTTATTCTCTTCCTAAATGTTTACAGTGTTAATCCTTCATTACTAGTTGTAAATGGGTATAATAAGTATATAAATGGTAAAACCCAAAATAATTTTGTCTCAGAAGATTGCGAATCAAAACAAAAGATGTTTGAAACACATGTTATCCTCGACAAATATGTACTCTTCGTAATTTATATTTTATTTCCATTTGACTACCATTAGCCGAATTCAATTTTTCACTAGTTTTTTTGTAATATTTAGTTGGGATTAGACCTTCCTGGATACAATTTAAATCAAGACCTGTGATTCTACCAAGGCGAAGAAGTCGTATTGAAAAGTTTTTATCCACAACTAGGTTAATAGAAACATACCACTTCTGAATGGTGATGTCTTTAATTCTTTTAAGTGAAAGACCTTGAATAAATAAGTCTGAAATATCTTTAGTACCAGATGATTCTGGTTCATCGTGATTTTCATCACTAGATGAAGAATCATTGATCTGAAGATCAGGCTTTTTATCTAAATCTTTTCTTAGAATAGAGACTTCTATTTTTAAATTAGCAATTTCTTTCTTTAATTTATTAACTTCCTGATTTAATTCTGGAAGACTGACTTCTTTAACTGGAGATTTAAATCTTTCCAAAGTTTTATTAAGACTAAAAATTGGTTTCTCTTTAGCTTTAATAAACTTATCATTTTCTCTATTATCTTTAGTTAATAAATCTTTTAACTGTTTTGTGTATTGGGCTTTTAACTTAGGATCAGTGATTTTACTAATTAAGTCAATTAACAAAGAACTTTCTTCATCATCCTTGTTAATTACATTAATCTTTTTAGTGCAACAATTTTCATTACAATTATTAGCACAGATGGTGACTTAAATGGGCTTAAGCTACTAACTCAATTATTTTCACCATAAGATCAGAGGAATATGAAATGTTAGAGTCTTCATTATTACTAACTTCATTTTCTATCCTCATTAATTCTAATATATACTCAGTATCTTCATCAGTAATATTTAACTGGGACAACTTCTGTTTTATTTTACATTCACTTTAGAAATGGATTCTTCTTGAATGTATTTTAAATCTCTTTCTTTTGGTTTAATAAGAAACTTAAATGTTATTCTCTTCCCAAATGGTATCAGAGCCATGTTTCTCTCTATGTTCTAGCGACCTGTAAGATCTCTTGATTTGCTTCATTAAAACTGTTTTCAAAAATCATTTCATCCTTTATCAGAAGTCACCTAACTTACTGTAGAACACCTTGTTCATTTGTCAACCCTAGGTAAGTCTCTTGTCAGGCGGTGAAGGGTTTAAGAACAATAGGTATGAGTCACCCGGTAAGAGGGTCCTGAATGGAAGATAAAGAGTGAATATTTTGAACCCAAAGAATAATGAGTAGGTTATTTAGATCTAACTCCTCCTAGTCATAGGTCAACCTTGCAACCTATACCGTATATAGTTAATCGTGAAGAAAAACAGATTATGAAAATATCAAATCAAGTTTTACATAATCGAATATTCCTTAATTTCTCCCAAAGAAATTTATCACCAACATTCTTAGATAACTTTAAAACAGATTATAATGTTAAAACAGTTGAAAAGGTCTATTCTATTAACAAAGAGTATGAAAAAAGTGTAGTCTTCTTCCCCGGAGTTAATTAAAAACATAGAAAAAAGGGTTATAATTTCATCCACATAGGTCTAGTTCAAGCAAGAAGTTAAACCATTGAATATTAAAGGAATTAATTCAAGTATCTACCTCTGTCTCGTAGATGCTAGATTTTGAATTATTATCCAAGCATAATAGGTGCTATGGAAGCCAGTCTGCACAATGGTCCTATCCATTTTAATTGCTTTCCTGACTTCACACTTAGTCTAAGTGATCAACACCTATTAAAAGCCTTAACATTAAATATTAAAACAAACAGGAGAAATTACACAAATGATCAAGGTTCTCAACTAATTGCTCTAATCTTTAGAATTTATTATAAGACCATGAAGACTAATTTGAATGTCCATGCCCTTAATAAAAGCCCTAAAGATCACATCATTAATTCAAAGTTCAACCAATTGATGCTAATATCCGGATCCCTAGAACAATTCTATGGAAAGATATTACATTACCAATTCAATGGATTTTACCAAGTGAAATACCACAAAGAAATTGTAGTAAACAACGAGTGAACATTGAAAACATAAGGCAATTTTTTCTCGATGGAATCACAAAGTTAGCTTTGAACGCTCTAGAAGACCGCTTATTATAGAGGACTATTCTAGTTCTTCACTCCTTCTATGAATCTACCTAGAAGAGATTCTCAAGTCCTTAGTAACCCTTCTATAAGAGACATTAAGTTAAAAGGAATTTTAAATCAAGGTCAAGCAAGTCATCCTTGTTATTCTTGTCATACCCTCGTAATTACCCAAATTGAGGAAGAAAGCTCTTCTTCTCCTAATTCTTCCGAGCTCCCCACTCACCGATTTTGATGTTCCAATTAATAATCAATTAAGAGTTATTAAAAAGAATTTGTGTTAGATTGGATTAATCTTGTGGAATGATTTTAACTCCAAGTCTAATAAAATTAAAAGACATCAATTTAGAAAAATCACCCAACCGAGAAAGAAAGAGATAAAATTGTCAATAAATGGAAGAAATTTATCAATAGTGAAAAAATTAATATTACCTTCTATGATTGGTATGAAAGCAAGATCAATTTAAATGCAATGTTATAACTAAAACTCAATGGGTCAAAGAAGACAAGTCTAAGGTTTCGCCTAGTCACCCACCCTTAGAATCATTTTAATTTTTAAAAATACTTCAAGAATTCACCATTTCATTTAAAATCTCAAATGGAATTAATGATGATAAAAAATCATTGAACAGCTTAAATTTTAGTAATCAATACCTAGCAACCGTAGGAAAAACAAAGTAGAGTGATTGAAGAAAAATTTGAAGAAAATATAATTAAAAACCGAGTCAAAATTGTTCAACCACTATTAAAACTACTTAAAAATAGAGAAAATTAGGTTTATCTAATAAAGACGTTGATCTTATAAAGAGCTATTGATCATTATTTAAAAAATTAAAAACAAAGATCCAAGGAAACAAGCGGTACTACATTTATTATCGATCGATTAACTCGATAATGAAAGTGAGAGTCGATCCGATAGTCAATCACCTACCTCATCAATCATAAGATATTCATGAATGCAGGTTAAATAAGTTAACCGTCCATAATATTTAGTATGACCGTAAATTGGTATTCTAGACCAACTCCTCCAGATTTACAATTTCAAGAGAGAAACCTAGATAAACAATTTTCTGCTTCGCCTAATAAAATTTATGAATGGAATATCGATTGATTTAGTGAACAAGAAATCCTCAATATGTTAAATCATATGTCCATGGTGGCAAACAACTATCTAACTAAATTCAACACTCTTACTCAACCGTATATTGTTGAATTATTGGCTAGTGGATTTCTGGTATTCTCGTGTCTTGGTGGGAAAACATCTCACGAAGATTCTAGATTATCTATTATCCCGCCTTTATTCAGAATAGATGTCAAGGAAACCCATTTTTGATGAAGCTATAGGAATTGGGCCACCGATGGAGTAAATACTTTGATTTATACTATAATAAAACACTTCAGTAGAACCCCCAAAGAACATCAATGAAAAGAATCCACGATCGCCCAATAATCTCACGTGTCCCACTCTAAGTGACTTTAGATGGTACAAAGATGTTTT